>CM031244.1:80203898-80712483 GCA_018340775.1 Taxus wallichiana var. yunnanensis
AGCTTGTAGGCCGGTGTGATTGGGACACATGGGATCACCTCTTCTTGGGCTAGGTGAACCTAAGTGCTTCCTCTTCCTAAACTAACTACTCCTAGTGTAACAAAAATGATTATCTAGTCCTATGCTAACATTTTCATGGGGTTTTAGGGAAAGAGATTTACAGAAATGAAACTATACTAGGGATGGTGATGCACCAAATAAAGGGTGTCTTCAGACTCAGGAAGGGTTAATTTGAAGAGGGTGTGTGCACCACAGGTCAACTTCACCTACTGCAACTTAGAGAGGGTACATGATACCACAAACTAAGAGACACGCATTCCCTTTGTTAAACTTTATCAGACCGAGAAATATACCAGTTTCCCAGTGAAGAAGGATGAACTCAAGAAGGGTGAACAGACACCACAACTCAACTGCATGCAATACTTCACCACTCGATAAGCACATAACTCCAAGAACCTGTAATAGAACTTAAACTTGCACAGTGTACCTGCAAGTATGAGAAAGGCACAAAGAAGCATAAAAGGATGAAAGGACCGAGATTAGTCACAAACACACACTTTTATTGCTTCAATAACATGCACAATGCATCATACATTCGTAAGAGGCAATAGTTGCCATTACAGCCTTGAAGAGGAGGCTTGAAAGTTCTCTCAACACACAAGAACAACTTCAGTAAGAGAGAGGATTCTTGAAAAGTATACACTCGCCCGAGATATCTAACTCGTCCAACTTTGTCCGAATCATTGGAACCTTTCAAATGAGCTTCCAACTTACATTTATAGAAGAATATGTGAGAAAGAAGAGGAAAGGTCATAATTACATTCCTAAAATGAAGGCCCATGATGTATTTATTACAGCTTAGTGAACCACCGAGAAGGTTCCATCATGGGTCATTAATTGCCTGATGACCTAGTCTTCTCAATTAATTAAAAGAATATTTAAATAAAATATTTAAATAATAATAATAAATATTATTATTAAAATATTTAAATAAAAATATTAATTTAATTAACATAATGTTGGGACCCCCGCTGACCCGCTTGACTTGAAGAGGAGGGGGTCCATGTGGATAGAGTCTCGCACAAATCTCAACTCGATGAGCTTCAATCCTCTAACTCGGTGTTGCACTCGATTTTGACCCCACACTAACTCTTTCCTTGCTTGGCAATCGTGCTCTTTTGCATTGAGTCCTTCGAATGGTGAGCTATCAAACTCGATTCTTATCATTTTCCTCTGTTAACTCGAGGCCATTTATGCATTCCACATTCAAACTTCATGAAACATCACCACGAGCTCCTTGCGAAGTCACCGAGCTCTTCATCCAGCAAACGATCTTACCTTTCCTGGGCTCAAACTCACTTGAATACCGAGCTTAACCCAATATTTCTAAAAAGAATGGTTTTACCACAATGCTCACGGTTCTTCCTTATCATATAACACTTGTAGTAAGAATGTTTTGGATTTTCCATAATAAGCACAATTTGTACCTTCCAAACGATGAGAAAATGCCATTATCAATAAAGACCTAATGCTGCCATGATGATGACCTAGGCTCATGCCCATAACATGTCGATAGACACCCTTAAGACTGATTCTTGGACAAAGAGACCTTCGGTATTTTGGCAGTGCACTCTGCAATCTAGGCTCCAACCAACAATTATGCCACTATTGGGATCTTAGTATGGAATGGGTAGCTGTGAGCTACACAATATACTCATTTTTCCAGAAACTAAAAAGATCCTTTATGTTACAATCTGCAACACATAAAATAAGCCCTTCAAAAAAAATACATTGAACAACTGGGGCAACCAAAAGGACCTTGGAAAAATGTATAGGTAACAACCATATGAATTCTTCCTTAGTCGTGGATCAAAGCTAATAGAAATAAGCTAGATAAAATTAGCTTCAAAGCTTGAAACTAAGATAATCATCCATTGTTAAAACAAGTTTCTCTGAACCTGGTAAAAGAATACTTTTATTGTCTGATTGGACGTACATAATGGAAGGGTATAAATATTGCCTACTACCCACAGAGTTTCTCAAAGAGACCATTTACAAGTAACAAGGATGTAGCATGCAAAACGGCCGACCAGGTATTTCAGAGTTGACCTTCACATTCAATCGTTTTTCTAGGAGAAAAATGCTGAGCAATATGAATCATTTCATTCTCGCACCGTAATAAACTCCATCTCCCGGTTCATGGAAATTTTATGAAGCCTTGAATGGTGTGACTCCAATCCATCGTACATGGCAGTGAATATTTGTTTCTGCAATCTGCATATTCGATCGAAGTTAGAATAAGGAAAGGCATACGAATTTAATGCATGCATTCGCACATCAACAGATAACAACAACATGCTTGACAACCCGCTTTCGAAACGCATTCAAAAAAAGGCTTTACCTATATCGCAACTGCATGCCTGCCGGCCGTGTGGAGAGCTTGTCTGTGACCACCGAATCAATGCGCTTAGGAAGTATATGCAAAGGCAAATGAACGGAAAGGAAAGGAGAAATGTATGTCCTGCAAAGGTGAAATGATCAGTTGCATCTTTTGTTGCAAGGAAACTCGTGTCTTCTCGTAAGTGCAATTATGGTATTCCATGAGAAGGTCTCTTTTTTTTGAGCAGCCCGAAATCGATATCCTTTCCCGTCAAGATATGTAGATATCTTCAACCATCTCACCATCATCCTCCTTATCGCTGAAGATTAGATTCAACCTGCCTCAATTTGCAACTCGCCACTTTAATTCTCCCGTAACTCGCAAAAGACTCTGACCACTCCAAGTCGGCCGCGTGGGGTTTTCATGATGGATAGCCATCATAATTTTTCCACTTGGAAATCTGATCCAATTCCAATTTTCCCCACGTGGAGTAAATAACATGGTTTTCCACCCAAAATTTCCACTGGCAATCTGATCCAATTTCTCCCGCAGATTTGGAAAACATCCAACGGGATTAACTGGCCTGCCATCCCAAATTTCCACTTGGTATTGCTTCATGCCTTATTTCCCACGTCTGGAATTTCCGGGATTTGATTTTGGTTTCATTTCCACCATGGCCATATTTCCACTTGGCATTAGGTTTGTTTATGGATTCCCATGATTTTCCTCCCGCCGATTTTCCACCGATTTCCTTTCAGTTTCATCAAAGATTTGAGGATAACATTAAACTCTCTGCAAACATTTCAGCCGTAGCAGTAAGGTGTGATAATTCCGATAAATCCTTTATGCTCGCCAACTTAGTGACTCGTTGAAGATGCTCATATAATTGCAAAGCAAATTATGCCTCATGAATATTCTGATATGAAACAGTTCCACCTCTATGAGATTCACTTCCATGAGTTACATCGTAAAACAAGTAAGGTCTCGATAGAGAATCTTTGTAATAAATTTCATCAAGTCTCCCAGTAACACTCTCACTGTCACTTAATCGATTTTCATAAAAATATCTCAAGGAAAATCCCAATTGAGGATGCATTCGATGTTAATCGATAACAACATTGGACAACTTACTTGCTGAAGTGCTAAAAAAAGCTTCTACTATACTGCAACATGCCTGTGCATCGAATGCTCGGCCGCTTTGAGCGTAGAACTAAAATTCTCCTAGAAAGTGCCGTGAGGAAGTAATTGGCTATACGCAGCAGCTAGCTATGGTGGTAGAGAAGTAAACTTATCTCGTAAAATGAGTGGCCTCCAGAGAGAGTCGATCATGACAGCCTGGCCGCAGGTGATCCCAAGGAACCGATTGGTGTTGATCCCGATGTTCTAGTTTGCATGCATGCGACACAGCCGTGATGATTGTTGTAAAATCTTGCCGCCGTAGTAGAAGAATGAGATAAAGTTTTAGTTGAGTTGTCTCGCCTTTTCATTTTGGAAATTTCTCTTCCATGGAAGAAGCTCGACCAAATCTTGAGGCAGCTATTGTCTCCATCGAGTCATTAAAATCGAATTCATATTCCAACAAGGAAGCATCAATCTCTCCATGTTGAATTAAACCGAGTCGAGCTCATCATTTCTCTCGCCTCAATGAGCCAACCATCGAAACATCCTCCGCTCCTATCGAGACTCTTTTTATGACAAGCCAAACTTGGACAACCGAACTTACATTTCCTACTCATGAACTCGCTCTAAGGCTTGTGATCTCGAGTTATGACCGAGTTAGGACAAGGCACGAACTCCTTCGATGACTCATCTCTTTATTCCCGATTTGACACTGCTTTTAGCTCGACCGAGTGAGATAAGCTTATCGAACTCCTCGATGGCTCACATTCAAAAAAAAAAAATGAGCGATCTCACCGATGACTGTAAGTGGGTCCCGGGACCAATGTCGTCATGATTTGATAGTAATAAGGCCCTCGTTTTCCAATTTTTCCATGTGCGTAAAATTCGATAACATTTTTGGTGACCTCTCGGGGATGATTCCTCGCTAAGCATGATTCCAAAGAGCCTTAAGTCATCCATTGGGCATGGAGAGTATCGTGTTGGAATCCAAAGTAGTATGATTTTTTTCGACACATCCCAAATCTCCTGAACATCGCGATATCCTGGACCTCCCTAGAATGCTAAGAATGAAGTATACTGAATCTATTGAATGCTTGACATCCATGGAACACTGCAAAAATTTGAATGAAGCAAATTTTGAAACTCTTATGGAAACCTTGAACCTTTCTTCTCCTTGACACCTTCCAATGATGAAACAATGTGCAGAACAACACAAAACACAACAACAAGGAAAGCAAAACAACAACACACAACAATGTGCATAAGCACTTGGAGGAAAACACCTAATTTAACTGTACAAGGGGTGGAACGCTTCTCAAAAACAAGCTTTGAGATGTATCCCATTCACATGAATGGGCAGTTCTTCTCCATTGAGCCTAGATAGATGAAATGAATTTGCCTCTTTGCAACTTGTGATGATGTATGGCCCACTCCAGAGAGCGTCAAACTTGGCATGCTTTCCTGGTTTGGCCCTGTCTTCATCCCATTTGAGAACTAAATCTCCCTCTTGAAAATGCCTGTCAGATGCCTTCTTGTCAAAAGATTTCTTAACTTGAGCCTGATGCTGCTCCAAAGTTTTCATAGCCTTGTCTCGTACTTCCTCTAACTCCATGAGTTCAACAAACCTTACTGTCAGAGGATCACTCTCTATAACTTCAAGTTGATGAGCTAACTCCAAAGAAGGTAACTCCAATGAGAGTGGGAGTTTTGCCTCTCTTCCATATACAAGAACGAAAGGAGAATTTCCGATGGCCCTTTTAGGTGTGATCCGATCTGCCCATAAGGCGTCTTAAGTCGTGTGTATGCCAAGTCCTCTTGTTAGTCTCCATCAGGCGCTTAATAATCCTTATGAGGTTTTTGTTGCTAGACTCAGCCAATCCGTTTCCTCGAGGATAGTAATTGGATGAAGTTTTGAGGTATACCCCATTTTTAACAGCCCATTCACTCAATTTCATACCAAGAAAAGCCAGCGCATTGTTTGAAATGACTGTAAACTAACACCGAACCTCGTCATTATACCCTCCAAAAAATCTAGAACTACCTTTTCATTGCTTCTCTTTAATGCTACCACCTCTCGTCCATCGAGTAAAATAGTCTGCTGGTAAGGACCCACTTATGTCCATCACTGGATGGAGGATTAATCATTCGATGAAGTCCAACCCCATCAACAAAGGGTTGATCCACTTGAATTCGATGCAATGGAAGAGCTGCCACGCCTTCTCGCTTACTCGTGAAAAAGGCACATTCCTTACATTTCCTTACCCAAAGATGGGCATCCTTGAATAAATCTGGCCAATAGTAGCAGCTCGCATGATCTTGGTAGTTGTTGTTCGTGTGGAATAATGTCCTCCAGATAGGCCATTATGAAATTCTTCTAGTATCTTACTTACTGCTCTCGGTCCTACGCACCAAGGAGGACGCCATTCAAATCTTTTCGAAAGAGAATGTTATCTACCAAAACATATGGGATAGATTGAAGACAGAAAGTTCATCTTTGGTTTTTATCCATGTTTTCTGGGTATGCTCCTGAGAAGATGAAATTCTTCATTTTGGATAACCAATCAGCTTGATCAACATCCTCATCAGTATTTAGGAGTGTCACGTCCTCATTACTTTTTGATTCCATGTCTGTTGCAAGTTGCTGACATAAACCCTTACCTCTGACAAGTTTAGTGACTTTGATGTGCACGTCATACTCCATTACCTTCGTGATCCATCCAGCACGCTTTTCATTCATTTCTTTGTTCAGCAAAAACTCCTTGACACCTGGATGAGACACCATCAGATGAATCTTGTTGTTGGACAACATGTGCTTGAATTTCTTCAAAGCTCGAATAACCGCAAAGACTTGCTTTTCAATGAATGAGTATTTGAACTCGTAGTCTTTGAGGGATTGACTGAAGAAAGTGATTGGTGCTCCATCAAAGTTGTTGTTTTGTTGGGTGAGGATCCCCAAATGCTCTCTTGACCTGCAAAAGCATAAAGGATAAAATCTTTTTCAAACCTGGGGTTCACAAGTGTGGGAGCTTGAGAAATGGCTGTTTTGATGGCTTCAAAGCTTTCTCGTCCTTCCTTTGTCCATGAGAATGGCATGTTTTTCTTTAGCATGGCTGTCAGTGGTTTAGCCAATGTCGCGAATTGAGGGATGAATCTCCGCACGAAATTTATGGTTCCCTAAAACTCGGAGGCCCTTCTTGTGACTTGGGAGAGATAAGGACATAATGAATGAATCCGGCTGGATCGATTGATAATCCTTCGCTGAAACCACATGCCCCAACAATTTTCCTCTGCACCGTGAAAATACATTTCTTGGGGTTAAGTGAAACCCCAAATTCCCTACACCTTTGGAAAACTTTCCTTAGATGCGTGATGTGATCTTCTGCATGCTTAGAGTATACAATTATATCATCAAGGTAAACTAAAATAATATCATTGATTAGTCCCTTAAATGCCATGTCCATGGCTCTTTGGAAAGTAGCCCCGGCATTGGACAATCCGAATGGCATTTTATCAGTAGGCATACGTGCCCCACTGGTAGTGAAAGCCATTTTGAATTGGTGGATTCTTGGACTAGGATTTGATCAGAACTCGAATATCCATCGAGCAAAGAAAATATTTGAGCTCCGCCACCGCTTCAAGGATCTCGCTCCATCGATGGAAGAGGATAATGGTCTTTTAATGATGCACGATTCAAATCCCTAAAATCTACGCATAACCGGATCTCTCCGTTCTTCTTCCTCACGGCACCAAATTGGCTACCCATGAGGAATGCTTGATGGGAAAAATTATACAGGCCTCGATGAGCTTGGTTAGCTCCTTTCTCATTAGTGGCTCAATTTTGGGATTAATTGGTCTCTGTTTTTGACGAACTGGCTTAGCATTAGGATCCAGTTCGATGGTATGTTGTGCTAGACCTGGATCAAAACCACGCAGATCTTTATAGCTCCATGCAAAGATGTCATGATACTCTTGACAAAGTTTGATGAAAGCTTCTTTCTCTTCAGAAGTACACACTTTTCCGATCTTAAGAAATTTTTCATTTGATACTTCAACTTCCTCAAAATATTCTTCTCTGACCACCATGTTAGGGCTTTGTCTTGTGGCTTGGTCATCTGAATTGAAAATGGATTCCAAAGTGACTAAACCTTTTGGTAACTTGTTGCTTTTCAATTGGATAATTTTCTCACCATATGACTCTTGCAACTTATCTTGATTCTTTTCAGAAGCAAACTCCGCCTTCTTCAGTAGAAGAGGACAATTTGTTTGTCACTATCAAACACTTGCCAACTACTCACATTATCAGGGACTGCTGGTCGAACCACCATTTTAACAAATTGCTGCCCTTCTTTCATGATATCAACTGGTATGTTGTATTGTGAACCAATTGTAGCAAGCCTATCTCGCATCTTGATTTTGATCTCTAGGATCGCATGGATTCCAAAAGCTTCAAAATCTTCAATCGTGTCCTGACTCGATTCTTATATGATCTTAAAAGATCATTTTTGGATGCACTACGTGCCAAACTTGATGAACAACTAACTCACTATCTCCAAAAATAGTCGTGGCCTTGATTCCTTCCTTTGGGCTAGCTGAATTCCTCGCACAAGAGCCTCGTATTCAAGCAAATATGTTAGTGCAATCGAACCGCAACCGAAAGATGAGAAGTACTTATCTCCTCTCGGAGAAATTAACATAACACCAAAGACGGATCCATTCTTACTTCTTGAGCCATCGAAGAACAATTGCCACAATCCTTTAGAATCACTTGGTGTTTTGACAAGTGTGGTATGATCGTATCTTCTTCATGGATACAAGAAGTACCTAATCTATGTTTCTTCCAAGACCAGCAAACCAGCTTCTTCTTCTACGCCAATACATCAGCGTAGGGATCGATTGATGATCTCTACTTACTTCATCCAAGCAAAGTATCGTGACTTCTTCAACAAGGGTGGTTGGTTCATGATCG
This sequence comes from Taxus wallichiana var. yunnanensis, assembly GCA_018340775.1. NCBI lineage: Eukaryota > Viridiplantae > Streptophyta > Pinopsida > Cupressales > Taxaceae > Taxus > Taxus wallichiana. The sequence goes on from CM031244.1 coordinate 80,212,364, forward strand.
CATCTTCCTCTTCGGATCGCCGATGGTGTAATTTTCCATTTATGGGACTAGAAAGGTAGGGTTCTACATGATTATGGCAGATTGGTTCTGCCCTTATAGTTACTTTGGTTCCGTATCGAGTCCTGAGAATCATATGTGACCAATCGGCCGATAGGTAACCACCCATCTTGGCAGTGAAATCCCGTGATAGGCAGATGGCAAAGAGGGAGGGAGATCAATGACCGATATGTCTTGGGTGAATGACAAACTTGGGCATGCATGAATGGTAAGTTCAAGTCCTTTGATAACCCCAACAGCCTTAACAAACTGTGCCATCCAAGTTGAACAACCCTCTCAGAATCGGCGCATATTGTATGCCTAGTACATCCGTAATTTGTTTCGCATGACAGAGCTACTGGCACCAGAATCGATCATGCAATTATGTACCATGTGGTCGCCAATGATCAGGGAAATGTAGAATGGCGGTGGTTTGTTTGCCATAGGAATGATTTTCCCTTCCGGTTGACACAAATTTGTAGCATTTGTCACTCCATGGCTTGGTGATCCGCTGGTTGTACTAAAACTGTTCAGAGCTTCTCGCAACAGGTTTCTTTGGGAAGGGATCGAGAGTGCGTCCCACATGGTAACGCTCAGATTGGTTTTCTTCATTTGTTCTACTATGCTGAAGGGAATTGCTCCAACTTTGATGACACTTTTTTGGGCATTGGGGTCCTCCTTTGGAAAATGTTTGTTGGGTACCGTGATGCCTGGAGAACCATCTTTCCCTGCGGTGTGGCTAGCCGGTGTTTCTAGTGATTTCTTTCCCACATTTTTATCAACTGCCATTTGAAACCCAGGTTGAGAAGTGGATGCTAGATCAGCTTCGAGAGGTTGAGGCTCCATTGCTCTCTTTTTGGAACGAGTGTTTGCTGCCACTGATGAAGAATCTATATTTAATCCGCAAAAATCTTCTTCTTGCCAGTTTAGCAAAGTGGATTCTTCAGGTGCCTGCGGTTGATCTGCTGCTTCTTGCGTAGATGAATTGTTTGTTAACTCTGAAGGGGCAGATACACTTTGAACCATAAGGGCCTGGCTAAGAACCCCATTGGGACAAAGATTTTGATTGTGAGGTTGAGAGCAAGGATAACACCATTCGTAGTCTTGAACTAGATTATTTTGAATAGGTACTATAGCTCTAGATGAGCTAGCTGCAAGAGGGTTCTGAAAGTTCAAGGGCCTGACATTTGCAACTTGACTTGTAGTTTGATTTCGAGGCTGATTGTTCCCTTGAAAAGGAGAACGGTTAGCTTGATACTGCTGATTTTGTGGCTGATACGGATGATTGTATTGAAATTGTTGCCTTTTGAGTGCAACGAGCTCATTTCCAAAATTTTGCAATAGTGACTTGACTTCAAATAGGTCATTTGAAGAGGTAGGGGAAGATTGAGATGGTTGCTTGGAGTCTACTGGAATAGGAGCAATGATAGGTTGATGATTCGTAAGATCTGGAGAAAAGGGCATTGGTGGTCGTGGAGCTATCTTTCCAACCTGAATCAAAGAATTCTCTGCACTTATGGCAACTTCGTAAGCATCAGGAAGTGTAGTCCCTCCCATGGATTGGATCATAATTGCTACATCACTATTCAAGGCTCACAAATAGTACAAGAATGCATTATGTGCAGAAGGCTTTACGAGCACCAGAATCCTATTCCAAGTCCTGTGGAATCGGAAGTTGAAATCACTCATGTATTCTTGGGAAGCTCTCTTTATGGTAGTAAGTTGTTCCAAAAGTGATAGGTGATCACTTTTGTCTTCAAATTGTTTACATAGCTTTTCTCCCAACTCGTCCCAAGTGGTTATAGTGCCAACACCTAACCCGCGAAACCATTGAAGCGCTTTTCCCTTGAAAGAGGTAGCAAGAAGTCTAACTGCAACGTTGTCTTCGGTGATATTATGTACTGCACAGATGCTGGCTACATCAAAGATATGCTCCACTGGAGTAACGTGAGTTTCCCCCATGTAGAAGGGTAAACTTTTGAGTGCCGCAACAGGTATCGGGTCACGTTGAGCCAACATAAGAGGACTGCTTGCATTGAAAGGGGGAAAAACTTGGTTCCTCGCCATAGCAACGAAAGGTTGATTGTTCCTGGGTGGAGGAAATCTTCCGTAAGGAGGAGTTGAATGACCCCTACTAGGTAAATCTGCAACTGGGGATGTGGAAATGCCTCTTCTTCTTCTCTTTGGAGGAGACAAGGAAAGTTTGATATGCTGATACTTTCCTTTCTTTGAAGAAGCTCTTGTCTGAATTCTTCGCATAAGTTACTGCACTGAGATTTGGAATCCAGAGATATAGAGTCGCTAGGTACTTTGACTTGTGTAAGTGAGAAGAGAAGTACCAAGTCCCAACGTGCCAAAAATCATCAGGTGTGGTCACGGTGGCTTGTGTGGTCGCCGGTGGCTTAAGATTTCTTGATTCGATAATGAGACACCTCGAAAGATGGAACTCTAACTTCTATGATGTCCCCACGGCGTGCTAAAAATGTTGTCGCCAAATCACTGCACCCTCCGAATGGCCAGGATGTGAATAGGATGGTGTGATTGGGACACATGGGATCACCTCTCAAGTTGTGGGACTTGGGCTCGAGGTGAACCTCCAGAGAAGGCCGGCTTCCTCTTCCTAAACTAAGTGTTGTACTACTCCTAGTGTAACAAAAATGATTATCTAGTCCTATGCTAACATTTTCATGGGGTTTTAGGGAAAGAGATTTACAGTAAATGAAACTATACTAGGGATGGTGATGCACCAAATAAAGGGTGTCTTCAGACTCAGGAAGGGTTAATTTGAAGAGGGTGTGTGCACCACAGGTCAACTTCACCTACTGCAACTTAGAGGGTACATGATACCACAAACTAAGAGACACGCGTTCCCTTTGTTAAACTTTATCAAACCGAGAAATATACCAGTTTCCCAATGAAGAAGGATGAACTCAAGAAGGGTGAACAGACACCACAACTCAACTGCATGCAATACTCCACCACTCGATAAGCACAGAACTCCAAGAACCTGCAATAGAACTTAAACTTGCACAGTTGTACCGCAAGCAAGTATGAGAAAGGCACAAAGAAGCATAAAAGGATGAAAGGACCGAGATTAGTCACAAAACACACACTTTTATTGCTTCAATAACATGCACAATGCATCATACATTCAGAAGAGGCAATAGTTGCCATTACAGTCTTGAAGAGGAGGCTTGAAAGTTCTCTCAACACACAAGAACAACTTGCAGAAGAGAGAGGATTCTTGAAAAGTATACACTCGCCTGAGATATCTAACTGTCCAACTTGTCTGAACTGTTGGAACCCTTTGAAATGAGCTTCCAACTTACATTTATAGAAGAATATGTGAGAAAGAAGAGGAAAGGTCATAATTACATTCCTAAATTGAAGGCCCATGATGTATTTATTCAGCTTAGTCAACCACCCGAGAAGGTTCCATCATGGGTCATTAATTCCTCGATGACCTAGTCTTCTCAATTAATTAAAAGAATATTTAAATAAAATATTTAAATAATAATAATAAATATTATTAAAATATTTAAATAAAAATATTAATTTAATTAACATAATGTGGGACCCCCCCAATTGACCCGCTTGACTTCAAGAGGAGGGGGTCCATGTGGATAGAGTCTCGCACAAATCTCAACTCGGTGAGCTTCAATCCTCTAACTCGGTGTTGCACTCGATTTTGAACCCCACACTAACTCTTTCCTTGCCTTGGTAATCGGGCTCTTTTGCATTGAGTCCTTCGAATGGTGAGCTATCAAACTCGATTCTTATCATTTTCCTCTGGTTAACTCGAGGCCATTTATGCATTCCACGTTCAAACTTCATGAAACATCACCACGAGCTCCCTGCGAAGTCACCGAGCTCTTCATCCAGCAAACGATCTTACCTTTCCTGGGCTCAAACTCACTTGAATACCGAGCTTAACCCAATATTTCTAAAAAGAATGGTTTTACCACAATGCTCACAATTCTTCCTTATCATATAACACTTGTAGTAAGAATGTTTTGGATTTGCCATAATAAGCACAATTTGTACCTTCCAAACGATGAGAAAATGCCATTATCAATAAAGACCTAATGCTGCCATGATGATGACCCAGGTTCATGCCCATAACATGTCGATAGACACCCTTAAGACTGATTTTTGGCCAAAGAGCCCTTCGGTATTTTGGCAGTGCACTCTGCAATCTAGGCTCCAATCAACAATTATGCCACTATTGGGATCTTAGTATGGAATGGGTAGCTGTGAGCTACACAATATACTCATTTTTCCAGAAACTAAAAAGATCCTTTATGTTACAATCTGCAACACATAAAATAAGCCCTTCAAAAAAAATACATTGAACAACTGGGGCAGCCAAGAGGACCTTGGAAAAATGTACAGTAACAACCATATGAATTCTTCCTTAGTCATGGATCAAAGCTAATAGAAATAAAGCTAGATAAAATTAGCTTGAAACTACAGTATAATCATCCATTTGTTAAAACAAGTTTCTCTGAACCTGGTAAAAGAATACTTTTATTGTCTGATTGGACGTACATAATGGAAGGGTATAAATATTTACCTACTCGCCTACGAGTTTCTCAAAGAGACCATTTACAAGTAACAAGGATGTAGCATGCAAAATGGCCAACTGTATTTCGAGTTGACCTTCACATTCAATTCATTTCTAGGAGAAAAATGCCGAGCAATATGAATCGCTTCATTCTCGCACCGTAATAAACTTCCATCTCCTGATTCAAGGAAATTTTATGAAGCCTTGAATAGCGTGACTCCAATCCATCGTACACGGCAAAGAGTGAATATTTGTTTTTCATGCAGCTTGTCTATCATTCGATATGAGTTTAGAATAAGGATAGGCATGCAGCATGCATTGACATGACGAACAGATAACAATTACAGCTGACAACACCGCTTGTTTAAATGCGTTCAAAAGGCTTTTACTTACACCACTGCGAAGGTCCATGCCCGCGACTATGCGTGAGGAGCTTGTCTTTCTTATGACCACAAATGCTCGGAGAAGTATGCTTGCAAAGGAAAGCCATCGAAGGGAAAGGAGAAGTATGTTGGCAAAGATGAAATGAAATGATCAGGTCGGGCAACGCTTTGTTGCATTGAAAACTCGAAATCCTTCTCGTAAAGCAATTACGGTATTCCATTAGAAGGCGTTTCTTTTTTGTGAGCACATTGAAATGATATCAATGACTTTCCAATGTCGACCATCTTCATCTTCAACCATCTCATTCGCCCATCATCCTCCCTTATCGATCGGAAGATTACTCAACGCTCAATTTGCAACTGCCACTTTAATTCTCCTGGTAACTCGCAAGAAGACTCGGACCACTCCAAGCTGCGCGGGGTTTTCATGATGGATAGCCATCATAATTTTTCCACTTGGCAATCTGATCCAACTTCTCCCCTACGCGGAGTAAACAACATGGTTTTCCATCCCAAAATTTCCACACTACGCAATAATTGATCCAATTTTTCCACGCGTGAACGGAATTTCCTGGGCGGGATTGCCATCCACTGCCCGCCATCATCAAACCCACTCGCTGGCATTGCATTGCTTGCCTTATTTCCCACATCCGAGATTTATTCTTTGGCTTGCCTCCACGAAAAACCACTTGGCATTAGGCTTCATCGAATTCCCATGATTTTCCTCCCTTTCGAGTTTTCCTTTTTTCCTTCAACAGATTTGAGGATAACATTAAACTCTCAGTGCAAACATTTCAGCTGTAGCTTGTAAGGTGTGATAATTCCGACAGAATCCTTTATGCTCGCCAACTTAGTGACTCGTTGAAGATGCTCATATAATTGCAAAGCAAATTATGCCTCATGAATATTCTGATATGAAACAGTTCCACCTCTATGAGATTCACTTCCATGAGTTACATCAGTAAAACAAGTAAGGTCTCGATAGAGAATCTTTGTAATAAATTTCATCAGGTCTCCCGTAACACTCTCACTGTCACTTAATCGATTTTCATAAAAATATCTTGAAGGAAAATCCGAATTTGAGGATGCATTCGATGTTGATCAGATAACAACATAGTTGGACAACTTACTTGCTCAAAAAGGCTTCTACTATACTGCAACATGCCTGTGCATCGAATGCTCGGCCGCTTTGAGCGTAGAACTGAAATTCTCCTAGGAAAGTGCCGTGAGGAAGTAATTGGCTATACGCAGCAGCTACAGGGTAGAGAAGTAAACTTATCTCAGAAAATGAGTGGCCTCCAGAGAGAGTCGATTGCGACAGCTGCCGCAGGGTGATCCCAAGGAACCGTTGGTGTTGATCCTGATGTTCTAGTTGCATGCGACCACAGTCGTGATCAGTTGTTGTAAAATCTTGCCGCTGTAGTAGAAGAACGAGATAAAGTTTTAGTTGAGTTGTCTCGCCTTTTCATTTTGGAAACTCTCTTCCATGGAAGAAGCTCGACCAAATCTTGAGGCAGCTATTGTCTCCGTCGAGTCATTAAAACTGAATTCATATTCCAACAAGGAAGCATCAATCTCTCCATGTTGAATTAAACCGAGTCGAGCTCATCATTTCTCTGCCTCAATGAGCCAACCATCGAAACATCCTCCGCTCCTATCGAGACTCTTTTATGACAAGCCAAAGTTGGACAACCGAACTTACATTTCCTACTCATGAACTCGTCTAAGGCTTGTGATCTGAGTTATGACCGAGTTAGGACAAGGCACGAACTCCTTTGATGACTCGTCTCTTTATTCCCGATTTGACACTGTTTTAGCTCGACCGAGTGAGATAAGCTTATCGAACTCCTCGATGGCTCGCATACCAAAAAAAAATGAGTGATCTCACCTGATGACCAGAAGTGGGTCCCTGGGACCAACGTCGTGATTTGATAGTAATAAGGCCCTGTTTTCCAATTTTTCCATGTGCATAAAATTGATAGCAGAGTAGTGCATACATTGTTATGTTGTGGAGCTTATTTTAATGTGTGGGAGTGTTGAAGAGGTGGCTGTAATAAAATCTAATCAAGTGAATCTTGGTAGACATAGCCCAAATTGTGTGAACCACATTAAATATTATCTCTATATTGTGTTATTTTATTTTTGCATATTAGTTTCTACTATTACGATTCTATGTGGGATTGTTACACACATTTTATCCCTTTATTTCCTAACATACATCAACTACTCAAATCTATCAACGGAAAATTAGTGGGGATGGTTTGGGCCCGAATTTGCTAAAACCTAAACTACTCTAAGAAATGAAAAAATTCTTCAAAAACCTTATAACTTGGCAGTATCCTTAATAATGGCGTCAAAAATGGTGGTGAAAATTAACTTACAACAATTAATATGTTGTTCATTAATATACATTCATTTAATTATCAGACCTAGGGACATAGACATTAAATATTGCCAGTGTTATATGCATAGTTACATATGTTTGAGAAGTGTAAACGTAAATTGCTTTCACTACAATTGGGAAATAACAATACTAGAAATTTGCTAAAATACTACTAAAAGTAAATACTATGGTTATGGAAAAGCATGTAAAACCAAAATACATATAAAGAAGTAATGCAGAAATTTTAACCATGCAATGAATTAAAACAACAAACAAAAGGGGAGGATTAGCAAAGTGCAAGTGGGCTCTTCCTTGGGTGCTAATCCCTCCTAAGTCCTGTGTCTACAAAAAATTAACAAAGCTCAAATTCTTATTTCATAATCATGAAGATTACAAATGGAAGAACACAAAAAACTCTCTATCTATGGATCAATCTACCTCTGCATATCCCTTACAACATTAATATTTCCTTTTTATATCCTTCATTACAACATTGGCATGAAGAGATATATTCATACTAGGAGTTATAGTTGGCTTCAGTAAAATATCCTAACCAAGAAATCTAGAAATTTTCATGCAAAAAAACTATTTAGGATATGTTCTAATACAATCACATAACTTAACTAATTGATCAATTGAATAACCAGTTATTAAATTATAAATTCAATCAACTAGTTCCTTGTTTGAGTTGCAATGCATAATCAGGTGATGGCGTTGAATCTTATTCTTGTTTATGTAACTACTTCTTTATCAACACGTACAAGCTCAAGAAAATTTTCCATGTTGTTCAAGCTCCTCAGAATCACGACTTTATATATGTGTGTGACCTTCTATGGTTGCATGTGCTTGGCTACGGATGGATCCCTTTAGCTACAAGTGACCTCTACATTATGAATGAGTTTCTTTGGTTGCATGTTAGTGGATACACATAAAAAATATTTGGAAATCAAGGATGACATTTATTCAAAGCACTATTTAACATCACATTGCATCCAGAAGAATAAATGCATACCCATAATCCACAAAATAAAGTAAACTTAGTAATAATCATATTAACTAATATATGTGCCATAAGTTCAAGATATAGTGGAAATGTTCAATAGTATAACCGGAAATACAATTTCAGGGGTACACATGGATTAAAAAATACAACAGATGAGGTGTTTAAACAGGAAATAAAATGACTCATCATTCTCTCTCTATGAACTATGTAAATCTTTGCGGAAGCTAGGTAAATTCTATTGAAAAAGTTAATAGAAAGAAGTTAGTTCTTATGTTTATTATGATGAATATGCATGTAAAAGTATTTTGTTAGTTGCATTATGTAAATTGCTGATTATGTAATTGTTTTATACAAACAAAGAATCACATAATTTATATATATGTAATTTTATTAATATTTTATAAAAGTAAAGAAAAAAAGAATTAATGTATGCAATTGAATGTAGTTAATAGGTTTTGTAGAATTTAGACATGTATAGTTTTTATTTCAAATGTTTTATGTAAAGTAATTACATAATAAGGATTTATGTGTAAGATTGAATGTAAAATGATAAAATTGTAAAAATTTTTATAGTCTTTTTCATATATAGGGAAAAATTTACATTTTAATGAATGCATGGTAAGGAAGTCATCCAAATCTCTAAGCAAACTAGTGGAATAGTTAGTATTTGGTTGTTGTCATGAAGTTTCTTGATTAGAGCAGGGGATAAACATTTAGAAATAGTTATGTGGAAGATGTCAGATTTTGGAGAAAGAATCAAGAAATAAAATGGGAAAACTTAGTCAAAACCTTTACTAAGACAATGACACAAGAAGATAAGGAAGTGAGAGGTTGTGTTTTGAAGAAAGTACAGAGGTTGAGCAATGAAAAGGGCTTGTAAGGATTTGGATTAAGAGGTTTAAGGAGGATGAATAAGTTATTAACCCATGAAACAGCAAAATAACCTTGAAACTCAGTCCAAGATGTTGGATAGACCTAATAAGCCTAATTAGAGAAGTGACAATATTTTTGGGAGAAATGTAAAGATAATTTATGTCTAAAAATTGGTAAAAGCAACAACTTGATGATGGGTATCTAAAAATATAATCACATTTTCAAGAAAATGTGTATGCTTTTATGAACTATAAGGTTTAGGATAAAACATGGATAAAAGGAAGGCTAATTGGAAAACAATAGGAGGAGGTTTGTGATATTTCTATAGTGAGTTAAGAAATGAAACTTTGTAGGAAGCTATAAACCCATAAAGGGTAACCAAAAATGTTGAGTTGTGGAGCTTAACTACTTCGTAAATAGCTGATTTAAAAACTTACATGTTTACACAAGAATCGACATCAGTTGGCTGATCGGCATCGATCACCTAATAAAGAACCAAGCATAAGTTGGGTAACCATTATCGATCACTGGGAGCAACCAACATTAGTTGGATAATCGAATTGGTTACTGTGCATTTATGTTTTTATTTTAGATGTAGGATTAGATCCAACCTTTGATTTAAAGGTGATCTAAAGGTTGTAAATGCATAGCTAAGATGCCCTAAGTTTTTATATGCTTATATAAGCTAGAAAAATAGGGTTAGAAGGTGAATTGAGTAAGAATGTTGATTCTACTTGGTTGAGAGGATGAAGAAGAAAAAGAAAAAGAAAAGGTTACATGAAGACAGAGCTTCCATGGAGAGAAGTTGGACAGAAGGAAATAACATGTACATCTGAATGGTGAGAAGAGGGTAATGTCTTCTACTATATTTCCTTTGTATTGTTATTGTCTCAATGTAATGGTTTACATAGTATGTAAAGCACATAGGGTTTCTTCTTATAGATCCATATGTTGTTATGATATCTTGTATTGTTTCATCTTATAGATCCACATGCTGTTGTGAGATCTTGTATTTCAGATCCATGAGACCATGTTGTATTGTTGGTCTATAGAGATCTAGTATTATAGCTCATTGGATAGCTTGTGATTATATGATAGTATCCAGATATTGTAGAGGAGGTTGTGTTCTTATTTGCACACGTTGATGCAATAATGGAGGAGAGACTTACTTCTTGGTACACATTTATGGTTGCACATTGGTAGACCCATTTGAGAAGTCTTATTTACATATTCACATGAGATCTTGGTTGCAGTTTAGAGATGCAGTAGTTCCTAGTTATGTGAGATCTTGTGGTTGTTTGGAGGCATGGTTTGAGTACACTCATGTAGATCCATTTAGAGATCCGGAGGAGGAGATACTAAGGAGAGATGCATTATACTCTTGTATGGAAGATTTGGTTTGTACTCTTGTTCATTATATATATTGAGATCTATATCTTTGGTGGACATAGCCCACATTGGATGAACCATGGTACATGTTGTTTTATTTATATGTACTTTGTTTTGATTTATATTTTCTATTATATGCTTCCACTGTTGTAGATTTTAGGGAATTGTATACTTCTACATTTACATGATTTGGTTTGTTATTGAATCATAGCACTATTCTGTAATTATGTATTCCCAACAACTAGTATCATAGTGATGGATTTAACTTTCAGAGAAAGGGTTTGCTTTAGGGTTTTGTTAGTTGTATTATTGACAACTGTATGAGAGCAGTTTTTTTTTCCTAATGTGTAAATTGCAGGAGATATTTAATCTCAAGTGGGAGTTGGAAATGAAAGGTTGTTGAAAAATGAAAGTGATCAGTGTTGGTATGATATACTAATGTCATTTGGTACTATTCCTTATCTGGTATCGTCAAGGTGATCATAGTTAGTTAGTTGGATACCGAGTGTCAATAACCTATTTAAATAGAAAATCACAGATCTGAAGAATTTTGAGAAGATGTGGTGAATGTGTATTGATTTCTAAGGTGTCACGGTTCTTGGAGACATGCATATTGGTCGATTGTAGATGTGGAGTATAGAGGTATAGTTTTTATCTTAGTATTACGGTGTTTATATGTTTGATTACACATGCATGTTTTGGATTACAGATCTGAGTAAGAGATAGAGGAGTAGTTATACATCATTGGTGCAATTAGATACATGGGCTTTGTTAGAGAGCAAAATATAATAGCACAGAATGAAGATGGGGCTTCCATTAGAGAGGAAAGTACTTCATTTGAATATACGGTTAAGTGTCTTGGTGTTGGTAAGGTGATGTATTATATCTTGGTGAAGTTTTCTTGCATTTATTATTGTTGTAAAGTTTTTGTGCAAGATCTGGGTGCTTTTTGAAATGACTGGTTCAGCACAACTATTAGATTTGGTTGAAGTAGGCACCCGGTTTGGTGTACTACACCAATTTTTGGCATTGTGGTAGTTCCAGAAGACTTCTTGAATTTGGTTAGTAAACCAACGTCAGTCATAGGGGAACCGGTACTAGTCAGCAGATTGAGGTTGGTCTATGTGATAGTAAATTTGTACTAGTTATTTGTAGCAGAAAATGGTATAAAAGATTTAGTGTCTAGTTTGGAGAATCAAGTTTCTTACACATAGTATACAGGAAGAAACGGAGTAGATCACTTCAATGTTTGAATCAAAAGAGGATAGAGTTGGCTCAATGATTCCAGAGAGAATTGGGCTAGGTATCTCTATACGGTTCATGTTTTATTTCTTTCATTTTAAGAAACTAGTATTATGTTTGGATTGTGTGCACGAGTAAAATATGCACCATGGATATTTGGTGAGTTTGACTTTTATTTCCGGGATGTGTTGGAATCTTGAGGACAAGGGTATCTAGTCTAAGGATGATATCCTTAATGAAAATTCATGTTTAGACATAGTTGTAGGTAACAGGAGATGTTGAGTACACATGGATGAAAATAAGGTGGTTTAACCTACTTCACAAGAAGTCCAAACTTCTATGATGTAGAATTATTCTTTGATAAGAAGGGAATCAGTTTTATATTTTCTTTCATCTATTTTTATTTCTCACTGATATATATTGGAGCTTTTGATCTTGGTGATTAGAGGTGTGCAAGGGATTTCATGTTGAGTGGGAGAAATCCATGGTTGTTGGCATTGCAGTTGGACACATATGCATGTGTGGAGTGAGAGGAGAATGCTAATATTCAAAGTGGCATGAGCCACAAGTTTTTTTGGAGGACAGTCATGATTTTTCAGGTATATGTGTCTCCCACTAGCATGTTATTATTCCACATAATGTATAAACCTTCATATTTTGTCTATCTCCCTCATTTTTCTAGTGATCTTCCATGGCGTGTAAAAAGAGTCATGTTTGTCCTCCCTAGTATACCCGAGTGACTGGGTTTTTCCCAAGCACCTAATCAATCACGACTTGATCATACGAGTGACACATCCCTTAACTTGACATCGACCATTTCATATGTGCCATGGGCCCAATTATCACAAGAAATACTAGTAGTATCACTAAAATACTACACATCTTCCCACTAAAGTATGCCTTCTTTGGATGGTTCCACATTCTCAGGGTTACACATTGTTTGTGCATAAATATTTTTCATCTCTTCTTCACTCATAGGCTCAATGTAGGGTACATCCTTCACTTCATCTAGAGGTATGACCACACGCTCTTCCTTTTTCTTGAAACTAATGTACATTTTATTGAAGAGCGGAGTGCATTGTTTGTATAACACCAAGGTCACCCAAACAATGCTTTGGGAAATTATCTACCTCATGAAGCTCTAATACTTAAAAATCTCTTGTAAACTTAGCTCCTTGAATAGTTATTAAATCATCATTTAATACCTTAATAGGCATGACCCTTGTTTTATTTTCCATATACAACATATTAGAGGATGGTTGTAAATGTGGCCTTCCCATTTTATTCCATGTATCCAAAGTTTAAACATTCACCTTTGCACCTATGTCAATCATAATATTACTTATTAGTCAACCATTAATCATTGCATCTAATGTAATCTTCATGTCATACTCATGGTTATGTGATGGTAAATTAGCATACAAGATCCGGTGCTCATGTTTAATTCCAATGTGTAATACCTTTTCTCATAGCCATTATCCAAGTAAAAGGATGATGTTCTCCTATTGCAACATCCTACATACCTCCTTTATATCATCTACATCTTTCTATGGGATCTCAATATTCTTCACGCATTCCCTCTTGTGCGCCTGTTCCTTCAAGCATGAATCTCACCTTGAAAATATCATATCACTCCCATGGTCTCCTAATAGACTTAATTTTTATGAGTGGCATCTGGATAATTAACATGCATAATATCCTCTCTCCTAATGATAGGTTTTTCTATAAGATTTTCACACTCACGTGTTTCTTCCGCATGAGTACTCACTAGAAAGGTGAAGCTCATGATCAAATATCTTCTTAGGCACCCACAACTCATTCTTTGTACATTATACCTTGATTGTCCTCATGCCTTTTTCTTTATTTTTGTTCTTGCACTTATGTTCATAAAGTTCAGTGGTAGCCTTTAACCTTATGTTCATTTCCACAAGTATGCGCATACCTAATTTTTGGGAAAATTGTGTTGGTAATGATCTAGGTACCCACAAGTATAGTGATTCATGTGCATGAACCTTCCTCTAACTTCACGGCCTCTGCTCATATATCTACCTTGGAAGTGACCATCTCCATTATTACTCCCTTCATTATGTTGGGCTTCTTGTGCCCGAGAGCTACTTTCTACCGTGGTCCTGTCATAATCCAGTCTTGCATACCTCATGAATAAGGTCTCTCAAACAACAATTAGTTGTATCATGGGTATGTGCATCATAAATACATTTTTCATTGTTGTGTGGTGCAAGAGGTGAAAATTTTAGACATCATGATTCTTGTGGTAAATCTCACAAGATTATAACAACACACGCACATTCCTGCGTAAACAACTATCCTTAATATTCCCTTCCATGTCACAATTGGTGCACCATAACCCACTTTTTGTCTCATGCGTTGAATTGGCATAAAGCTTCTCTAGTTACTTAGCCATTGCTGTTATTTTTCTTTAAGAAAAGGAGTCACTCCAGTGTCGAACTCTCAACTACTTCAATGCACATAGCTTCTTCCAAAGCATCACGTAGATCGGTGAATGTTTTATGTGATAAGGTCCTTCAAAAGGAGTCACAAGCCTTCAAAAACCACTTTGTGCATGTTGGCTCTGATGAATATCATAAGATATTTTGGACAAAAGATTTTTAAACCACACATCATACTCCCTCACACTTTTAGATAAGCCCTACTTAATTTCTTTAAGTGCATTGATACTCGGTTTCTCAAACTCATGAATGTGGAGTTCACCAAAATGGTAGTGTAATGCATCATAATCCACCGCATTTTGGTGTGGATCATACTTTCTATACCATTTGTGTGCACCCTTGAAGTGTGGTGGCAAATTGACCTAATTTTCAATCGAAGTTGTTATGCCTTATCTCTCCATAGAAATTCACACTTGTGCACATGTTTATACATATCCTCCACACCTCTATACTCTGGTAAGTGAAGAGATAACTCAAAGAAGACTTGGGGCATTTTTTTGTGTTTTTTTGTTATTGCAGTGGTTATTGGGGTGGTTGTTGGGGTGGTGGGCCCGCCCCGGGTTAGGACCAGATCCAAAGCTACATCCCCCACTAGGATTCCCTTCATGTGGTGTTTGTCTTGATCCTCCTAAGCCTCCTGTTGCGACTTGTGGTCTAGTAGATGAACTTCCTTGTGTCTCGGTTTGTTTTGAACTCGAACATAAACTATCTATGTTATAACAAAGCACCTATAAGGTTTCTTCCAACAATATGTGTGCCAATGTTCTTTCCTAATGACGCACTTGAGAAAATACCTCCAAATTTACTTGTCCCAAACACTACTGCCTATTGCGCTACTATGTGCACGTCTCTAATCTGTTGTGCTTCATGAGTGGAAACTAAGATATTCCTCCATGTATCTCCTTCCCAACGTAGAGATTTTCCTTGCTCACCTTCACTAAGATGTTCTTCAACAACTACCTCTAGATCTGGAACACCTTGCACAAGGGATAGCTATCGAGGTTGGGTTAGATGGGCACTGCAGTCCTCATTCTCTCCTTTGACACACTCTCATCAAAATTCAATGGGGCCTCTCTAATGTAATTTCCCAATGCTGTGATGACATGATATTATGGCTCCTCTTCATCCACGGGGCTCACATCTCTTCCACTAGTCATCATTCTTCTTGATCTCAACACTTCATTAATTACTCTCTGTCGTGCCTCATTATACTTGAGTCGTATCTCCTCTCTTTGTATTTCTTCCACTAGGGTCACCGCCATCCTTCCCAAACCTACTTCCTACCCCTATGTGCAATGGGGTTTTAGCTCACCATAGGTAATATTTGCATTCCCAATTCTATCATCTAGATCTTGATAGCTAAGGGTATTACGTGTAAATAATATCCTCTTAGCTCATGCAAGAACTAGAACTTTACTTCCTCTTGGTATGAGTAGGTTAAGATTGTGTATTCCAAGGTAGAGTTACATAGTACACCTTCCCACCAATGATCTACATCTTTAGTCCATGTATCAACAAGATCAACGAGTGTTTGATAGTCTTCCTACATAGAAACTTACTTTCTTGATCATACGCCTTTGTTTATTGCATAAGCTGCCAACCATCTATACAAATCTACCTAGATGAAGCTAAATAATGTCTCATAAAAATAGTTATATAGATTATATCCTACCTAATTTTACGCATTAAAATCAGGTGTAGTGTTATATCTCTATGCAAATGTGTCTGGCCATTGTATATCTAGTTCTCAATATTCTCCAAAGACAAATAAAATTTCATCTACATGCGACATCCTAGTAAACAAATAGAAAAGAGGTCTTGGCAATGGAACCAAAATGTAGTCTTTGTTTACCCCAAACTAGAGCTATACGCATTAGCACTTCATCAAGTCAATCCTAGAAGCTTTCCCAAAGTGTGCACCTGACCACCAAGTCCCTCCTTTATTATGCTTATCAAGATGTTAGCATGCATGTTTGTCATATCCATAATCAAAGAAACCGTTCGTATATAGAGAATCATCATAAACATGGAAATCCATAAACACATATAATAAGGAAATAAAATCATCGTTCAAGATGAAAAATAATACCTAAATTCCCAAAAATCCATCAAAATCATAATTGCATTACATAACAAGAGGTTGATTATATCATAGTTCAATCAATACACATTACATGTGCTCCATATGTAGGCTCAAATAAAGCCATGATCTCCAAACCATAGTACAAGAACCATAAATCTTGTGTACTCATTGAATCAAACCCTCTAAAACAAGGTATCACTACACATATATATAAGGGTGGGGACTTGCCCTTCACTACTTCATGTACTTGCCTAATAATAGCTTTGCATACAAAAATAGCTTGCATGTTTTTTACAGCTCCTGTTAATAATAGATTATTCTTAATTTATAACATGCTTTAATATTATTATTAGTTTGATCTATGCATGCTCCTTTTCCTTCTCTACATGTGTTTTTCCCAGTTTTAGATCTTTTGTGTGCATCCCAAGTTATCCTTCTTTATATCGATTATAGACCTTGTTTGGATGCCACTCCATCTCTATTTTTCTATTTTTATCGATGACCTTGGAAAATTGGCTAAGTTTTGAACTTTGTCTACTCATACATGAACCTTCACATGTTGATCCTTCCTATACACGTGTTCCCCTTTGCACACCCTTTGCGTGCAATCCCAAACCTCCGTGTGTGGCTAGTACTTATCCATTTTCCCCACTCAACAACATTACAATTTCTTCCCCCGTTCATTATCATTTTGCTCTAGTACTACACTTCACGCTTCTTACTTCATGTGTAATATTTTTTAAGCACTCTCACATCTCTGGTACACATTGTATTTTCATTACTCGATGATGCAATCTAGTTCCATGGTTCATACTCAATTGTTAAGGGTCTCATTCTAAAATGAACCTCACATCAACTACGCTTCACACTAAGTTCTCCACGATGTATATTTTCTACACACATCACATCTCTAGTATATTGTATTGTCATTTCGATGACGTACTCTTGTTCTTTGGTTCATTTTTACTATTGAGGAGAATTTATAAATGAACCTCATCTCATACACATCCACCGGGGCTGATGCATCTCCTCCTCTCTTCACATCTTACACATCATAGCACACCATCACACTCACACAAAATTTACATATCTTGGTTATATTTACTCTTGTTAGCTTATTTTACTTACATGTTACACTTTATTTCCTATGCTAGATGGATTCTTAGTATGTCATTATCTTTTTCTATATGCATATGTGTGTTCACTTGGTCTCTTGAGGTGAATTCATGACCTTTCAAAGATTCATACATGATGCATGATGATCGACACGGCTCTGTACCCAGTCCAACCAAGGCTCCTGGGGCATCTACCTTTGTTACTCTTATACTTCATATATCACAAGTTCTATTGTCACATTATTACTACTTCTCAATATTGTCACTTTACTTATTTTATATATACACGTGTTAACATACTATTTATCTTTCTAACAAGCTAACGGGTGCTTCATGTGTAGTGTTTTCCTTGCAGGATCTTTATAACCATGGTTCTCTGTCACCTTTTCTTGTTATTATTTTCTATTGTTTCCTATTTTTTACGCAGACTATGCCATGTGTATTGTTTGATCATTATATGCTTTTGGCCAATCCGGCTTTGATTGATTGTCTTGTGACATTGTGAGTGATGTCCTATGTATGGAACCCACTTTTTGCGATCCATGTTGTCTTCCTAGTTATTTATTACATTGTCTTCTATTGCATGCTATCTCTCTCGTACTAAAACTTGTTACTAGCCCACATTGTTTACATATACCTTGGTTTCTACTATGCACATCCCATACCCCCCTGCAAGTTTCCACTTTATATATGCATATCAGTATCAAGTCCTCTCATTTGCGTCATGGTGGTGCAAATTAATATGTTGTTCATTAATTTATAGTCATTTAATTATCAGACCTAAGGATGTAGACTTTCAATATTTCCATTGTTGTATGCATAGTTATAGATGTTTGAGAGGTGTAAAGGTAAATTATTGTCACTATAATTAGGAAATAACAATACTAGAAATGAACTAAACTATGACTTAAAGTAAATACTATGGCTATGGCAAAGCATGTAAAAATAGAATACAGATAAAGGAATAAATTGCTACAATTCTAACCATGTAATGAATTAAAACAAAAAACAAAAGGAGAGGGTTAGCAAACCATAAGTGGGCCCTACCTTGGGTGTTAATCCCTCCTAAGGCCTGTGTCTACAAAAATTAACAGAACTCATATTCTTATTTCATCATCATGAAGATTACAAATGGAAGAAAAACTCTCTATCTATGGATTGATCTGTCTTACTCTATTACTATCCTTTTACAACATTAATCTTTCCTTTTTATATCCTTCATTACAGTAGAGATGTGAAGAGATAGATTCATACTAGGAGTTACAATTGGCTTCAATAAAAGATCCTAACCAAGCAATCTGAAATTTACATGCAAAAAAATTGTTTAGGATATGTTCTAATACAATCACATAACTTAACTAATTGATCGATTGAATAACCAGTTATTAAATTATAAATTCAATCAACTAGTTCTTTGTTTGAGTTGCAACGCATAATCAAGTGATGGCATTGAATCTTCTTCTTGTTCACATAATTGTTTCTCTATCAACACATGCAAGCTCAGGAGAAGTGTCCATGTTGTTCAAGCTCCTCATAATCATGGCTTTATATATGTGTGTGACCTCATGTAGCCGCTACATGGAATTGGCTATGGACAATTCCCTTTGGTCTGCACGCGATTACCGTGTATGACCTCTACACTATGAATGAGTTTCTTTGGTTGCATGTTAGTGGATACACATAATAACTCTTTGGAAATCAAGGTTGATATTTATTCAAAGAAATATTTAACATCACATTGCATCCAGAATAATAAATGCATACCCATAATCCACAAAATAAAGTAAACTTAGTAATAATTATATTAACTAATATATGTGTCATAAGTTCAAGATATAGTGGAAATGTTCAGCAGTATAACCGGGAAATACAAGTTCAGGGTACAATTGGCTAAACAAAAGACAATAGATGAGGTGTTTAAAAAGGAAATAAAATGACTCATCACACCCCTAGACTTAATTTCTTGAATGTCCTCATTCAATATTCTTTGGTTTCCTCAACCAGTTTAGGATCTTCCAAAATTAAGTTACATAGGTGCCGAAGTCGGTGAGTGTAGATGTTCCTTCTAGCTCACTGAAGAAGTACCATGTATTCCTTCTATATCTTTCCATTATCCTATATTGTATGTCCACATTCAGTTCCCCATTTCTAAACTAATGTGGTATATGATAGTGAAAAATTGGTGGATAATAACTAATAGGAAACCAATTTTTTCCACATCCCTTAAAGACTTCAATATATAAACTTATCCTCCTGAAAGTTGGGATGATATTATGATGAGAACGCATTTATGTCCTATGCATCTCTAGTGGCATTTCTGCCATCTTTCCCCTGTGGCCATGTACTATTTCTGGCCATTAAATTTAATGTGGTTTCTGGCTTCATCATGAGCTTCCTATCTCATCTAGTGCACTCATTGTCTAATGTATTTATGTTGCATGTATTTTCCATACTCCTCAATAATTGCTCATGTATTTGAAGCTTCACCTCTAATCATCAATGGCTGTATTTTTTAAAAAAATTGATATTCCTCCATTTTTTCTCTGTATAACTCATTGTTGAAATAGGAACACAATTCCCTAATTAGAACATCTCCAATGTAAAGTACTGAGATCCAATCCTTGTCATATTTCAAGGCATAATTGTATTGATATAATTCACATAAAAACAACTGAATTTCATGAGGCATTTTCATATATATCTTGAATAAAGGCATGGTTCCACTAATATCAAATGGAATATCATTGTTGATACAAGTATACTTTAACTAAAACATTTGTTCTTTTAGGAAAATGGCATAAATGTTAGACGGTGGTCTGCATTTAAATATTTCATTGGTCACTTGAACTGTATCTTCCTGCTTTTTCTTGAGTCTTTCAATTTCCTTGTCCTTTTCCTTGAGTTGTTTATCCTTCTCTTCAAGATCCTGCTAATGTTGGAAGATTAATTATTCCTTCTCCCTTTCCCATCTACTCCTAAAGCAACAAAGTATTCAAATTTTTGCACCCAGTAATCTAATAAATTTATTTGAATGCATATGCTTCTATAAACTAGTTTGTGGGGTTCCTTAAAAACTTTTGTGATAATAACCTATGGTTACAGGCTATCTAGTGGAAATGTTAGGGAAATAAAATATGAAACTTCATGAATTGTATCTTGAATAACATCAAAACTATCCACTTATATGATACCAATATACTCATATTGGGGTTATGTCTTAAGTTCATTAATAATATTTCTTATTGTTTCCTCAACATGTGGTGGAAAATCATCCACAATATTTATGTCAACAATATGTGGTTCAACAAAAATTTATTCATACCTATCTTGCATATCCATAGCCTAAGTCAAGAGCTCAATACTGATTTGAGGATATTCAATTTCTTCGTAGCCTTTGGGATGCCTTGAACGGATGAATATTATGAGATTTCCATAGGCTCATATTCATTCTTATTGAAATAATCTCTATATTGTGCCTCCAAGAGATGGCTGAAAATCTGATTCGTACATGCCCGTGACTCATTTGAAACATCCTCGTCAACTTCTTCCATGTTTTTATTGCCCAAGATTCACTTTCTTGCAAGCACGGGAATACTTGATTCATGACACCTTATGACAAGGAAAAGAGGTCCATGCTTTGTGGGAAGGGTACTCCTTCAAGTTAAAAATCCATATCATCCTCCTCTTGGTATGAAGCATATAACCATGTTGGAGTAGTAGTATGGGAATAATTTTTAGCTACATCTTGATAATTTGTTATTAAATCCTCTTTCTCATGTGGACAATGTTGGTCGTCGAGATAGGACTTTACGAAGAGCAACAATCAGGGGACAAGAAGTCCCTCCTCTTTAATGTGAGAGGTTCCCTTATTGAAACGAACTTATTTACAAATGTACAAGACATGATTTGTTGGTTAAACTTGGATATTACGAAAGTGTTTTCTATGAAGATCATCAATTACAAAAGGACTGAGGAAATGAGAGTACGGGAAAGAGCAGAAAGGCAACATGCAGAATTATAGATATCAGAGTAATTATTTATGTATGCGAAAGTAACAGTGAATTGAAACAAGATCATTTGTATCGAATAAATAAGATGGAATTTAAAGACACAAAGTTCTGTAAATAACATCTTCTTAGAACAAAAAGTTTCTTAACATAACACAGATTCATTAATCAAGGACACAAAGTTCCTTCTTGGTTATACAAGATCACCGTGCTTGCAAAGTTGAAGAGTATGCAATCGGTAAGACTAACGAACTTGAGACAAATGATCTTCACAAAGAAAATAAATGAAAGCTTAGGAATAACAGAGATCAGATAGACAAAGAATGGAAAAGTCCTTCTGTATTGATTTCTTTATAATCTATTTACACTTTTCGGAAAATAAGCCAAGTTCTTCCTCCTTTTTTTTAGAATGGCATAAAGAAGGCCATTATATAGCTTACAAATCAGTTACTC
The DNA here is from genome assembly GCA_018340775.1 of Taxus wallichiana var. yunnanensis. NCBI lineage: Eukaryota > Viridiplantae > Streptophyta > Pinopsida > Cupressales > Taxaceae > Taxus > Taxus wallichiana. Next base: position 80,234,363 of record CM031244.1, read on the forward strand.
TTCAGTAACAGCTTCTTTAACCATGAACAGATTAAGGACCACCAATCGCAATACCTTAACTTCTTACAAAGAAAACGGAAAAAGAAAGGGAAGAAGAGAAAAGAACAAGGAGAAGAAGACAGGTGGCCAGTCACTGAGAGGGACCCACCAACTTCAGAATCCACTGCCTGAATTTCTCTAATACCTCAGCTATGTCTCTGCCATGAGGGACTGACGTGTTAGTCGTGAGGCTGAGTCCAAAATCCAAGACACTTCTCCATCTCTTTATCAAACTCGACATGAGTATGATAATCTTTGTTTGGCTTCTTCTTGATAGCGAATGAGAGTAGATTTCCTTCATTTTCTCTTTGGAGATTGAGCTTTCCTTGAATAGATTATCTTTGACATAAGCTCTGAATTGAGCTTTGATTTCTTGCAAGGAAAGGGAAACACCAGAATTTTCATCCTGAAGATGACAGTGAATATCCTTGAAAGCTGAGACAACCAGTGTCTTGAAAGCTTCGCCCTTCTGCCAACTGTTCTTTAGTTCTCCCAAAGCCTCCTCCAGGACTTCGATCTTCATATTGATAGTATCAGAGCCGCAACCTAAATTCGGGGAGGAATTACAGAGAAAAGGGATACATGCGCAGGGAATTAGGTTGCAAGGGTTCGAGCAAGGGTAGCATGGAAACAATGTAAGAATTGCAAAGGTGGCTTGCTCGTTATATAGCCGTTGAGGAGAGAGAAGGGTGATCAATGCGCATTACATTCATATCTATCAGTTTGAAAAAACAACATATTCGGGTAGAGCGGGAAAAACTAAGTATGAATGGCATTTGGTTCGCTTGGGACATGTGAGACGTGAATGCATCGAAACACGCGGCTCGGCCGATTTGGGTGAAACAAGGAGAAGACGCACAAATGCATTTTGGGACATTTGGGACGAAAACGCGCGAAGTACGCGGTTCGGGTGTTTCGACTGAAAATGGAACAAAAGGCCCATTTGAACTTGGGACATTTGGGACATGAAAGAGTGAAGTACGCGGTTCGGTTGTTTAGTAGAAATTGGAACAACTCGCACTTTTGACTTTGGGACAGTTGGGACGAAAAGTTCCGACGGGCCCGAAAATAGAACAACTTCGGGGATTTCAACCGATCGGGGAACAGAGCGCACTTCGGAACTTGGGACACGTGGGACAAAAATGTCCAACATGCCCGAAATACATACAAAATGACCAAAACCGTAGACTTTTCTCAATCTCACAACTTCGGTACATTAGAGAAAACACTTAAACTCAAAATTTTGAAATTTTTACTTTCATCAGAGTGGGGAATTTTGAGTGGACAACAGCTGGCTCCTTCTGGGGATGACTTGGCATAAATTCAAGGAATGAGACAAGGCAAGAACTTAGACAAATTTAGGGAAGTAGACCAGTACCTTATCCATTGGGCCACGGAGTCAAAAAGTAGACCAATACAGAGGACAACACACCAAAACAGAAAAGGAAAGAAAAACAAAAACACTGTACAGAATATACAAAGGACCCCCTAATCACCTAGGACTTGAACAACTTGAGATACTGCCCACTATAAGGAAGGGAGAGAAGAACCATCCATGTAATCAAGATAAAAGGAATTCTCACCAGCAAAGTGTCTGATCTTGAAAGGTCCGAGCCACAGTGAATCAAATTTTCCATGGCTGCCACGAGGTTCATGCCTTTTATCCCATAGCAACACAGTGTCTCCAACTTGAAAATCTCTGAACCTGGCTTTCTTGTCAAACAGGACCTTAACCTTCTGCTGGTGAACAGATATCCTATCAGCAACCTCCAATCTGCCCTCATCCTGTCAGCTGTTTTGGGATTATACTGCCTCTGTTTCTGCTTAAAAGATTTAATTCCTGGTTTGAAAGGAATAGGATGCTGCATATCTTTTGGCTTGAAGGCTTTTAGATCCTCATAAGGATAAGCAAGAACATCCTTATACCTCTTTAGAAGATCAATTGCTTTTCTTCTTTCATCTGTTGTGCAACATTTTCCAATATTCACTAGCTTAGGGTCATTAGGACTCCCAATATTAATCTTGTCATGCTCAGCTGATTGCTGAGGTCTAGTAGAAGCTCTAGATTTCACATACCTGTCATGTTTATCAAATAGTTCCTCCAAACTCACCAAACCTTTAGGAATCTTATTCCCCTTGAGTTTAATGCACCCTTCCTGATCTGTTTCTTCTCCTTGGGCGACTGCTTTGTCAAAGAGCACACTCTCACGAGGTAGGTTGTCACTTCCCTCAAAATACAGCGTTCGAAATTACCCTTGAGTTCCAGGAAGGAAAGCAAATGTTGATCATCATTGAAAACCTGCCAGTTATTGGTATTATCAGGTACACTAGGCCGATGGACCATTTCAATAGTGAACTTATCCTGAGAGAAGTCAGGATGAGGAATCAGTAGTGACCCTGAGACAGCTAGTGAATCAGCCCTGTTGTTCTTTTCCCTAGGTACTGCTTCGATAGAGAAAGCATCAAGGAATTCAATGGAATCCCAAACCTGATTCCAGTAATGTTTCAGCCTTCCATTGTTTACTTGAAAAAGGTTTCTCACTTACTTTACAATTAATTCTGCATCACCACGTGCCAAAAGGTTCTTCACACCTTGTTCCTTGGCTACTTGTAGTCCAAGAATGAGAGCCTCATATTCTGCTGTGTTATTAGTATTCTCAAACCGCAACTTAAATAGAAAGGGGTGTAGGCTTCCTTGGTGACACCAACAGACACCGGCTCGAGAACCACCGAGGAACAACTGCCATCAAACTCTAAAATCCAAACCTCATTAGGATCTTTAGGAGACACTTTGGGGGTCGGATTTCATCTGGGGGACATAATCATGTAGTTACTGGGCCCCATATCCTCGTAGAGTATTTGTGCTCTAGGATCATCCATTTTCGCACAATATACTCTGGGATTGCTTCTCGAGCATCAACTTCTTCATTTGTCCATTAACGGTATAAGTTCATGCGACTCAGTCCATTTGGATTTCCCCACCCACATCTTTGCACTACTTAGCAACATCCCGTATGAAGGAGGGATATCTGCTACTAAGATGGTAGCCAACACTTTCTTTCCAGGCAAGGCAGCAAAAGCCACTTGTGCATCTTTAATTCTTCCGACCAGGGGCACTTCTTTACTCTCCATGGAGTAACAAGATCCATAAGTGCGTGTGAGGGTCAGGCCTAAAGCATGAGCTACTTTAGCAGGCATTACGTTATCTGAGGCTCCTGAGTCAATGACACAATTACTGAGCCTATGGCCAGCTATAAGAAGTGTTACATAAAATGGTTTAATTTTGTCACCAGGCGAGGTGACAGCAGCTACCAGACTAGGTTGTGGTGCAGAAGGAGTGGGAAAAAGGCCTTTAGAGGTGGTCTTAGAGTGGGAATTGACAAAGTGGATCATTTTGGCAAAAGCTTTGGGATGGGTTTGATAGTACTCAACTTCTAAGATTTGGACCTTGGTCTTTTTCAGGTGATCAACAATATCAAAGGATCCAGAAGTGGACGGGCCATCATCATTCGGTACTCTAGGCTTATCAACTTTAGGAGAAAAAGAAGAAGCAACTTTGGTAGTAGGATTGATAGGACTCACCTTTGGTGTAGACGAAGTAGGGATAGGAGATCCTCTTTTTGCAATTACAGGGATAGTTTCCGACTGCTCCTTAGATTTCTTGGGGGGCTGTGTCACTTTCTCCCTCCGACTTGTCTGCTCTCGAGTCATGACAACGAATGATTCACTATTCATATCTGCTACCACTTCATCATAATCATCTCCATCATCAATGCCTTCAGTGGTGAAGAAATTAACCCGAGATCCCTCAAGTTCATCTGCTTCATTATCAAATTCTTCCACAAACTCCTCGCAAGCTTCATTATCCTCATCATCATCTGGCTCTTCAACCTCACAGGTTGCATTCACAGGAACCTTAACAGGAGGTCCTTCAAGTGCTAGTCTTGTTTGAGAAGGAGGTAAACGATTTCTGGGCTGAAAATTCCTCCTTGGAACATCTGCATAAGGGGCATGCTGAGCCAATTGTTTCTTTATAGCAATAAGATCATTCGCAAGCTTCTGAACTAATGGATCAGTATTAGGTCCAGGAGTGGAAGAGGAGGAAGCAACAGACTTAGATTTGGAAGGGTCTCTCCTCAACTTGCCTGACATGATCAGATCATCCTCGACACTAACAGCAAGAGTTTGATCCTCCACCAATGTTGCGAGATTAGCCCTTCTCAGCGCATAACTGACTTCAGACGATTGGGCATTTAAGAAGAAACATTTTCAGATTTGATCAACAGGTCGAGTATTTACAGGAATTTTGTTGATCAGTCTGTTGAATCGGGCCACAAATTCTCTCATGGGTTCTGATGAATCTTTCTTTATCTGAGAAATTTGGGCAAGCAAGGCATGCACATCTTCTGCCGGCTTGAAACGGTTTTCGAACTGAGTTCTCATTGTGTCCCAGTCGGTGATAGCGCCAGCCGGAAGGTGGTAGAACCAATCAGCAGCATTATCTTGTAACGTCTCAACGAACAACCTTACGGAGACGTATTCATGTTCAACTCCTAGAACTCCACATGCAACAATGAAGGTGCGATTCATCGGGATGCACTTTTCCATCGCCTTTGAACTTGGGGAAGTTTTTTCGGTTACCTCTGGGTAACTCATGCAAAAGGTGAGGAAGAGCAAGGGGCCCGACATGATGACCCCATGGTAATGGCGACGCCATTCTTTAAAAAATGGCTTGAGAGGAGGCTATGCAACACCAAAGCAAGAATCAAAGCTTGAAGATTAGGGCTAGCTGGCTCAAGGAATACCACCCGTAGGACTTCTATCTTGAATAGGTGGAGTGCTTGTCAAACGAGTTCTTCTATTTTTGTTGAAGGAAAAGGAAAACCCTGCTGCTCCAAAAGCTGAAACTGAGAGTCTTCAATACCAAGGGTCCTTCTCCCTCGAGTAAAACATGGAGTCACCAGATCAAAGGATGATCGAAAAATTACAGAACTGGAATGTGATTTTCCCCAGCGGAGTCACCAAAAACTGTTGGTCGTCAGATAGGACTTTACGAAGAGCAACAGTCAGGGGACAAGAAGTCCCTCCTCTTTAATGGGAGAGGTTCCCTTATTCAGAAACGAACTTATTTACAAATGTACAAGACATGATTTGTTGGTTAAACTTGGATATTACGAAAGTGTTTTCTATGAAGATCATCAATTACAAAAGGACTGAGGAAATGAGAGTACGGGAAAGAGCAGAAAGGCAACATGCAGAATTATAGATATCAGAGTAATTCTTTATGTATGCGAAAGTCACAGTGAATTGAAACAAGATCATTTGTATCGAATAAATAAGATGGAATTTAAAGACACAAAGTTCTGTAAATAACATCTGCTTAGAACACAAAGTTTCTTAACATAACACAGATTCATTAATCAAGGACACAAAGTTCCTTCTTGGTTATACAAGATCACCGTGCTTGCAAAGTTAAAGAGTATGCAATCGGTAAGACTAATGAACTTGAGACAAATGATCTTCACAAAGAAAATAAATGAAAGCTTAGGAATAACAGAGATCAGATAGACAAAGAATGGAAAAGTCCTTCTGTATTGATTTCTTTATAATCTATTTACACTTTTCAGAAAATAAGCCAAGTTCTTCCTCCTTTTTTAGAATGGCGTAAAGAAGGCCATTATATAGCTTACAAATCAGTTACTCTTCGTAACCACTTCTTTAACCAAGAACAGTTAAGGACCGCCAATCGCAATACCTTAACTTCTTACAAAGAAAACGGAAAAAGAAAGGGAAGAAGAGAAAAGAACAAGGAGAAGAAGACAGGTGGCCAGTCACTGAGAGGGACCCACCGACTTCAGAATCCGCTGCCTGAATTTCTCTAACGCCTCAGCTATGTCTCTGCCACGAGGGACTGACGTGTTGGCCGTAGACTGCGTCCAAAATCCAAGACATTTCTCCATCTCTTTATCAAACTCGACATGAGTATGATAATCTTTGTTTGCTTCTCCAATGGCAGATTGAAGAGAGCAGATTTCCTTCATTTTCTCTTTGGAGATTGAGCTTTCCTTGAATAGATTATCTTTGACATAAGCTCTGAATTGAGCTTTGATTTCTTGCAAGGAAAGGGAAACACCAGAATTTTCATCCTGAAGATGACAGTGAATATCCTTGAAAGCAGAGACAACCAGTGTCTTGAAAGCTTCGCCCTTCTGCCAACTGTTCTTTAGTTCTCCCAAAGCCTCCTCCAGGACTTCGATCTTCATATTGATAGTATCAGAGCCGCAACCTAAATTCGGGGAGGAATTACAGAGAAAAGGGATACATGCGCAGGGAATTAGGTTACAAGGGTTCGAGCAAGGGTAAGATGGAAACAATGTAAGAATTGCAAAGGTGGCTTGCTCGTTATATAGCCATTGAGGAGAGAGAAGGGTGATCAATGCGCATTACATTCATATCTATCAGTTTGAAAAAACAACATATTCGGGTAGAGCGGGAAAAACTAAGTATGAATGGCATTTGGTTCACTTGGGACATGTGAGACGTGAATGCGCGAAACACGCGGCTCGGCCGATTCGGGTGAAACAAGGAGAAGACGCACAAATGCATTTTGGGACATTTGGGACGAAAACGCGTGAAGTACGCGGTTCGGGTGTTTCGGCCGAAAATGGAACAAAAGGCCCGTTTGAACTTGGGACATTTGGGACATGAAAGAGCGAAGTACGCGGTTCGGGTGTTTCGGCCGAAATTGGAACAACTCGCACTTTTGACTTTGGGACAGTTGGGACGAAAAGTTCCGACGGGCCCAAAAATGGAACAACTTCGGGGATTTCGGCCGATCGGGGAACAGAGCACACTTTGGAACTTGGGACACGCGGGACAAAAATGTCCGACAGGCCCGAAATACATACAAAATGACCCAAAAACTGCAGACTTTTCTCAATCTCACGACTTCGGTACATTAGAGAAAACACTTAAACTCAACATTTTGAAATTTTTACTTTCATCAGAGCGGGGAATTTTGAGTGGACAATGACAATGAAATAATTTGTTCTCACCGTGATGATCATTATACTCTTTGGGTGAGAGGAGGTTGTGGTTGACCTCGGCCTTCAAAAGGAAGTGGGCTTTTTCATTCGATCATCCATGATTGAATTGGGGAGGGAGATTGGCTCTTCAACTATCTCCATTTCCTCCTTCAACATTTCTATATCACTTGAAGACTCAAAAGAGGAGGGGAAAATTCCCATGACCATCTTGAATTAATCACTTTTGGTCCATGATGTAGGATATGTTGGGCCCTAGAATATTGCCTAAGTATAAGAAGGTCCGTGGGCATACGGGAACTATTTGAAGAAGGGCGTGTGGGGTGAAGGCACATGGGGAAGGGTTCGACATGGTTTTGCAGAACACATGGCATGCACATAAGGAAAGACATGTTTTGGGACTTAGCCATATTTGGTGTTCCAGGTAGCACACGAGAAAAGTGTGACCCGTCTAGCATGCAGAATGGATAAGGTGTCATCTTGGCAGTTGTAGGACCAAAAAGAGAATATTCCATACATATGATGGAAGGTTCTAGAGGAAAATCATTGCACAGAGTGGAGATATCGATCAAAGGAGGCATGCTCCATTAGAGGACCACTTGGACACTTGGAAACCAATCGGTTACCTCAAAAGGCATGGCGGTGAAGGCAGAAAAGGTATATATAGAGGTGTACGGATAGCGAGAAAGGGGGATACTAGGAGAGGATACTAGAGACTATAAGGGATCATCTAGAGAGAGTAGAGGAGTGCACTAGAAAAGGACGAAGCTCTGCATAAATACCATGGAAGATTCTATGGGTTGGGATTAGAAAAATATAGGAGTGATAGTATATATAGAGGGATGGGTCTATGATTATCCTTGTAATATGAAGAGTATAGTTTCGATGCATGACCTCACTCGCATTGTTATAAGGGTTTGTTGTGACCTCAAGGAATTTAATGTGGTTATTGAACATGCTAATATCAATGGAAGGATCCATTTTAAGGAATATTTGTGTTCATAGCATAGTCCTTGTGCATTTCCTTGTGTATGAATTATCTATATATGATGTCTGTCATTTCTCTTTTATAAATGCATTGATATGATAACTCATCCTAGGTTATCAAAATGATGCATAGTTATTTTCTATTCTTTTACACTTAAATATCTAACATAAGATGATGTATTCTCACAAGACTCACATAAAGGAGGGGCTCAGTGCCCGTGTGTACCTCGGTGAGCGCCCAACACCCGCTTGGTGATAGGCCAGCGTGTATGGGAATTTATTGTTAATCTAAGGGTATAAAAATGACTACATCATGGTTATATTTTGAGACCTCTTTTCAAAGTTGTTTTGATAAATGGCATGCATCTTGGTCCTGTTATATGTAATGACAAAATGTCTAATCTTGGAAAGTGTTGAAGGATGGTTCAAGAGCATGGAGGACAAGTTTTCTCAAATATTTCACACTTGACCTAAGTTCAATGCACCTAGATGGGTAGAAGATAACTTGTACCATGAGTTATATGATACATTCTTCCGTTGTTTTGTAGTAGAACTATATGAATGGATTTTATCATATACATCCAGATCAAGTGGTACTAAAGATCGTGTATATGGACCCAAGATGATTATCAGAGGTGAAGGATGTAGATATGACTTAGATACGAGTGTTGATCACTAGTTGAAAGGAGTGTTAACAGTTATACTCCTGGAATATGCGTTTTGCATATTATTTCCTAGAAGTTGCTAAGTTTTAGTTTTTGGGGAGCCCAGAGGATCATTTTTGCATGTTATTCCTTGGCTATGAATATCTTGGTCATTACCTTAAGATTAGAGGAATTTCCCATGGCTGGCTAAGCTTCTTTGAGTGTTGGGTGAGGAAGCTAGGGTGGGGGAAGATGGCAGACATTGTCGCTGAAAAGGAAAGGGAGGAGAGATGACTAGAGTATAGTGAATCTCATGAAAGGGAGATGACTAGACAACATGAGGTTGTAAGTGTGATGGATCTATGGAGGAAAACATTGTGGGAAGGAGTTAAGGTTCACACAGAGGACGTGGAGCCCGAGTAGTCGATACTAACCTATCTTAGCAAGCTCGAGAGAGAATCCCCTTCAACTTCTCGATGATGACAGTTTGTCACATGGAGAAAGAAGATCCATCAACGTGCATCCGAACTCACCTAATGACCAACCCCGGCACTTGGTTTTTTAGATTAAGGGAGAAGTATTTTTAACCAAGTTGGTATCAGTTGGAGTAACTGATCTATACCCAAGAGATATAATTTCTCATTTGGAACATCCATGGTTGTGTGAACCATTCTGGTGTTTGGAGGAATTTTTAGACAAGGCTGCAAGTATACAAGGTTTAGGTATCACATCTGGGAGTGGCGCGGGACACACAACTAGAAGTGGGACAATATCAAAAACCATCGACGTGTAGTTCAGTGGGATGTTGGGAACACTAAATGTGACCACTTCAAGGCATTTTTTAATTTCAGGAGGTGGATCTAGTGGTATAGGGGTTGGAGGACCTGGTGGACCTAGTGGATCTAGAGGATCTAGTGTGTCAGGAGGAATAGGACTGGTGGATCCAGTGGATCTGGTGGAGGAGTAAACACCAGAGGAAACCAAGGCTCTGGATCAAGTGGACAAGGGCCTCATCTACCTCTAAAAGTATTTTTTGAGATTTCTTTGCACTTACCAAACTACATGGGTATTGAAGATGTTGCAGAGCATGTGCACAAGTGTGAATTACTATGGTGCGTGAAAGGGATCACTACCCCGGAGTGGAAGGTAAGTCATTTATAACAACATTGCAAGGATGCACGCATAGTTGGTACAAGAAGTATGACCCCCATCAGATGGTGGTAGACTACACCACATTAAAGAATGCCTTCCTAACAGAGTTCCATATCCCTAATTTTGAGAAAAAGAGCATCAGTGCTTTGAAGGAGATTTAGCAAGGAATGGCAAAGAGTGTGCGGGAGTATGATGCACATTTCAATACTATCTTGTCTAAACTATCCTATGACATTCATCCTTCTTAACATGCTTAATGGTTTGTTGGAGGATTGATAATAATATTTAGAAGGGCTCTATCACACAAGAATTTCACAGACCTACGCAAGGCATTGGAAGTTACCCTGTGGGCTGAGGCTATTGGGAGTTTTGATACTAGTGTTAGTCCTTTTCTAGAGGCTCAAATTGATGCAATGGCCAAGCAATTGGAGAATTTGTCTGCAAAATCAGTGCATGAGGTTCATAGTGGGCTTTGGTGTATAGACTATGAAGTGGAAGGGCATGCAAAGGATAGTTTCCCTCAAAATTTGGTATGCGCTATGGCGATAGACTGTGAGATTTTCCATGGGGATCATGATGCAAGTAGGTGCCCTCTACTACAACGTGTAATTTGTAAGAATGTTTCTTACTATTGTAAGATTTGTACCTCTACGACCCATGATACCAAGGATTGCAGACTGATTGATCAAATCCATGATGTTATTGATCTTGGTGTGCACCAAACTAGTCTTGCAAGAAGTTCCAAGGATGATGATCATCGCTATGAAGGGCACGTAGATGGAGGAGCACATGGAAGAGGTTTTTGTGGAGGATTTCATGGTCGCAAAGAACCATGGTGGAGGATGAAGTGAATTCCCATGAGGAACCTGTTATAACTATGGATCTACATAACATTATAAACGTGAGTATTCTACTCTATTACAATGCTCGTGGTGTAGGAAGAAACATAAGTACAAATATTTTCTAGAACTTTATGAGCATATGAACCAGCAACACCGGAAAGACAAAGGCACTGGGATGGTGAGCATCAAGAAGGCCAATTCACAGTGGATGCCACAAGTGGCATGTGAGTCAAGACTAGAACCTGTATTGGTGAGAATGTGAGTAGAGGTCGCGCACACCGGGGAGATTCCAAGACAAATGACATTGGTTTCAAGAGAAGAAGTGGTACATGAAAAGTATCTAGACCCTAGTCATCGAAGTAGGTGTATCAAGAAACTATGGACATGATTTGGAGTTTGCAAGGGGAGATCTAATGTCTAAAGGATCAATCAAGGAAGTTGGAGCAAAGGAAGAATGTCGAGGCTCCAAAGGATGACCTGGATGAGGTCAAGGAAGTATGTAGGATGTTAAGGCAAGATAATATTATTCCCTTGCTAGGAGAATGGTTGAGGGAGAAGGTACCACATGTCGAAGTAGAGTGTGAAAGGTAGGTTTTGCATGCAAACCTTCCTCCTCACAACCTTGACTATGATAAGGAGATTACTTTGAATGTAGTTGTTGATGGATGGCTTCTAAGAAATATCCTCATCGACACGGGAGTAGAGGTCAATGTTCTTACCTTAGATGCATGGCATCAAATGGGAAGGCCTGCATTACAGCCATCTTTGAATGTGTTGTATATGGAAAACAAGACTAAGGCAATGCCCATTGATGTCTTGAAGGATGCAAGCTATCACTATTCAAGGGGCTGATTTCACTTGGGGACTTTGAAGTCTTGGCGCTCGCTAAGGCGGATGATTTCCCAACATTACTTGGGCACCCTTGGTGTTACAAGAACAATGTTGACCTACGATTTAATAAGGGATATATCAGCTTTGAGAAAAAAGGAAGAAATGTTCATTATCCCTTTAACACATGGGAATTCGACTCTATACTATCTTGAGCCCTTAGGAGAGGAATTCCTTAATAGAATCTATGTGCACTCCATCAGAGATCTTGAGATAATTCATCCCATGGAGGGAGTTATCTAGTTTGAAGATGCTTAGTCCTTAGGTGATACCACTAGCATGGCATGTGATAATTGGGCAACAGTTGAGAGGATCTGTAATAAGGGTAACAAAGGTGCGCTCGGTCAAGCACTTTGGGAGGAAAGAAGTTTCCAAGTTACTCTAGAGGATCATACCCGAAATTTTCTTGTGAGAAATGGAGGCTTAGTGGAAGAATAAGGATGAGAGAAGGGGAATGCCCAGTTACAACCTACTTGGGACTACAGCGCACTAGTGAGATACACATCGGGAGAGCCTCCTAGAATGGTGCAAAGTAATAATCACATTTTTGTAAGGTTCTCCAAGAGTAACTCACCCACGATTATATGAGAGTACCATGGTAAAGAGACTACCTCATTTCATGTCTAATCATGTGAGAAGGCCGGATGGGAAGCACAAAATATTTACCGCCTTTGTTATGGGTGTATAAGTTATATTCCACCTTACAAGGTTATGTGTGCGCATGGTATATTCATTCATAGATGCTTCGTCAAACAAGTAATTGACAGGAGTTGGCAGCTGATCTCATTCAAGCTTGTGAGTATAGGAGTACCAAGCCATCGAGTGGGTAAGGCATTGCAAGTAATCAAGTGCCTTACTATGGGAGATAGTGTTATGGTAGAATATATGCTACTGGAATCACTAGGTGAGCCTTATTTGGAAATTCACCTCAATGAACAAGAATTAGAGGAAGTACATCTTGAGTGTGCTTGCATGGAAAAGGAAAAAGGAAAAATGGTCTATGTAGTACATGGTGAGGAGATGGAAACTTTGGATGCTAATCATTCTAAAGGTACGTGATAATTCATAGATAGCATTGATGAGAGAGAAACTCTCCTACCATGAGCCCTTGAAAATAAATAAGGTTAACGTTAGGACAGAGATAGAACCTAAGGAAGCTATCATTGCGGACTATTGATTGGACAAATAAGTTTCAACGATCATTGATCTATTACGTGAGTTCGAGGATTTGTTCCCTCACATGTACTATGAACTCAAAGGCATCCATGATTCTTTAGGGAGATGAATATCAAGTTGAAGGAAGGTGCACACCTAATTCGAAGAGGCCTTATCGGATGAATCTATATTTGTGCGTATGAATCAAGGAATAAATATATAATATGATAGCATCTCGGTATCATTGGGGTAGTAGAAGAATCGAATTGATAAGCCTAATGGTCATCGGTACCAAGAAGGATGGAAGGATAAGGATTTGTGTTGACTATAGGGACCTCAATGCAAGTATGTGTCATCGATCCTTTCCAACCCCTTTATGAAGAAATTATGGAGGAGTAGTCGGGTGCAAGATCTACTCTTTCACCGATGGTTTCTCAAGGTATCAAAAAGTCGGGATTGTAATGGAAGACCAAAGAAAGAAAAAAATTTCCACTAAATGGGGAAGTTTTTCCTACATGGTTATGCCTTTTGGATTGAAGAATGTGCATATTTTGTTCTCGTGCATTATGGTAAAATCATTTCAGGACTTCATCCATAAATTTCTTCAAGTTTACCTAGATGATTAGATTGTATATGGGTTAGTGAAAGACCATTGTGACAATTTGAGGTTGATGTTTGAGAGATGTCATAAATTAAGGATATCCCTCAACATTAAGAAATGTGTCTTTGCTACTCCATTTGGAACCCTGTTAAGACATATTATATGCAAAGAAGGCTTACTATTGGATCCCGCCAAAGTTGCAGTTATTGTAGGATTAGGGAGCCTATTAATCAAAGCACAGTGTGTGAATTCCTTGGGCATACAGGTTACTGGGAAATTCATCAAGGGGTATGCCAAGATTGTCACACCCATGGAGGAATTGCTAAAAAAAAAGAGTGCCTTTCATTGGGGAGAGGTGCAACAAAGGGAATTTAACACTTTGAAGGATAGGCTTGTCACTGCACCCATTCTACATTTTCCTTCTTGAGATAAGCCTTTACATGTGCATGTTGATGCCTCAGAGACAACTATGGGAGTAGTTTATCACAACTCTTGAGGGAATTTTTAATCATCCCTTGTGTTTTTCTAGAAGAAAGTTGACACCAGTAGAATAAAATTACATAATTACTGAGTGTGAGGCACTGTCTATGATCTACGCGTTGTATAAGTTTAGGAAGTACATGTTGGAAACACCATTTATATTCTACATAGACCACATGGCATTGAAATAATTATTCAATAAGCCCGTTCTACAAGGGCACATATGTTGTTGGGTCCTATTATTCCAAGAGTTTGAGTTCACAGTGGTTGTAAAACTAGGAAAAGCAATTCAGGACCTGACCACTTATCAAGGATTAACTCAGGGGAGGATGTGTAAAGCATTGAGGATACCATGTTAGATGCATAACTATTTAGGTTTTGGCACACACCCTTAGACTTGGAAGATATCACAGTGTTCTTAAAAATAGGTGTGGCACCGAAAGGGATGAAGGCTCTGGAGAGAAAGTAGTTAGCAATATGCACCACACCCTACATGTTTATTAGTAGAGACTTGTATAAGTAAAATCATGATGAGGTTATGTGTCAATTTGTATTGGAACATGAGCACATGGAAATTATGGAGGAGGCGTATGGTGGTATTGTAGGAGAGCACTATGCGGGAAATGCTACCGTGTGTGGAAGATTTTACTAGCAGGGCTTTGATGGAAAACCATCTACCAAGATTATATTGAGTTTTATAAGGCCTATGACCATTTCCAATTCCTTGGAAAACCTAGAAAGAGGGATGAAATGTCCTTACAACCAATAGTTAGCCTGAACTATTTAAAAAATGGGCAATCAAATTTGTAGGGCCGATTTCACTAGCCACGCGAAGGACTTGTTCATGGTATATCATTACTTGCACTTATTACTTGACATGTTGGGCAGAGGTAGTGCCTACAAAGGATTACACCATAATGATAGCTGCTAGATTTTTATGGTAGAAATAATTGGCGAGTATGGTTTTCCTTTAAGCTTAACAAGTCAGGATTTTGTTAACAGAATTTATGTTGGCCCATCACAAGACTACCCCTTATCACCCTTAGGTGAATGGAACTATTGACGCATTTAACAAAATACTAAGTCACACATTGACTAAGATCTGTGACATTGGACTACAAGATTGGGATGACAAAGCATCATTTGTTCTATGGGCATACATGACAACCTATAAGAGGTTTAACAAGGCGACACCATTTCAATTAGTGTTTAGCACAGAGGTTGTTTTTCCAATTGAATTCATGTTACCCTCATTGCGTATAGCGTGTATAGGAGGATTAGATGATGAACAAGCACTAGAAGAGAGGATTGATAAGTTAATGTAGTTAGATGAAAGGTGATCACTTGTTAGATGGATTCAAAAGACAGAAAGAGAAAAAGAAAAGGCATGGCATGATCGTCATCTTAAGAACAAGCATCTTGAGGTTGGGCGAGATGGTATTTTTGTATGATTCCAAGTATATGCGACATCCTAGGAAGTTAAAATTCCATTGGTTGGGACCCTACATCATCTCGTACATTCTTGATTCAGGTGCTTTCGATTACGATTTCTAGATGGGATAAGATTACTGTGTCATTTCAATGGGAGTAAGTTGAAGCCCTACTATAAATAAGTCTTCTTTGTGTTTATAACTAAGGTAGTATTTTCAGTTAGCTTAGAAATTCCCTTTATTGCTTTTCTTTTCTTTTGTTTCCCTTTCTCGTTTCTTGTTCCTTTCTCTTTGTTTTGTTTTGCACCTTGTGTTCCAAAGTAACCACATTATTTTTCTAAGGTTGTGTATGCAAAGAGGACCACGCATCTATTTTAGTGTGGGGTGGAGTAATGCAAAGAAAATTATAGGCATGTAATTCAAGTTGAGTGGACTAGTAGAAAGAAGCACATAAGGTTGAGAAATCATGTGAGGAAACAGTGGATAATGAATTAAGGTGTCAAGAAGGTTGTAACAAATACCACATAAAAAGGATAAAGAGCTCAGAACAACATGAGGTAAGCAAGTGAAAAAAATAGGTAAAGGACATAAGTACCTTCAATGCTATAGAAAAGTGTGTAAGAGTCTTCAAATGATTGGATTTTTCTACACGAGAAGGTTGTAGAAGGTTTTTCATGCAGGATTGAGCGTGTTGGTAGGGGTGCTTAAAGTCATCCTAGTGGAAAAAGACACATTTAATGTTAAAGTATGTTAGTAGGTGGGATAGCATTTATTATTGAGAGGAAGAAAAACTATAAATATAAGGTCAAGCAAGTCATTATTCTACCTTGCTATTACAAAGTTGAAGTGCTCTTGTAAACTAAGGCATCCAGAGAGATTTATCTAAAGGAAGAAGAATCCAAGAAATCTAAGTGTGTGGCTAGAGTGGATCTCGCAAACCAGGAGGATGGAGTACATGGGCATGAGAAAAGGTTGTTTGAAGTGCATCATCTTATGGAATATTTTCCTAATTAGGGTTTGGTGGCTAGGGCATGGAGATAGAAGGATTTATTCCAGGAGTTGAGCTTTGGAGTTGAGTTTGGAGTTAAGCAGTAGCGAGAAAGAAGAGTAAGAAGTTATTAGGTTATCCCAACAGAAATCATGGAACCTAAGAAGGTGACTATTTCACCAAATAAATAGAAGGTAAAGGGAAAAGGAAAACAAACCACTATTGTCGTAAGCTCCAATGAGAAATGGTACATAGAAATGTAATACCCAAATGGAGTATTGCTAGGAAAGGAGTGGGTGTCACACATAAGACAAATGGTCATGAGTGATTATAACCATCACATGAGCATAACTGAGAAGGAAATAGAATTAGATTTGGTATATCAAACTAACAAAAGGAAACTAGATGGGATGCCTATATACAGTGGCGAGGTGAAAGTCAAATTGGAGAAAGTAGGGTTAATGCAATTGTATGAGTTACCTTACTTTGGTAAGCCGGGAAACTTTATCAATGGTTGATGTCGCGTGTATATGAGGATCAGTTCTATTTTATAGGGCACAAGATGTGCATAACACCACAGCTGATATCTAAGTTCACAGGCCTTATTTGTGAAGGAGAAAGTATAGACGATGATCTAAGTGACAAGGAAGCTATCAAGGAGACAGTAGCAACATATGACTACAAGAAGGGTTTGCGATATTTTGACATCACAGAGATTCTAGACCTTGTTATGAGGATGGCCATGCACTTGGTGACTAAGCTTAATGATCAAGAATGATGGATGAAAGTGAATAAGGCATGGCTAAATATATGTCGGAAGATATTAGAGGGAACCATCTATAACTTTTCTACTTTCATTGCAGATGAGATCATAAGTAGTGCGTAGGAAGGAGAGAAGATATTATTTGGCAACTTCCTCCTCACCATCATCTTCTCGATATTGGAGTTCTTGATGGGCTAGAAAAATTTGTTTAGGAGTATCCAGAAGAGGATCCCTCACCCGCAAAAGGTTTGAAAAGTACACTTGTGAAACCATGATGGCCGCTCACAAGACGTGCCTGGAGAAGTGGTACAAATGAATGTGTGACATATTTGGGGCAAAGTGGAGGATCCCAAAGTAATTTCCCATGCTCATGAATGGAGAAGTAGAATTTTTAGTTTACCAACACTTCTGCATTGGTAGGTTCACTTTTATAAATTGGACTAAGGGTCTATGGTGCATGTTACCCTTCTCCTTTGCCACACAATACTTCTAAGTTGGATTTAACCAATTCAAAGAAGCCAAAATATTAAGTTTCAACCTAAGTGAGGTAGACCAAGACCACACCGCAAGCTGCATCAAAAGCTCATGTACCCTAAAAGTACACATACGTGGAGAAGTATGGTCTCCCATGAAGTGCAACTGATGAACCCCATGATGTTGTTGATTACAAGACCAAAGAAGGGTGTATATGTGCATAAGGCCTAAGTTTGTAAAAGTCACCTATATAGAGAGTGATGTCTCCATTCCAGAAGACCACACGAGGAGAAAGAAGGCCACACCAAAGAAGAGAAAGAGAAGAGGGGAAGGAGAAGAAGGCACCAAGGGTGTAGACATCACTATCTGTGGGTGCACCAAAAGGAAGAACTAATCCTTGCACTTACGTGTGTAGGAAAAATTCCCCTATCAAGGAAAATACCAAAGAAGAAGAAGCACCAAAGTAGGAAGATCCCCTCACACACGAGGAGTCACCAAGGAAGATGTCACCTAGTGAATAAAAAGAAAAGGAAGAATCTCATACATTGGAATCCCCAGTAAGGAAGAAGCAGAAGGTGACAGAAGAGGTAGACTCAGAGGAGACAAAAAGTTTATATGCCTACATTGGCGACAAGGATGATGACGAGCCTGAAGGAGGTGAAGACCATCCAGTGTATGATGTACATGACTCAGAGGAGGAGGAAGGTGAAGATAAGTATAACGAGAAGGATGAAAATAATTATGAGGAAGAATCAGAGGATCAAGGAAAGGGGGTGATTGAAGAAGTAAGCACCAAAAACCAAATAACCCCAAGCCTCACCAAGGAACAAGTGGAGAAAGCCACGAAAAGATAATTGATAGGCATCATGAAGGAGTTGGTGTAATAGGAGTTGGAGCGGAGCACGGATGAAATTATGAAGGATATGGAAGAAGAAAGCATTGGGAAGGAGTATGGTAGCATGAGTGGGGATCCCAAATTGGTAGTAAGATTCCCAAAAGTTGTATGAACATGTGGGAAAGGCATAGTGGTGGCACAAGAGCAGGGAATGGGATACATTAATGATCCTAGTAAGGTGCTATGTGCACAATTCCAAAGCATCATACCAATAGAGAAACTCTTGGCTATGTCATTGTTTGATGAAGAAGGTGCATAACCTTGAACCAGGAAGATGTTATCTTGGGAATTTTAGTCTCGCGTAGATGAACCTGATTTTGAAGTGAGTCTAGAGAGTTCTAATGAAGGTTCCTAAAACAAGAGGAGTAAATCCATTGGTGAAAGCTCAGTAGCTATCAGATGAACAGGTCTTTAACGTGCTCAATGAGGTTTTATTCAAAGTTGAGACCAGATTGTTCGGGAGAAATGATAGAGTGAGATTTATGGAGGAGGAATTGGAGAAGAAAAAGAAGTATCTCGTGGAAAAGAGAAAGGACCTAAAGTAAAAGGAGTTAATCGGAGCTCGGTTGAGGGGTGATCCAAAAGAAGAAAAAGAAAAGGTGCGCAAAGTCTCCAAGAAGGTGGAGATGATTATAGATGCCATTGTCCTGAAGCACCCTGACTTAGCACCACCTGAGTAGAAGTATGAATTAGCCTTGCAATGTCTGGAGGATTTGACTTGTATTCTCATGATGGAGAGGTGACCACTCACTTTAGAGTCTACAAAAGAGGCACAGGCATGCCAAGAGAAAGAGGAAAATATGAAGGTTATCGAGATTGTGGCTCAATACACTAAACTTCTTGCAGAGGTAAAGGTCATCGTGCAATTCATTGAAGCTGCTTATGAAAACTATGCTGATAGGGATAGAGTGGCAAGCATCTTGGTTACCACCCATGAAACAGAACTCAAGGATTTCTAAGAGAAAAATAAGGGGAATAGAGTGGAAAGAGATAAGATCCTAGCCAAGGTGGAGAAGAAGTCAGAATCAATCGAGACCTGCAAGGCTCGATCAAAAGATGGCTAAAGGAATTATACCCCGTGTCACCTGCATGATGGATGTGCTTAAGGACTTGGGAAAGCATTCGGAAAGTATTTTTGAGACCATGAGTGTTAAAGGGGAGGAGCTGAGTTTTGAGGAGGTGAGTGCCCTGGTGGGTGACCTCTGTCAACAAGCTCAAAATGAGGTCGACACTTGGGAGAAGTTAGAGGTAGAAATAGGGAAGGATTTCCCTCTCCTCCAACAATAAACAAGTTTCATTCTTTCATTATTTCTCCCAATTATTCATTCCTTTATTCTTTCTTTCCAACCATTTTAAGAACCCACCATTCTTTACTTTATTGAAGATTGTTTTCGAGGACGGATAACAAGCGTAGTGTGGGGTGATGTTGGGCCCCAAAATATTGGCTAAGTACAAGTATGCATGTGGGAGCATGGGACCTATTTGAAGAAGTCCATGAGGGGTGAAGGTGCGTAGGGAAGGGTTCTATTAAGGTTTTATAGAACACACATTGTGCACACAACGCAAGACAGGTTTTGGGACTTAGCCATATTCAGTGTTCCAGGTAGCACACAAGAAAAGTGTGACCCGTCTAACATGCGGAATGGATAAGGTTTCAGCCTATCAGTTGTAGGATCAAAAAGGGAATATTCCATGCATGTGATGGAAGGTTCCAGAAGAGCATAATTACACAGAGTGGAGAGCTCAAAGAAAATGAGGCATGCTCTATTAGAGAACCACTCGGACACTTGAAACGATTGGTTACCTCGAAGGCATGGTTGTGAGGGCGTAAAAGCTATATATAGAGGTACGTGGATAGCAGAAAGGGGGATACTAGGAGAGGATGCTAGAGACTAGAAGGGATCATCCATGAGAGAGCAGAGGAGTGCATTGGAATAGGGCGAAGCTCTGTAGAAATACCATGGAAGATTCTATGGGTTGGGATTAGAGAAAACATAGGAGTGATAGCATATATAGAGGGATGGGTCTATGATTATCCTTGTAATATGAAGGGTATAGTTTTGGATACATGACCTTGATCTGCATTGTTATATGGGTCTTTTGTGACCTCAAGGAATGTTATGTGGTTATTGAACATGTTAATATCAATGGAAGGCTTTGTTCTAAGGCATATTTGTGTTCATAGCATAGTCCTTGTGCATTTCCTTATGTATGAATCATCTCTATATGATGTCTATCATTTCTCTTTTAAGAATGCATCGATATGATAACTCATCCTAGGATCTCAAAATGATGTGTGGTTCTTTTCTATTATTTTGCACTTGAATATCTCGACATAATATGATGTATTCTCACAAGACTCACATAAATGAGGGTCTTGGCAACCACGCATGCCTTGGGTGAGTGCCAACACCCGTTTGGTGATATGCCCATGCGCATAGGATTTTACTATTAATCTAAGGGTATAAAAATGACTACATGACGGTTGTCTTGTACTTCTTCACATACCTCCATTTCTTTATTAATTGAAAGATCAAATTTTGAAAAGGGACTATTCATGCTTACTTCGAGTTGGTCATCTTATATTTCTTCATCGTTGGTGGAGTCTTCAAAAGCATTGAATCATCTATTATGCAACAAGAATCTTCCTCTCTTGAATATATTTTCTCTTCAATGGGTTGTGCTTTGAGCCAGGATGAGTTGATGAGTGGTATTTCCACCTCCATGTCTTCTTCATCACTCTCCTCTAAGGTACTGATTTGATTTTCCTCATAGGGCTCCATGATAATATCTTCTTGAGAGGCATTTAAGAACCTTTCAAGGATGAACACCATGAATTATGAATGATCTTTGGGATCATCTTCCATAGATCAAACCTCATTTTCCTCCTCTAGTTGATGAAGTGATTCAATATGTTTATATATTATTTGCAAAGCTAAAGCATACCTCCAAACCTCATTATAAGCTTTGGGATTCGGATTTACTTCATTGCACTCATAAGCCTCTACACATATTATCTTCTCAAAATGTTCATTTCTTCATTTAGTTAGTTGCGTGAAGTTGAAAAAATTACCCTCAATGGATTTTGTACCATCTTGTCCTTCATACACCTTTCGTATCTCTTCTGAACCTTCTTCATCCATCTTTTAGATTCTTGATCATCAGCAACAACAATGTCCATCTTCTTTCCTCTAGTAGTGCTCTTCTTGAATTGTAACCACCATGACTTGATGATGGGATCTTCACAAGCAATAATTTTCTCTATTCTGGAAATTCTTTTTCTAGTTTCTTTGGAGATGGAGTGAGATTTATTTCCTTCAACTTTCTTGGCTTTGTAAGAGATGTTCCAGAATGATGGTTGATCAAAAATTTGTAGTTCCCGGTAATCCTCTTCTTCTTCTTCCTCACCATCACTCCTTGGTACTTCACTCTAGTCCGGGAATTTCTTCATTGTGTGTGGAAAATGAATGTGACAGGATTCATTCCTTAAAGGAGTCACCTTCAAAAATGATTTTCTTTTGAAATCTAATTTTTTTAATATATATATTTTTGTATTTTTATTTTCTAGGTAGAGATCCTTTTCGAGGGCACCGAGAAAATATCTACCAACTGAGTCACCAAAAAATATTGGTGAGAAAAATTTCAGTGAACAAATCAGGTTGTAGACATCAAAAATGGGTCATACTTCCATTAAAACCTCATTAATTAAATTAACCATATCTTACCCATTCATATCCCCTAGTGCACATGTTAATTGAATTAATCATCTTAATTAAATTAATTAATATCCTCACTTAACCACCTCACCCAAAGCTAACTCACTAGCCACCTCACTCAAATGACCCACTCAAACCTCATTAATGACCTAAGACCAATTCTAAACCTATCCTAACCAACTAGGACTTAGTATAAACCTAGACTTAACTCCTATTAACAAACCTAAAAGGAATCCTACTTATCTTTCCATGATCCATCACTCAAGACTTGGAAGAAGGATTGGAGATCATGCCAAAAATAGCAATAATCTGGCTATTTTTGGCCAACCTAGATATTCCCGCCTTGACCGATGCCAATTATATCTCAACCGACGTTGGTCACCTAACCATTTCCAGTTAGGTTAAATACATTTCCAAAAGCCTTTTCCTAAGGTTGGTCATTTGATTCAGGATCTCATACAAACAAATACTTGGAGCACTCGAATTTCTTTAGCACTCAGGTAAAAGAAGACACACGGGAACACTACCAACATCGGTCACCTTTCATCATCCTCTTCATGATCACAGATTCATAATCAGAGAGGCACTGAGGTTTGAACTACCATGGCACAAATACAACAGCTCTTCTCTTTAGATCTCTACAGTCACCATCTTCATCACCTACGTTCTCCAATCCACTTTCAAGTAAGTATTCAATATCTCTATGTTGAATCTCTAGTTTCCTTGTAGATTTATTTATTCACCTCTATAATCTATTTCTCTCCACACTCGTAAACTTCCTTCCTTCCATCAACCCATCACCTGATCATACCTAGACCTTTTACCCATTTTTCACCCTCTCCTCATAATCTCTGAGTCTTCAGAACCATTTTATGACCCCACCCTCATCATTTCCAACCTTTGTGCAATCACAGGGAGTCTAGAAAACCAAATCTAAGAACTTTCTGCTAATTTCCCCTACCAACGTTGGTTATACAACCGATGTCGCATTCTGTCTAACCGACATTTGTCATCCACGGTGACATTGATTATGTGTCTAGCAATATAGCTCGAGACTAGGAGCTAATACCCACTTTCCAATAGCCAGAATCATTCCTAATCCTTACCAAACCTTACCCAGAGTCTATACTAGGCCTACAACCCAACACCATCCAATCAACCCTCTCATTTGACCTTAAACAACCTTTTTAATGACCTTTCTTGTTTTTTTATACAAGATACCTAAATCGTTTCAATTACAATAGGATCTTTACTTCATGTATGATTTAACTAGCATTAATATTGTTATATAAAAGTGGATTGACAACCTTTTCAGGAAGCATCATGCTTCCAATATCTATCTTTTACTAGTCATTTCACTCATTGTTTTGTTTAACTCTATTTGGTGGTATTGTTTTGCATTTACAGGTACTTCCTCCCACCAAAAGGAGCTCTCTTAATCAACCTGGAATAGAAAATCAAAACGTGCACACAACCTTCAACTGACACCACAAACATGTATTCCTCCTTGGCCTACTACCCTTATCTATTTCATTAATTTGCTAAGAATCCGGTGAAACACAAGTGTCTCCACCAATGTTCACGGGGCTATGCCCCTCTACATTGAATGGTATAACTCCCATTATTGAAAGTAAACTAATCCTAATCCTATATAAATGTTGTGGGTGGATAAATTGGTGAGATATCACACAAGGACACTCCACTGAACCTATGGTAATGTCATTGTACAGGGTATAAGGCAAAAAAATCACAGCAATGAGAGGGGAGGAGAGAAATTAGGAAAGGAAGATTACTTCCGTGAGTAGATTGTAGAACTCACACTTAGTAACTGGAATAGTTTCACATTGAATATAGAAGAAAGAAATGGTGAAGCTAGTGGGATCGATGAATTAAAACACAAAGTATTAAGGTTCATCTACCGAAGATACAAAGCTCTTGCATCACTATGCTTACAAAGTGCATAAACGAGAGAAGTGGAAGAAACATAAGATGCTTATAACAATCATGTTTATTTTGTCAACGATGAGAGGAAACCATGCATACAAAGTTACACACATTCATACATCTTGGAAAGCAGAACTCTATTCCTTGATTGACATTTACACATGTTGTACAAAGCAAGGGAAAAGAAGAAATCATGTAGCAAAAATGTAGCTTTATTTCATGTATATGGATGACACAAAGTCCAACAACATATCACAATCCATTATTGCTACAAAGTAGAAATCTTCAAAATTTGGCATCCCTTAGAATGGAGAGGTCATCCCCATTTATCCACTTTGAATTGTCCTTTCACCTCCCTCATATGACTATACATTTCCATATTCCACTTGTGACCTTTTTCCATGAATTAAGTATTTCTCTTATAATTTTGAGAAAATAATTTTAAAGAAAAAATAATGAATTTACAATGATTACGCTCAATGAAAAATCAGAAAGGAGAGAGAGAAAGGAGAGGGGGAGAAAGAAGAGTATAAGAGAAGGGAAGAAGATTCTGATGAACGCTAAAAGAATTGTAAAAAAGTAGAAAAAAGGCACGTAGGGATCCATGTATCCACGATTCTTTGGCATCGATAAATTTATTCTTTGTGATTTATTGCAATTGAGGAAATTCTCTATTGCTAAGTACAAAAAGGCACGTGGTCACAGCATGAGGGTTTAATAGAACAAGTGGCATGTGTGCAAGGTAGAACAAAGGTTTAGGATGGGGTTTTAGCCATATTTGACACATAGGATTTAGATTTGAACATGAGAAAAATGTGACTCAATTGTGCATGTGGAGTGGATAAGGTGCCACTGGCAACTTGAGGCCCACAAAAGGAATATACCTTGCAATAGAAGATTCTAGAAGACCATCATTGCAAGGAGTGGAGAGATTGGGCTTGAAGGAGCATGCCCCCATGGAGGACCACATTTGACACTTGGCGATGGATCTGAAGCCACAGAAAGGCAAGTTGGTGATTCAAGAGGCCTATATATACAAGCACCCACAGAGAGAAGAAGATAGATGGATAGACAAATATAGATTAGTAGAGAGTGGAGCTTTGCAGATATACTACAAGGAACTCTGTAGGGTTGGGTAGAGATCTATAGGAAAAGGATGTAATAAGGGGTTGGGATTGTAAATTTTCTCTTGAGAACTGAGGGGTATAAATCCAGCTATGATGTATGACTTTGGTCTACATAGTTGTGGTAGTTTGTAATGGATCCAATGGATGTAATGAGGTTACCAAACTTGATTGAATATGATTATTAATGATTTGGTCCATATTTATAGCTTATAGTTTTGATTCATGAATGTTTATGGAATAAATATAAATCCTTATGCATTTCCTTTCTATTTTGGTTCCTATCTATAATCTGTTAAGTACCATTTGGTCTGGGATGACTTGCATTTTTCTAGAAGTTGTTCTGAGTTCTATGATAAATGTATGTCTCGTTTCCACTCACTCTTTTTAAGTTCCTATCATAGATGATGTTTCCCACTTAACTCACATAAAGAGAGACTCGGCACCCATGCATGCCTCGGTGAGTGCCCAAAGTGCCCATTGGGTGATAGGTCGCACATGCATGGGATTCCCTTGTTCTTTGGTGGGTGTAAAAATGACTACATCTTGGTTCCATTTTAGGACCTCTTTTCAAAGTTGTAGTGGGAAATGGACATACATCATGATTTGTGTAATGAGTGATGACAAAATGTCTAACTCTAGAAAGTGTTGAATCATGGTTCAAGAGCACGGAGGAAGAATTTTCTCAGAGATTCAACACTGGGCCTAAGTTTAGTACATGTGGATGGGTAGAAGAGAACCTCTACCATGAGTTGTATGAAACTTTCTTTTGTTGCTTCCTAGTAGAGTTGTATGAATGGCTCTTAGCATATGCATCAGATCAAGTTGGTATTATAGATCATGCACGTGGACCCAAGAAGAGTACCAGAGGCTGCAAGATGTAGATCTGACATGGACACATGCTATTGATCATTGGTGGAAGAGGGTGTTGACTAGCTATACTTTGGAATATGCCATTTTGACATATTCTTGCCTAGAGATTGTTGAGTTTGAGTTTCTAAGGGAGCCTAGAGGATCATTTTTACATGTTATCCTCTGGATATGAAGATCTTAGTCATTACTTTGGGTTTAGAAGCATTCCCCATGGTTGGCTAAGCTCTCCAAGCATTGGAAAAGGAAGCTAGGGTGGAGGAAGATGGAGGACATTGTGGTTGAAAAGGAAAGGGAGGAGAGACGACTCAAGTATAATGAAGCTCATGAAAGGGAGATGACTAGACAACGTGAGGTAGAAAGTGTGATGGATCTATGGAGGTAGACATTGTGGAGAAGGCATTGAAGTTCACGTGGAGGATGTGGAGCCTGAGTAGTTTGTGCTACCCCATCTTGGCAAGCATGTAAGAGAAGCCCCTTCAACTTCTTTTGATGAGAGTTCATCACATGGAGAAAGAAGAGTCCTGTTGGTGCATCTGAACCCACCTAGTGACCAATCCCTAGCACTTGGTTTTTCAGATCTAGGGAAGAGTATTGTTAACCCAGTTGGTATCGGTGGAAGTGACCGATCTGCGCCCAAGAGATATAATTTCTCATTTGGGACTTCTATGGCTGCACATACCATTCCAGTGTTTGGAGGAATTTTTGGACAAGTGTAGATACATAAGCCTTCGGTCTCACATCTGGGAGTGGCGTCGGGGTACACTATTGGTAGTGGGAAATTATCATAGACCATTGGTGCATAGTTCAGTGGAACTTTGGGGAACCCTTGGCATGACCACTATAGGACTTGGTGGATTCGGTGGATTTGGTGGGTCGGGGATTAGGACTGGTGGATCCGGTGGATCTAGTGGGTCAGGAGGAACAGGACTTGGTGGATCCAGTGGATCTAGTGGGTGGAGGGTAATGGAAGGAGGAACAATAGAGGAAACACGAGGAAACCAAGGCTCTAGCTAGGGAGGACAAGGACCCCAGCCACCCCCAAGTGTTTTTGAGATGTCTTTACACTTACTAGACTATAGGGGTATTGAAGATGTTGCAGAGCATGTGCACAAGTGTGAGTTACTATGGCACGTGAAAGGGATCACTAGCCCAGAGGAAGGCAAGCCAGTTTGCAATGATGTTGTAAGGGCACGCACACATAGCTAGTACCGAAAATATGACCCTCATCAGATGGTGGTGGATTATACTACTTTAAAAATGCCTTCTTGGTAGAATTCCACATCCCTGAGTTTGAGCAAAGAGCATCAGCGCTCTAAAGGAAATCCAATAAGGAATGGAGAGAGTGTGCGGGAGTATGATGCATGGTTCAAAACTCTCTGTCAAAATTATCATATGACATTCACCCTTCACAACATGCTCAATGGTTTGTTGGAGGGTTGATAACACCCTTTAGAAGAGCATTATCTCATAAGACTTTCACAGACCATGATGAGGTGCTAGCTTGCTCTGCATGCATTGAAGTTGTTAGAAGCATTGATACTGGTGTTAGCCCATTTGGAAGCTCAAATCACTACTATGGCTAAGTAAGTTGGAGAATTTTCTATGAACTCATCCCATGAGACTCATAGTGGTATGTGGTGTATAGACTATGAAGTGGAGGGGCATGCAAAGGATAGCTGCCCTCGGAAGTTGGTATGCGTCGTAGCTATGGATTGTGAAATTTTCCATGGGGACCATGATGCAAGTAGGTGCCCTCTACTACTATAGTGCGCAATCCGTAAGAATGTGTCTTGTTATTGCAAGATCTATACATCTACATCACATGATACTAAAGACTATAGGATGATTGATCAGATTCATGATGCTATTGATCTTGGTGTGCGCCAGACTAGTCTTGCAAGTAGTTCTAAGGGTGATGACCACCATTATGAGGAGTGCACAGATGGAGGCATGTGGAAGGGTTTTCGTGGAGGATTTGTGGTCATGGTAACCATGGAGGAAGAAGTGAGTTCCCATGAGGAACCTATTTTAATTGTGGGTCTAGAACACTACAAATGTGAGTGCCCAGAGCTATTGCAGTGCTCATGGTGTGGGAAGAAGCACAAGTATGAGGAGTGCCCTGAGTTTTTTGAGCACATGAGTTAGCAAAATGGAAAGACAAGGGTGTTGTAATGGTGAGCATAAAGAAGGATGACACATAATGGATGCCATGGGTAATGCATGAGTTAGGGTTGGAACCTATTCTAGTAACAACATGAGAAGAAGCGGCACGCGCCAAGGAAATACCAAAGTAGAGGACCCTAGTTTCAAGAGAAGAAGTGGTACATGGGAAGTACCCAGACCCTACTCATTAGAAGGAGGTATATCAAGAAACCATGGATGTCATTCAGAGTTTACAAGGAGAAATCTAGTGTCTAAAAGAGCAATCCAGGAAGGAGGAGCAAAGGAGGAATGTGAGGCCCCAAAAGATGACCTGGATGAGGTCAAAGAAGTATGTAAAATGCTAAGGAAAGAGAATATTATTCCCTTGCTAGGAGCATGGTTATGGGAGAAGGTACCACGTGCTGGAGCAGAGCATGAGAGGTAGGTCTTGCATGCAAACCTTCCCCTCACAGCCTTGACTATGATAAGGAGATCACCTTAAATGCAGTTGTTGATGGGTGGCTTCTTAGTAATATCCTCATTGACACAAGAGTGGAGGTCAATGTTCTCACCTTGGATGCATGGCATCAAATGGGAAGACCTGCATTACAACCATCTTCAAATGTGTTGTATATGGAAAACAAGATGAAGGAAATGCCCATCGGTGTCTTAAAAGATGTGGCTATCACCATTCAAGGGGCCAAGTTTACTGGGGACTTTGAGGTGTTGGCACTCACCGAGGCAGACAACTTTCCAGCATTTCTTGGGTGCCCCTAGTGCTACCAAAATAATGTTGACTGTGGTTCAATAAGGGATACATAAGCTTTGAAAATAAGGAGGAATGGTCATTATACCCCTGGCTGATGGGAAATCAACACCCTATACCGAGCCCTTGGGAGAAGAAGTCCTTGATAGAATATATGTGTACTCAATCAGGGATCCTGAGATAATTCATCCCATAGAGGAGTTATCTAGTTTGAGGATGCTCAGTCCATAAGTGACACTACTAGTATAGCATGCGATAATTGGGTGCATGGGACCTATGAGTTGATTGATCGGATGACATTTAAGAGGATCGGTAACCAAGGTGACAAAGGCATGTACAGTTTAGATGCCTAGAGGAAGAAAACTACCAAGTTACTCGGGAGGGGCTAATCGGAAGATTTCTTGTGAGAAATGGAGGCCCAATGGAGAAATGAGAAGGAAAGGAGGAAAATGTTTAACTACAACCTACTGAAACTACTACACACTATGGTGGGAAACACATCGAGAGAACCTCTTGGAATGGCGTGAGGTGAGAATTTCCTTCTCTATAAGGTTTTGTAGAGCAACAACATGCCCATGGCTATAAAATACTACCATGGTAAAGAGACCACTTCCTTCCATATCCAAGCATGTGAGACATCCTAGATGGGAAGTGTAGAAGAATTTCCACCTTCATTATGGGTTCACAAGTTGTACTCCACTGCAAGGTTGTGCATGCGCACACATGGTATATCCACTCGGAGATACGTCATCAAACTGGTAATTGGAAAGAATTGATGGCTGATCTCATTCAAATGTTTGAGTATCAGAGTACAAAGCCATCAGTGGATAAGGTGTTGCAAGTTGTCAAGCACCTCACAACAAGAGATAGTGCTATGGCGGAGGATAGAATACAAGAATTGTTAGGTGAACCTAGCCTAGAGGCACGCTTTGAGGAAGAAGAAATAGAAGAGATACAATTTGAGTGCATGCATGTATGGAAAAAAAAAAGGGAAGATGGTGTATGTTATTGATGGGGAAGAGGTGGAAAGCTTGGATGTTAACCATTTGTAGGGACACACAAAGTCATAGATAGTGTTGATGAATGGGTGCGTGCCTACCATGAACCTTTAAAGATGAAAAAGGTTAACATCGGCTTAGAAGCAGAACCCAAGGAGGCTATCATTGGAGACTATTGGTCGGAGAAAGAAGTCTCTAAAATCATTGATCTATTACATGAATTCCAAGATTTGTTCCCATGTGGGTACCATGAGCTTAAAGGCATCCACCATTCCTTGGGGGAGATGAGGATAAAGTTGAAGGAAGGTGTGCATGCCCAATCAAGAAGAGACCATACCGGATGAATCCCAATTTGTGCGTAAAGGTCAAGGAGGAAATAGAAAAATGATAGCATCAGGTATCATTGAGGTTGTGGAAGAGTCGGAATGGATAAGTCCAATGGTGATTAGTATCAAGAAGGATGGGAGGATAAGGATCTATGTGTTGATTACAGGGACCTGAATGTAGTATGTGTCATTGATCCTTTCCCAACCCCATTTATTGAAGAAATCTTAGAGGGAGTGGTAGGATGTGAGGTCTACTCTTTCATGGATGGATTCTCGGGCTATCACTAGGTAAGGATTACAAAGGAGGACCAAGAGGAAGATGAATTTCACCACTGAGTGGGGAATTTTTTCCTATATGGTCATGCCTTTTGGGTTGAAGAATGTACTGTTGTGTTCTCACGCATTGTGGTGCAAGATTTTTAGGACTTCATCCATAAATTTCTTCAAGTTTACCTGGATGATTGGATAGTATATGGGTTAGTGAAGGACCATTGTGACAACTTAAGGTTGATGTTTGAAAGGTGTTAGAAATTGAGGATATCCCTCAACATTAAGAAGTGTGTCTTTGCTACCCCATTTGGAACCTTGTTGGGACATATCATATGTAAAGAAGGCTTGTTAGTAGATCCTGCCAAGGTTGTAGTAATTGTGGGATTGGGGAGCCTACTAGTCAAAGCATAGTGTGTGGATTCCTTGGACACATGGGTTACTATAGGAAGTTCATCAAGGGATATGCCAAGATTGCCATGCCTTTAGAAGAGTTACTTAGACACAAGAGTGCCTTCCTTTGGGGAGAGGTGCACAGAAGGCATTTGACACTTTAAAGGATAGGCTTGTCACTGCGCCCATACTATGATTCCCCTCTTGGGATAAGCCCTTCCATGTTCATGTGGATGCCAAGAACGCCATTGGAGCAATACTTGCATAACCTGGTGAAGGGATTGTTGATCATCCTTTGTGCTTTTAAGAAGAGGAAGTTGACACAATGGAGTAGAATTATACTACAACTGAGTGTGAGGCATTGTCAATGATCTACACACTTCACAAGTTTAGACAAGTATCTATTGGAACCCCTTTTATATTTTACATTGACCATATGGCATTGAAATATTTAGTGAACAAGCCCATTCTACAAGGGCGCATATGTCGGTGGGTATTATTGTTCCAAGAATTCAAGTTCATGGTGGTTGTCAAACTAGGAAAAAGTAATTCGGACCTGATCATTTGTCTAGAATTGATTCAGGGGAGGACACACAAAGCATTGAGGATACCATGTCAGATGCACAACTATTTAGGTTATGGCATGTGCCCTCAGACTTAGAAGATATTGTAGTATTTCTCAAGATAGGTGTAGCATGAAGAAGGAATGAAGGCATTGGATAAAAGTAGTTAGCTATACGCTTCATGCCCTACATGTTGATTAATGGGGATTTATACAAATTAGGACGTGATGAGATTCTTTACACCGGTGTGTGCTAGAACATGAGCACCTAGCCATCATAGAAGAGGGCGTAGAGGTAGTGCAGGTGGGCACTATGCAGGTGATGCCATTGCACATAAGATATTGATGGATGGATTATGGTGGGAGACCTGTATCAAGACTGCAAGGAGTATTGCAAGGCGTGTGATCATTTTTAGTGCATTGGAAAACCAGGGTGAAGAGATGAAATGCCTTTGCACCCTATTCCCAGTGTCGAGCCATTCAAAAAGTGGGCTATAGACTTTGTAGGCCCTATTGCACCTATGCGCGTAGGACTGGGTCATGTTATATAATCACTTGCATAGATTACTTGACAAGGTGGGTAGAAGCAACACCTACTAAGGATTATACAAAACTACTGCAACAAGGTTTATATGGGAAAACATTATTACAAGGTATGGTGCCCTTTGAGTTTGACTAGTGATAGGGGTACACATTTCTTAAATGAGACAAGTAAGGATTCTATTAGTGGAATTCATGGTGGCTCATCACAAGACTACCCCTTACCATCCACAAGAAAATGGAACCATGGAGGCATTTAACAAAATACTAAGTCATACCCTAACCAAAATTTGTGATGTTGGTAGACAAGATTGGGATGACAAAGTATCAGCCATTCTTTGGGCATATAGGACAACCTACAAGAGGTTAAATAAGGCCACACCATTTCAATTAGTGTTTGGCGTGGAGGCTGTCCTACCAATTGAATTCATGTTACCTTCTCTGCGTATATAGCATGCGTAGGAGGATTGGTCGATGAACAAGTGTTGGAGGAAAGAATTGATAAGTTAATGAAGTTGGATGAAAGATGATCACTTACTAGGTGGAGTCAAAAGACTAAAAAAAAACAAAAGGCATGGCATGATCATCACATTAAGAACAAAAATTTTGAGGTTGGGAAGATGGTGTTACTATATGATTCCAAGTTTTTGTGCCATCCTGGGAAGTTAAAAGTCCATTGGTTGGGTCCTTACATCATCTCATACATCCTTGACTTCAAAGGTGCATGCCAGTTACAAGTGCTGGATGGAATGAGATTTCTAGGACACTTCAATGGGAGTAGGCTGAAGCCCTACTATAAATAAGTCTTCTTGGTGTTTGTAATAAGGCAAGTATTGCTAGATAGTTTAGGATTTCCTTTAATGCATTTTTATTTTCTTGTGTTTCCCTTTCTTGTTGTTGTTTTGTGTTGTGCCTTGGGCCGGTAACCTCATTACTTTTTAAAGGTTGTGAATGCAGTAGAGGACACACATCATTTTAGTGTGGGGTGGAATAATGTGAAAGAAAGTGCAAGATGTGAAGTGCCAGGAAGGATTACGTTGGAAAGCCCGGTTGAATGGCCCTATGGAAGGAGCATGCATGAAAAAAGGTGAATGAGGATGGTTGGTGTCAGGATAAGACTACATCTTGGTTCCATGTATAAGGGAGGAAGAAGTACCTTTGGCACTTGTAGTAATGCACACGTAAGAGTCTTTTATCAGATAGATTGTTTACATGCCAGAAGGTTGTAGGATTATTTCCACGTGCAAGGTTGGGCGCGTGAGTGGGGGCACTAGAGTCCGCTTAGTGGAAAAAGCCACAATAAGTGTTGAAGTACGGTGGTAGGTGAAGTAGCATTTAATGCTAAAAATAAGGGAAAACTATAAATAGGAGGTTGGGCACTTCATTATTGACATTGTGAATATGAAGAAAAAAAGAGCTCTTGCGGACTAGGGTTTCCAGAGTTGATCTGTGTGAAGAAAAGTTTGAGGAATTAAGGTGTGAGTGACTAGATTTGATCTCTAAAAACTAGAAGGAAAGAAGTTCATAGGTGTAGAAAAAAAAATTGTGGAGAAGTGCCATCTTGTGAAAGAGGTTATTCCAGTTAGGGTTTGGCAGCTAGGGCATGGGCTGAAAAGGGTTTCTTCACAAGTTTGAGGTCTGAGCTTGGAGAGGGTAGAAAAGTAGAGCAAGTAAGAGAAGTTTAAGTGCTAAGATAACCTAAACCATGGCACCTAAGAAACCAACTATATCACCTAAGAATTCGAAGGGCAAGGGAAAGGGCAAGGAAAAAAACTAGAAACCCCCATAAGCATGAATGAAGAATGGTACAGAGATGTAGTACTCGGATGGGGTATTTCTTGGGAAGGAATGGGAGTCCCACTTAAGAAAAATGATGGTGAGTGATTACAACCATCACATAAACATGATAGAAAAGGAAATGGTGCTGGAGTTAGTGCACCCAAACAAACAAGAGGACACAGAGGGTTTACCTATCTATAGTGATGAGGTAAAAGTAAAGTTGGAGAAGGTGGGATTGTTGCAACTCTATGAGTTTCCTTATTTTGGAAAACTGAGTGCCTCTATCAATGGTTAATGTTGCGTGTACATGAGGACCACTTTTACTTTGTGAGGGTGCAAGATGCGCATAACTCCTAGCTGATTTCAAAATTCACAGGCCTCATCTGTGAAGGAGAGAGTATAGATGATGACCTGAGTGACAAGGAAGCCATCAAAGCAACCATCACCACATATGATTATAAGAAGGGGTCACGGTACTTTGATATCATGGAGATCCCAGACCCTATCATGAGAATGGTCGCATGCATGGTGACAAAGCTAAATGACCAAGAAAGGTGGATGCGAGGTAAATAAGGCTTGGTTAAATGTGTGTAGGAAAATATCAAAAGGCACCATCTATAACTTTTCTACCTTCATCGCAGATGAAATTATCAGTGCACGTAGGAAGGAGACAAGATACTCTTTGGCAATGTCCTCTTGACAATTGTGTTTTCAGAAATCGGAGTGCCAGATGCGGCAGATAAGTTTGTTTGGGAATATCCGGAGGAAGACCCCTCACACCCGTGAAAATATTCACAAAGTACACTTGCAACAACATGATGGCTTGCTCATAAGGCATGCACCTGGAGAAATGGTATAAGTGCTTAAGGGATGCATTGGGGTGGAGTGGAGGATCCCAAACAATGCCAACACTTATAGAGGGAGAAGTTGAATTTGTAATATACCAACACTTATGCATTAGTAGGTTCAAGTTGGTAGATGAAACCATGAGCCCATGGTGTAAACTCCCCTTTTCCTTCACCACTCAATACTTCCAAGTGGGAGTAAATAGATTCAAGGAATCTAAGAAACTAAGGTTTGACCTTAGTGAAGTGGATCAGGACCATAGGGAGATGCGTAGGAAGTTGGTCTACCCCAAGAAGCGCACGTACATGGAAAAGTACATGTCACATGAAGTTCAAATGATGAGACCCCTGACTCTGCCAATTTGCGAGGAGGACCGGCATGTGTATATCTTTGCATAAGGCCAAAATTTGAGAAGGGTGCATATCTAGAAAATGATGTCTCCATACCTAATGACCCCACAGGCAGAAGGAAGCCCATGCCAACAAATAAAGGAAGAGAAGAGGTGCAAGGAAAAAGGCACCAAGTGTCCAAGATACACCAATGGTGGGTGCCCAGGGACAAGTGCTAGGACTAGTACTTACACGTGCAAGAAGAGGTCCCTAGTCAGAGAGAAGGCACCAGAACAAGAAAATCCTATCACAAAAGAGAAGTCACTAGAGAAGGAAGAAGAAAGAGAAGAATCTCCTATACTAGAATCCCCAGTTAGGAAGAAACAGAAGGTGATGGAGGAGGCTGATTCGGAGGACACAGAGAGCTTGGAGGCCTACAGAGGTGAGAGGGATGATGACGAAGAAGATGAACCTGAAGGATCCCAAGGACCACCAGTGTTTGAGGTGCATGATTCAGAGGAAGAGGGCGAAGAAGAGGAAAATGACTTTCTCTTCATGCGGAGGAAGGGTAGCTAGGAGGAGGAAGGCACCCAAGATAAGGGAGAAAGTGAAAGAAGTGAGTATGAAAAATAGACTCCAAGCCTCATGTAAGAGTAGATAAATGAGGTGGTAGAAAAAGAAGTGGTGAAAATCATTGAAGCCTTGGTAGTACAAGAGTTGGAGTGCAACGCTGAATTAATAATGAATGAAGATAAAGAAGAAAGTGTGGGAAAAGATCACAACAACACAGGAGGAGGCCCCAATTTGATGGTATGTATTCCTAAGGGCACATGCATAGGAGGAAAGCACATGGAGATCCAGAGACCAAGAATGAACTATGTTGATGATCCAAACAAGGTGTTGCATGCATTTCCAAAGCACCATTCCAATAGAGAAACTCTGGCCATGACATCATTTGATGTGGAAGGTGCATACCCATGGACAAGGAAAATGATTTCATGGGCATTTGAGTCCCACCTCAATGAGCCAGAGTTTGAAGTGAGCCAAGGGGCATTAATGCAAATGTCAGAGTCTAAAGGAACCAACCCCTTGGTAAATACCCAACAGCTTTCGGATGAGCAGATCTGCAATGTGCTCAACAAAGTCTCGGTTGAGGTAGAAGCTAGGATTTTTGGGAGAAATGACAGAGTGAAGGATCTAGAGGCAAGAGCTGAGAGAAGAAGGATAAGGAGCTCCTAGAAAGAGCTAGGGAGTTAAAACATGAAGAATTAGTCAGCACTCAGCTAAAGCGTGAACTAAGGGATGAAAAGGAAAGGGTGTGAGGTATACAAGAAGGTAGAATCAATCACAGATGCCATTATTTTGAAGCATCAGACCTAGCACCACCCATGCAAAAGTATGGATCTACCCTAGAGTTCCTAGAGGACTTAACACACATCCTCACCATGGAAAGGCAACCACTGGCCTTAGAATCATGGAAGAAGTATCAGTGCACTGGAGAAGGAAGACAAACTGAAGGTTGTAGCAATCATCGCCAAGTATAGAAAGGTTCTTACCAAAGTAAAAATTTCTACCCAAATTGTTGAGGTTGCATGTATGACAACTATGCAGACAAGGATAGAGTGGTGAGCATTCTGGTCACCACTCATGAGGTAGAGCTCAAAGAATTCAAAGAAAAGAACAAAGGGAATAGAGTGGAGTGGGATAGGATCTTAGCCGAGGTTGAAAAGAAGTTAGAAGCCATTGAAGCCTTATGAGGTTCAATCAAAAACTAGCTGAAGGAGTTGTACCCACAAATCACAAAGGGGATGGATGCGCTTGAGGATGTGGGAAAGCAACTGGAAGGAGTGGTTGAAATGATGAATACTCAAGGAGATGGAATGGGTTTTGAGGAGGTAAGCACCCTAGTCGGTGACCTCTGCCAAAGAGCACAAAATGAAGTCAACACTTGGAATAAGTTGGAGGCCGACTTAACAAAATATTTCCCTCTCCTCTTGTAGAAATAACCATAGTTCCTCATTCTTTCTTTCTCCCCCAAGATTCTTCATTCCTTATTCTTTCCCAAGCCATTCTAAGAATGGTCATTCTTTATTCTTTGAGGAAATGTTCCCATGGGTGGAGAACAGGTGAAGTGTGGGGTGATGTTGGGCCCCTAAAAATATGGCTAAGTACAAAAAGGCACGTGGGTGTGCAAAGCATAGTTAAAGAAGGGTGTGCAAGGTGAAAGTGCGTAGGATGGGGTTCTAGGAGGGTTTATTAGAACAAGTGGTGCATGTACACAAGGTAAAACAAAGGTTTTAGGACTTAGCCATATTTGACGCATTAGGAAGAACATGAGAAAAGTGTGACCCGACTGCGCATGCGGAGTGGATAAGGTGCCCTGGAAACTTGAGGCCCATGAAAGGAATATACCTCACAATAGAAGATTCCATAGAAGACCATCATTGCAAGGAGTGGAGAGCTCGGGCCTAAAGGAGCATGCCCCCATGGAGGACCACATTTGACACTTGGTGATGGATCTGAAGCCACAGAAAGGCAAGTTGGTGATTCAAGAGGCCTATATATACAAGCACCCATAGTAGAGGAGAAAGAGAGATGGATAGAGATAGATATAGATAGTAGAGAATGGAGCTCTGCAGATATACTACAAGGAACTCTGTAGGGTTGGGTAGAGATCTATAGGAAAAGGATGTAATAAGGGGTTGGGATTGTAAATTTTCTCTTGAGAACTGAGGGGTATAAATCCAGCTATGATGTATGACTTGGTTTCTACATAAACTGTGGTAGTTTGTAATGGATCAATGGATGTAATGAGGTTACCAAACTTGATTGAATATGATTATTAATGATTTTGGTCCATATTTATAGCTTACATTCGATTCATGAATGTTTATGGAATAAATATAAATCCTTATGCATTTCGTTTTTCTTTTTGTTTTGGTTCCTATCTATATTTACTTGACAATGTTTAATGAGCATATTGGATGAGAGAAATGATTTCGAACACAATGCCTTTCCTTGCTCGATGATTTCCTCAATCCATTTTTCATAGGCTTTTCCCCACATCATGTAATCATGTGATTTTTTTATCTCCTTGGGGTCAATATTGCTGATTGGGGGAATATCTTCAATCGGAATGGGAGGTGTTAATTATGCTCCTAAGAAGGGATGAATGTATGCACTGAGAGCTCTTACATGTTCCTTCAATTGCATAATGGTTCACTTGTATTCTTTGATCCGAGCACGAATACGGGAAGAGGATTATTTGAATAGGTGAATGTCACCTTCATGAGAAGCTTGACCCAATGAAATGCGAGTCAACTCATAATCAAATGAATTCATTTCTTCCATGGGATTTTCAGTCTTAGTCCTGAAAACTTCAACATATTGGTTACTCAGGTGCCACTAAAGAAGCGAGAAGCTATCTGGGCCTTCTTTCTTCATTTGGGATTCAACATTATAGAGATTTCTGTAAGACTGGGAATGGTAGTGAGTTGCATTGTTCTTGGCCCACTCTCGAGTACTTCTTGAATCCATGGAAATGGATCCTCAAGATTTACTATGATGTCGGTCACCGAAGTGCTTGTAGAAGCTTTTTGGGGTTGGCTCTTGATCATCTTGAGAAGACATAGCCAGTTGTTCTAGCTTTCCGAACTCACTGGGATTGTTTGAGCTATGAAACATTCTTGAAACCTTGAGAGGATGAAAAAAATCAGTGATATCACTAAAAACAAGGCCTACTGAAATTTTTGCATTCAACACTGGGACTTTCCATTTTTATCCATTGAGATCTAGGAGTTGTTATTTCGTGCAGTGTCACTTTTTTACCTTGTTGCTTGCATAGAGAATATTTCCTCACGTTACAAGCATGTTTTTGTATGTTTTGGGGTCAATTAAAAATACTTTTCATTTTTGGAAAGTTTCTTTTTTTTTATTTTTTATGTTTTTTCTTTTTGACCCACGTGCCCTAGTTTTTTCTATTTGCGTGATTTTCACCGTTCTTTCTTTTGAAGGAGTTTTCCATTTTTGGAAACTTACTAAAAATGGCAAGTGTGAACTAGAAAAACTTGTTATTTTTAGAATATAGACTTATGGGTGTTGGATCAATGAAAAAAATTCAGATTTGTTCGTGTTTTCACTCTTCGGGATTTGTTGAGATTTTTAGGTCGATTTACTACATGATTTGACGACAACTAGAGAAAGTGCTCCAGGGTAGAATTTCTTGAATGGTTTCTATAAAAAAATATATGTATCATATAATTTTATTTTATGCTTCCCAAGGCATTCAGATAAGGAATATTTTCTTAAAATCTCACGAGAGGATCGGATGCATGTTTTAGAAGATATGAGCAATTTTTGATTTTCGTGCCCTAGAGTTTCTGGCAACTCTTGGTCATGGAGTTAGCTTGAAAATCATAATTATTCAAATTAAACCAACATGGAGTGATGGAGAAATGATGTTGGAGTTAATATCAATGTTTTTTAAGTATTAGCGATGAAGGAGAGGAAGAGATTCTGGTGGTTGTAGAAAAATTGTGCATGCGTGCGGGATGAATGGAACCATAACTAATAGATCCCAACAATTAGTAATTTTGATGTATGGGGAGAAGTTCACTTTTTGCACCACTTATACCAAATTTTTGGTGCAATTTGTGCCAGAAAGTTCACCCCATCCCTATTGGTCCACTTGGTAGCATGTGATTTGTCGTTGGGGGTGAGAGGGGGCTGAAATTTGTACCTTAAGCAAATCTGTCGGGGCACATGGGTGACCAAGAGATTAAATGGGAGGGCTAGGGAGTTTTTTTCCCAACCATCCAAAATATTTGGTGCACATGGGACACAAAAATGTTCCCTCACCCTAGCTTGACAAGTGGCAGAGCATGATTGCATGGAGCGGGGGTTGGGAAATGAAGCCTGGGGCTTAACTAGCGAGAAGGTGCTAAAATGCGATCATGTGGAGGGTCTAGGGGCCCAAATAGGGTATGGGAGAATTTTATTTCACTTTTTACACCAGAAATTTGGTGCAATTGGTGCAAAAAATTATGCCACTCTCCCATTGGTTGGATTTCCAACCTAGAAAATTATTAACTATTGAAGCTTGTGCCTTAGAGAGTGACTTTTCAGGGCCATAACTTGAGTTCCTGGATGAATTTTTTGATGAAATTTTATATGATTTCGGCTGGAAATGATATTTTGAATACAATGGTTGGGTTATAATCATATTATTATAACTAAAATCATATTAAAATATGGATTTTTTTTTCTGTCTTGAAGGTTATATCTACTAAAAATTGGTTTTAGAAAGGATGCGCCTAAGTGTTGTGAAAACTATAACTCCACCATTTTGTAGGGATCTAAATTAGATTTCTGATGATATATTATTTAAATCCTAATTCCTTTTGGAGCTCTCAAAATCACTTCTTGAAGCTCAGGGATGTTTTCACATTGTGCACTACCTAGGCCTCCAAGACCCACTTTTGTTGAAACTACTCCAAAACTTATGAAACCTTCCAAAACTGATTGTGATATGTAATTATATCTCTGTTTCACTTCCATGATGATTTTTTTTCCACTCGAAGGAGTGTGCACCAGCCTTGAGGAGACTAGAGAATAGTCTTTCCTAAAGCTTGCTAAAAGGCATGTCTTGATGGATCTTGTCTTGAAAGTACTTGGAAAGACTGAATACCCCTAAATCACATATGGGAACACTAAATTTGGGATTAAGGTGATATGAAGGAGGTCTCAAAGTGTCCTTTGAGTAATATTTTTAGGTATGGTGTGGTTTTCATGCTCAAAAAATTGTGAATTTTCTTGTTGCACATTTACATGACAATAGTTGGATCTGGATTGGGGATATGTCATGGATCAAGCGAAGTGAGGACATGGCATGAGAACTCCAAAATCTCAATTTTATTTTACATATCAGTTCCTTATCCATTGGGCTTTAGATTCACCAGAAAGATATACTACACAACTTGCTTTATTGAACACACACACACACAAACAAAAGGGAAACACACCAAACGAGAAAACAACACACAACAAAAATGGGAAATCGTATACAAGTGGGAGGGATATTTACAGAGGAAGGAAATAATATACACATACCTGATAATGGGTTGAGAGAAGTACATGCCATTGTGAAACAATGGACCAAAGTCTGACCTTTGAAGTACAAAAACTATTATTTGATCAAACCATGCTTTTTGATGGCTTCGCATGGCTTGAGAAGAAGAAGGCACGCCAAGATTCCATCTTCATACTCATATGTCATAGAGAATGTTTGTGCATCCAATGAAAACTTCATCACTTTCTCAAAACTCTTACACATTGATGCTTCACTTGACATCCTACGATCATGAGACATTGTTCTTCCATGTATTCAAGAGTGGGAAGATTGATCTTGTCATGAAAAAGTCTATCCTCTTGGAATCACAACTTGGAATCATCTTTAGAATTAGCTAGGAACTTGGAAGGAATGAGAACAAACTAATTTTCTTCCTGCTCAAGAACTTCTCGAACATCTCACTTCACTGCTCTGAGTGACTACCTTCCAAAATAGAGGTTATATCATTGAATTAGAGGCCTTCATCTTCCTCAGGAAAATGTTACAACATGGGGATATTTTCAAGAGACATTGGATATTGGGAAATGATGAGTGCAATCTGATTTTGAATCTTTTCACAAGAATCATGCATACTTCCACTTTGTTTTCTAGAACAATTGTTGTTGATATCCACCCACTCAAAGTTCATCTTGGTATTATTCACAAAATTGTAACCCTCAATTTTTTCATATAAGCACTATTTATCCTTAAGCAAACTTTTCCATGTGAATTCTTGTTATGGACTGGTGGAGCATTCGACATGGTGGGAAGTAGATGATTTAGAACACACTCCCAAGAATCTTGTAGCTTTTCACTTTGTTTTGAATAACTCTCTTCAATGTGAGTTAGCTCCACATTTTCCTATTATCTTCCTCCATGGCAGAGACATTGTTTTAATATTTAGGACCATCAAAGGAGATTTGAGAATCTTCCTTCTTTTGCGCTTATGATCTTCTTCACAAAGCATGAAAGAGAAAGACATATTTTCATATTTTCTCTCACTATCTAAGGAATTGGGGAAGAAATCATACGCAACCATTGGCTTTGTCTCAACATCAAACATTAGTGTATCAAAATGAGAATAACAAATTAATTCATACCTATCTTGCATCTCCATAGCCTGAGTCAAGAGCTCAAGATTGATTTGAAGATCTTTGGTTTCTTTCGCAACCTTCATGATGCCTTGCACGGATAATCTTCTAAGATTTCCATAGGCTCATATTCATTCTTATTGAAATAATATCTACATCGTGCCTCAGGAGATGGCTAAAATATTATCCATACATGCCCATGACTCATTTAAAACATCCTCATCAACTTCTTCCATGATTTTGTTTCCCAAGATTCACTTTCTTACAAGCATGGGCATACTTGATTCATGACACCTTCTGACAAGGAAAATAGTTCCATGCTTTTTGGGAAGGGTACTCCTTCAAGTTCAAAATCCATATCATCCTCCTCTTAGTATGAAGCATAGAACCATGTTGGAGCAGTAGTATGGGAATAATTTTTAGCTACATCTTGATCATCCATTATTAAATCCTCTTGCTCATATGGACAATGAAATACTTTATACTTATTGTGATGATAATTATGATCTTTGGGTGAGAAGAGGTTGTGTTTGACCTCGGATTCAAAAAGGAAGTGGGCCTCTTCCATTCGATCATCCATGATTGAATCGGGAAGGAACTTTTCTCTTTAATTGTATCCATTTCCTCCTTCAACATTTCTATATCACTTGAAGACTCAAAAGAGGAGGTGAAATTGCACATGACCATCTCAAATTAATCACCTTTGGTCCATGATGCAGATGGATTTCTTGCACTTCTTCACATACCTCCATTCCTTTATTAATGAAAGATAAAAATTTGAAAGGGGATTATTCATGCTTACTTTGAACTGGTCATCTTGTATTTCTTCATCATTGGTGGAGTCTTTAGAAAGCATTGAATCATCCATTATGCAACAAGAATCTTCCTCTCTTGAATATATTACTCCTTTAATGGGTTGTGCCTTGAGCCAGGATGAGTTGATGAGTGGAATTTCCACCTCCATGTCTTCTTCATCATTCTCCTCGAGGTGCAAGTAAAATTTTCCTCGAAGGTTCCATGAAAATATCTTATTCAAGTAACATTCAAGAACCTTTCAGGATGAACACCTTGTAGTATGAATGATCTTTGGGATCTTCTTCCATAGAAAAAATATCCTCTTCTTCCTCTACTTGACAAAGTGCTTCAAGATGTTCATATCTTCTTTGCAAAGATAAAGCATACCTCCAAACTTCATGATAGG
This sequence comes from Taxus wallichiana var. yunnanensis, assembly GCA_018340775.1. Taxonomy (NCBI): domain Eukaryota; kingdom Viridiplantae; phylum Streptophyta; class Pinopsida; order Cupressales; family Taxaceae; genus Taxus; species Taxus wallichiana. The sequence continues at coordinate 80,277,747 of CM031244.1, forward strand.
CTTTGGGATTGGGATTTCCTTCTACTACACTCAAAATCCTTTACACATATTCTCTTCTCAAAATGTCCATTTCTTCATCACCATATACAAGGAATTCATCTAGAGGAAGGGAGATGAAATACAATGTCATGAGTTTCTTAGTTAGCTGTGTGAAGTTGAAAAAATTACCCTCAGTGGATTTTGTACCATCTTGTCCTTCATACAACCTTTCATATCTCTTTGGACCTTCTTCATCCATCTTTTAGAGTCTTGATCATCAAAAATAGCAATTCCCATCTTGTTTCCTCTAACAACATTCTTCTTGAAAATGTAACCACCATGAATTGATGATGGGATCTTTGCAAGAAATAATTTTCTTTCTTCTGGAAAGTCTTTTTTTGGTTTCTTTGGGAGATGGAGTGAGCTTTATTTCCTTCAACTTTCTTGGCTTCGCAAGATATGTTCCAAAATGATGGCTAGTCAAAAATTTGTAGTTCCCAAAGAATCCTCTTCTTATTCTTCTTCGTTGTCACTCCTTGGGACTTCACTCCACTTTGAGAATTTTGTCATTGTTTGTGGGAAATGAACATATAGGATTCATTCCTTAACGGATTCACCTTCAAAAATCATTTTTGTTTGAAATCTGATTTTTTTAATATATACTTTTTTGTAGTTTTTTTATTTTATGGTTAGATACCCTTTTTGGGTGCACTAAGGCAAATCTCTCCCAACGGAGTCGCTAAAAACTTTTAGTGAAAAAAAAATAGGTGGACAAATCAGGTGTTTCCACCAACATTCACGGGGCTACGCCCCTCTACATTGAATGGTACAACTCCCTTTATTGATAGTAAACTAATCCTAATCCTATCTAAATGTTGTGGGTGGCCAAGTTGGTCGAAGATCATATAGGGAAACTCTGTTGAACCTCTGGTAAAGTGCTTTTATAGATTATAAGGGAGGAAAATTACAGTGATGAGAGGGAAGGAGAGAAAGTAGGAAAGGATGATTACTGACATGAGTAGATTGCAAAGTTCACACCCAGTAACCAGAATAGTTTCATATTTAATATAGAAGAAAGAAATGGTGAAGCTAACGATATCGATGAATTAAAACACAAATTATTCAGGTTCATATACCAAAGATACAAATCTCTTGCATCACTATGCTTACAAATTAAATAAATTAGAGAAGTGGAAGAAACATAAGATGCTTATAAAAATCATGTTTATTTCATCAACAATGAGAGGAAACCATGCATACAAAGTTGCACACATTCATACATCTTGGAAAGTAGAAACTATATTCCTTGATTGAAATTTACACATGTTGTACAAAGAAAGGGAAAAGAAGAATGTATGTAGTAGAAATGTCACTTTCCTTCATTTATATAGATGCCACAAAGTCCAACAACGTATCACAATCCACTTTGTTGATACAAAGTAGAAAGCTTCAAAATATGGCATCCCTTGGAATGAATAGACCATCCCCAATTATATACTTTGAATTATCCTTACCTCCCTCATATGACTCTTCATTTCCATATTCCACTTGTGACCTTTCATTTTCCATGAATTAAGTATTTCTCTTATAATTTTGAGAAAATACTTTTACAAATTTAAAATAGGTCACTTAAGTGAATAGGATGAAATACAATGATTATGCTCAATGAAGAATTAGAAAGGAGAGAGAAAGGAGAGGGGGAGAAAGAGAGTAGAAGAGAAGGGAAGGATATTTCTGATGAAGTAGCATCCTCCTTGAAGAATTTTGAAAATTAAACCTTTGGATGAGGGTTCTCGTGAATGGGCATTTGTTCCTTGAATTCTCTACTAAATTGAGTTATTGCTGGTTAAATTCTCTTCCCCTAGAATACAAATGCAACCAAGTACCTTGATCCATGTGCCTGGAACATCCCTGATTCTTTGACATTGATGAATCCATTCTTCGTGATCCATTGCAATTGAGGCAATGTAACTTCGGATACCGGCTAGGGACTCTAAATTTTTTTTTTGAAGGAAAGAGGGTCACCTGCCTCCTTCTTGACCATCTCCTAGAATGTGATGATGAGTTCCTCTGATGATGAGTCTTCAATGAGTGGGGGGAACTCAAACCTTTGAACACAATGGTAGACTTCATTCAAGATTCCAAAGACCTAATACTCATGGGATTCCAATTCAGATATGGCATTTTTGAGAATTACATACCATGCATCCAAGATGCAGATCCAAACTTGAGACAAGTCCTTGGTAGTTGATACAAACACTCCCTTACTCACGAGGGCATGAGAGTCGAAAGAACTCATTTGGATACCAGTGGGAGTATCTCATCCAAATGACCGAATTCCTTTGTAAGCTTCTCCTTCATCTTGTTTACTTCAGATAATGTTTCACGAGCATATTGGATGAGAGAAATGATGTCCAGACACAATGCCTTTCCTTGCTTGATGATTTCCTCAATCCATTTTTCATAGGATTTTCCCCACATCATGTAATCATGTGCTTTTTGATTGCCTTGGGGTCAATACTGCTGATTGGGGAATATCTTCGATCGAAAGGGAGGTGTTAATTCTACTCCTAAGAAGAGGTTTGAATGTATACACTGAGAGCTCTTACATGTTCCTTCAATTACATAATGGTCTCGCTTGTATTCTTGATCTGAGCACGAAGACGAGAAGAGGATTATTCAAACAGGTGAATGTCACCTTCGTGAGAAGCTTGACCCAATGAAATGTGAGTCAACTCATAATGAGATAGACTCACTTCTTCCATGGGATTTTTCATTATTAGGCCTAATAACTTCAACATATTGGTTATGTGAGGTGTCACTGAAGAAGCAAGAAGCTATTTTTGCCGTCTTTCTATGTTTGGGCTTCAACATTCTAGAGATTTTCCACAACACCGGGAATGGTAGCAAGTTATGTTGTTCTCTAACCATTCTCAAGTGCTTATTAAATCCATGGAAATGGCTCCTCAGGATTTATTATGATGTCAGTCACCGAAGTGCTTGCAGAAGCTTTTTGTGGGGTCGGCTCTTGATCATCTTGAGAAGACATACCCAGTTCTTCTAGCTTGCCAAACTCATTGGGCTTGTTCAAGCTATGAAACCTTCTTGAAACCTTGAGAGGATGACAAAAATAGTGATATCACTGAAAATAGGGCCTATGGAAAATTTTTGCATTCAACACTGGGACTTTCCATTTTTAGCCATTGAGATCTAGGAGCTGTTATTTCGGGCAATGTAACTTTTTCACCTTGTTTCTTGCACCAGGAGTACTTCCCTCACATTCCAAGAATGTTTTCATATGTTTTAGGGTCAATTAAAAATAATTTCCATTTTTAAAATTTTTTTTTTTTTTATGTTTTTGCTTTTTTGACCCACGTGCCCTAGTTTTTTTTGTTTGCGTGATTTTCACTGTTCTTTCTTTTGAAGGAGTTTTCTGTTTTGAAAACTTACTAAAAATGGAAAGTAGAAACCATCATAACTCTAAAAATTTAGAAAGGTGGACTTCTTGGTGTTAGATCTATGAAAAAATTTCAAATTTATTTAGGTTTTGTCTCTTGGTCTCTGTTCAAATTTTCAGTCGGTCATTGCGATTTGACAAAGAACTAGAGAAAAATCTCTCCAGTGGAAGAATTTTTGGAATGGTTTCTATAAAAATCTAGGAAGTATCATTTTTTTCTTCCCAAGTAATTTAGATAAATAATATTTTCTCAAAATCTTACAAGAATCAAATACACGTTTTGGAAGATATGAGCAATTTGTGATTTTTATGCCCTAGGGTTTCTGGCAACTCTTGGTCATGGAGTTAGCTTGAAAATCCTCATTATTAAAATTTCAGAAGCATCGAGTGATGGGAAATTATGTTTGAGGTGATGGAAATTTTTGGAAGTAGTAGAAATGGAGGAGAGGAAGAGATTTTGGCAGTTGCGGAGAGAAATTGTGCATGCGTGTAGGAAGAATGGAAGAAGTTAGTGTCACCCGACAGGTTATAAATTTTGTAATATTTTGATGTATGGGGAGAATAAAAAAATTACACCACTTGAACCAAATTTTTGTGTACTTTATGCAAAAACAATTTCCCCATCCCTATTGGTCCACTTGCAACGTGTGATTTTTCATTGGGGGTGAGAGAGGGGCTGAAATTTGCACCTTAAGCGGCTTATCGAGGGCACATGGGTGACCAAGAGATTAAATGGGATGGTTGGGAAATTTTTTGATCCAAACCATCCAAATGATTTTTGCACATGGGACACAAAAATTCACCCTCACCCTAGCTTGACAAGTGCAGAGCGTGATTGCATGAAGAGGGGGGCTAGGAAATGAAGCCTATGTGGTTTAACTAGCGAGAAGGTGTTGAACTGTGGTCATGTGGAGGGTCCAGGGGCCCAAATAGGGTAGGGGAAAATTTTATTACTCATTTTCACAAAATATTTGGTGCACTTGGTGCAAAAAAGTGTGCCACTCTCCCATTGGTTGGATTTCCAACCCAAAAATGACTAATTGTTGAAGCTTATGCCTTGGAGAGCGACTTGTCGGGACCATAACTTGAGTTCCTAGAGGAGTTTTTTTGATGAAATTTTATATGATTCCACCTTGAAATGACCTTTTGAATCCATTGGTTGTGGTTTAGTTCTCTAATTGTTCCTGAAAACATTTGAAAAATTGGATTTTTTTGGCTTGAAGGTTATATATGTTAAAAACTCGTTTTAGACAAGATGCTCCTAGGTATTGTGAAAAATATGATTCCCCCATCTTGTAGGTATCTTAATTACCTTTAATAAGATATATTTTTACTCCTAACTTCTTCCAGAGCTCTCGTAATCACTTCCTAAAGCTCAGGGGTTGTTTTTGCATTGTGCGCTACCTGGGCCTCTAAGACCCACTTTTGCTGAAACTACTCCAAACTTGTGAAACCTTCCAAAACCTTCCAAAACTGATTGAAAAATTTAATTATATCTCTGATTCATTTCCATGATGATTTTATGCCTTTTTCTCCACTCCGTGGGGGTGTGCATTAGCCTTAAGGAGACTAGAGAATAGTCTTTCCTAAAGCTTGCTAAAAGGCTTATCTTGATGGATCTTGTCTTAAAAGTATTTGGAAATAGTGGGTACCCCTAGATCACATATGGGAAAACTAACTCAGGGATTAGTGTGATATGAAGGAGGTCTCAGAGTGTCCTTTGAGTAAAATTTTCAGGTATGGTGTGGTTGTCATCCTCGAAAATTATAAATTTTCTTGTTGCACATTTATATGACAACAGTTGGCTCTGGATTGGGGACATGTCATGGATCGAGCTTAGTGAGAACATGGCATGAGAACTCTAAAAATATATTGCATTTTACATATCATTATCTTACTTGTTAGTCTTTAGAGTCACCGAAATATATACTACACAACTTGATTTATTGAACACACACACACACACACACACACACAAAAACGAAGGGAAACATGCCAAAGGGGAAAAAACACAAAACAAAAATGGGAAACTATATACATGGTGAGGGATATTTATAGAGGTGATAAAATAATATACTCATACTCAGAAATAGGTTAAGAAATGTACATGCCATTGCGAAACAACGGACCAAAGTCTTACTTTGTTAGTGCAAAATCACAACACCCATGAATGTCTGCAACCAAATGGGTTGAGACTCTCAGTGTGATTGCACAACATGGAGCATCTCTCAAGTTGTGGGACCTTACGATTTGAGATATATCTCTAGATTAAGGTCATTTCCTATCCCTCTATTCAAGTGTACACAAAACCAATTGCAAGGGATCTATTCTAAGTCTATTCTATCTACCAAGGAGACAGGGTTAGAGAGATGCAAGAAAATAAACCTAAGATAATGAGGTGATACACTAAAGGAATGTCAGACACTCATTTTGCAGTTTAACACAGACCACAAGAATGTAATACAAACAACATGCATAGATAACTAGACCACAATAAGAGATCGAAAAGACAACAACAAATACATGAGAGGGTCAAGAATCATCCATAGACATATATTTTATTGCTCAGAGTCGATATAATATATTGCAGTGGCCAAGAAGAAAACTTGCATTACAACCTAAAGGAGAGGTTAGAAAAGCTCCACAAATCCTTCTATGAACAAAATAATAAGGGAGGGCACAAAATAGAAACGTCCAACCTTTTACAATGAGCCTCGACCCTTCCTTTATAGATTCGGCATAGAGGAAAGAAGGAGAGAGAGCAGAAAACTAGTTCAAAACTCAACCACTATCATCAATTCCTCCTACAAATCCACCCTAAATTTTTGTGCCTACATCAATTACTTATTTGGCACCTCAAAGGAGGAGGAACGCGGATCAGATCAAATCCGATCTGGTTGTTGGGGCAAATAGATCTTATATTAATGGCCCGAAGATGTTTCTTCATTTTTTCCCCACCTAACCTCTCCAAAATTAAATTTTCATATCTCCATAGCATAGATGAGGCCGAGATCTTTCCAATGGTGCCAGATTTGTCTAGATTTCGAGCAATTGAGTCAAAAGATATGCCCATTTGAAATTTGAATCGGGTCCGTAGTACAAAATGGCAGTGAACTAGCTACCAATGAACCCTTTTGAAATTAGACACATAGAGGGTTGGCACACGTCCTGGGACTACCTTTATATTTTTATTTTGAAGTTGCACTAGGCTGACATGTGGCTTCTTCCATGGCTCACTCAATTTATTCATGTTTTGGCTAAGTCTTTTGCTCGGCGGGGTCATATATCTGACTAGGGACACGTGGAGGCCTAGCGCTTGTTTGGAAACCTTCCCCAATTTTACTCTTGGATTAGTGTCATGTTGACACTTGGCACCCTCCATTGGCCTATCTCTACTTTGAATATTCAACCCCAACCCTACCCCCTTTATGAAACCTGGACATGCAGAGGCTCCACGCTCATTTAGAAACCCACTCAGGATTTTTCCTTTAAAGGAGCATCGAGTTGACATATGGAGGCTTTCGCAGACTCTTGGACTTTCCAATGGTCACTCCTAATTTTTAGGCCCACGAAAATGTGGCAAGATGGCCCTCATTCTCTATACTTAGTCAATTTTGGGCCCGCTCTATCCCATTTTTCAACTTGGACTACGTGGTGCAAGCCCGCGCTCATTTGGGTCTCTCGATTTTGGATTTACCTTTGGAGATGCGCCGAGATAACATGTGGTAGCTTCCGCTAGCACTTTTATACTTAGTCTTTTTTAGGCCCGCTCTCTGTCCACTTTTTTGGCTTTTAGCCATTGACTCTGCCCCTCTTTGGGCCTGGGGCACATGGAGGCTTGGCGCTTGTTTGAGTCTTCCCTTTTGGATTCAATCTTTGGAAGTGCGTCGTTTGGACACTTGGCAACGTCTGTTGAATCTCTATACTTAGCCAATTTTGGGGCTCATTCTGAATCATTTCAGAGCCCGAAAACTTCAAGCCTTCATTGTTTCTTTTCTTTGAGCCTCTGGCTCCTTTGACATTGTTTTCTCCTTCCCCAACCCTGCTATTCCATTTTAGAGCCCACCTATAACCTATTTTCTGGATTTGAAGCATGGGTTCGTTCGATAGAGCCGTTTCTTTAATTTCTTCTTGCATGGGGTCATTTGATCTTTCATAGGCCCTACCACTCCATTGTAGAGTCCCTCTATTGCCTAATTATAGGATTTGAGCATGATTTCTCTAGTTTCTTCTATGTGGGGTCATGGTTGACCAATTTTACCTAGGGGTAAAATATGGATAACAATTTGGTGACTCGCAGGGGCATCTACCTGCTAGATGAAGAGATCAGTAGCCTTGAAGCATCCATTAGGCACGGAGTCAAAAATAATAGCCTGATGCTGATCCTTTCACTTTGAAAATCTGATCCCCAAGCTGATACGAGCCCAATTGGCTTGCTCTTAGTGACACAAAACTTACCCATGCGTCTGCACTCTCAATTTTCATAAGAAATCTTGAAATAAGGCTTTTGAGAGTAGAAAAAAATTGACCTTGGGCTTTCATCTATCCCTGAATGGACTATCTTGAAAACATTTTTAGTTGCTCTACATTTGTTTTATTTTGATATTTGCAACTGTTACATGAAACTATGAGTCTTCTACCATGAATGGTTAAGGGCCGGCCTCGGTAGCTACGGAGCAATATGAACAAAACTTATATACAAAGTGTTATCTCATTTTTAGTGATTTCAGCTAAAATTGAGATAACCAGAGAAAAATTTTGACAAAATCTCCCGAAAATTCCCTTTGGAGGATATTTTCGGATTTTGAGTTTCCATCGCATGGAAACATGTCTTTTACATGCTTCATGTCTATTGTCTTCCAAAACCCGAAACCTGATTACATCCCAATGTATCAAAGTTTTAACTCAGAGCATTGGAACACACCTTTCAAAAAGCATGCTTCATGTTGCTTGTTTCCAAAAATCCTAAACCCAAACCTTTCCTTTGTATCAGGTTTTTGGAACTTAATAACATCCAAACATGTCTTTTTGCATGCTTCATGTCGATTAGTTCCCAAAACCCGATTTGATAAAAACCTTTGTATTGGGTTTTCAGACGTGCTAAGCATGATGACATGGCATTAATGTCAAGTTGTCGGTTAGTTATCACACGTGTCAGAGGAGGTGTAATAAATGCTAGGGCTTTATAAATAGGTCGATTTTACACGTCATTTTTACTCGACATATTTTCACTACGTGGATTTTTCGTACATGGTCCTTTGGGTGGTCATGCTCCTTCGGGTGGTCATGTACTTTGTGATCCTTTCCAATTTCCCAAATTCCCAGGTGATAAGTTGATCTTGATGGAGTTGGTTAGACAATTGTTGGATTTTCACAAATTCCAACAGAGTAAGCATAAGGTTGCCATCTCCTTCCCTATTTCCATCGGAAGGTACACATGCTCAACTAGTGGTTAAAGCCAAGAATGTGGTGCACGAGCTGCAAGACAAGTTGAAGAAGCACATGAAGCACAGAGATGGGTTTGATTTCCGAGGAGTCCTTAAGTCATATGGGACCTTATATCTACATGTGCCCAACATAGAAGACATTTGGGTTGATCTTCGAGATGAAGTTGCCATCCGAAGAAAGGACAATAACAGGTTGACAATTGAAGAAATCCAGATGCTAGATTTATCTGACATCCCAGAAGGCACCACGGATAACGAGAGTGTCCTTGATGCCTCGTATGATGGGCTAAATGAAGACCAATATGTATTCCCAACCATTGATTGGTCCATTGCTGAGAAAGCTTCTATCGCAGGAAGAGCTGCTCAAATTCTTTCCCATACTAAGGCATGGCTCATTTCTTGGGGAATGAGTTATAAAGAAGGGATTTTTTCAAAGCTAGCTACTTTAGAAGCAAGACCCTCCAAGGGAAAAAAGGAAAAGGATAAGAACCCTTCCAAGAAGCCAATAAAGGTTAAGTTTGTCAGAAAGGGAGAAGAGCAAGGGAACACATCAGTGGCCACTCTCCCACAAATGGTTGAGGTTCTTGATTCACCTCCACCACCAAAAATAGGAAATATTCCTTCAGGAGAAGAGGTTGGTCAACCTTTCATTCCCCTTTTGGTTGACAATTCATCAGAGGTAAGTCTTCCTCTTATCTCTCAAGCTCTAATTTTAGAATCATTACCTCCCCCCATTCAACCTCCTTTGCTTCAGGTTTCTTCACCAAGTGTTTCGCTCGGAATGTTTCGGCTTCTGGGAATAGAGTTGCTTCTATCCTTTCATTCCTTTTAGAAACAGATGAGGTTAGGGTTAGGAGGAATACCTGTTGAATGTCGAGATGGTGTGCGCGTACCGTAGAGAAAGATCAGGCTGACTGCGGAGAACTCCTTTTTGTCTTGGAAGGACTACCTGCAAATAAGAACACAAGACCACAAGATTTTGATTAAACAATAAATGAGGAAACTGCCTTGGGCCCAGGAAATATAAAACTTCCTTTCGAAGGTGGTCAGTTCCCCTGCTAATATGAATTAACACAAAAGACTGCAAAATATCAATTAAATTATTTTGTTAAACTGGGTAGGGGGAAAGGCTGGTTTTCTGGTTTTGATCAGAGAGAACCGATGCGATTCTTGATAACGATCGATTGCGATGCTTGTTCGATAACCGATACCGGTGGGTTCTAGGATCTTCTTGGTAGCTATGGTGTTTGTAATGGCTGGTTTTTGGATGGTATTAGGAAATGGGATGATTAGAAGCAAAAGAATGACAGTTAGATGCAATGGCACGTTGGGTAGTGGATTCAGAAACGGATTTAGGAGCACTGAGATTCAAGAAGCATAAGAAATGTTATAACAAAGGACATGCAAGATGTGACTTACTGGTTTTGACCAAGATGCAAGTTGATCTCCTTGGTTGTAAACACTTCTGGTTTCTTTACTCGTCTCTGCTCTGTCAAGTGAAGATCTGGACTCTGTTCCTCGCTCGCAATGCTCTCTGTTGATTCAGAAATCCTTTGACTGATCTCCAAAATGAAATTCCGATCCGTTGTTTTGGTTTGGGGAGCCCATTTACGAGGCCGATGGCGGTTGCGTAAGAAGCGGCGGTCGAGTAGAACCGGCATCGGTAAGGAAAAAGTAGTCTATTTTTAGTAAAATAGCCCACCTTCCCTGCTTTTCTCCCGAGAGATCAGTTGCGGGCTTGGTCAAGTGGCTAGAAGGTCGGCTTTGGGTGCGAGTAAGGAGGCATTAGTTATGGATGTGAGTCTAGACCAAGCCATAAGTCTTAATTAGGTTAGTTTAGGGTTAGGGCTAGGTCATGATGAGGTGGCAAAGTGAGGTGGCGGGTAAGGTGATGTGGATTTATCAATTACAAGGTAATTAATAAATAATTGTGTAAAGTTTAGGTAATGAGGTTAGGTTGCGAAATGGGATGCGGGTCTGAGGGTCGTAAGACACGAATTTGGTGTCTACATTAGCCCCTTATTGTCGTGTAGCTTGTTCTGTAAAGCTGCGCGGACAATAATATGAAGTGGTTTCTCATGTTAAGGATATAGGTAATCCCCCTCAAATCTATCACAGATTGAGTGAACGGGAAATCAGGGATAGGGTTGATAAAGGGTATATGTTGTAGAGAGGATGGTAAGGTGGTGGGGTAGGTCGAGGAAGCGAGACGCATGTTGAAATGCAATAGTACGACTAGGACATGATTTGTGAGCAAACCAGCGATGTATAGGCAAAGGTCGATAGTTTATCCAAACAAGGGTGATATAATCCTGGTATCAAGGCATAGGAAGTAGCTCGGGGTATATAATAGGTAAGGTACGAGGAGCGTTTAGGCATGTTGGCGGTGCAAATGGTTGGTTTGGTTGAGATAAGCGTCACGGTCTAGGTCAGGCAAAGTTGGTGACAGATCAAGTCAAGGACCCTAATCATGCTAAAACACGAACAGGTGAGCTCGATTGAACAAAAGGTACATGATGGATGGATAAAATAAAACGTTGATTGTGGGTATGGTATTGAAGTGATACGGCCTTGGGTCAGGCCAAGTGGTTGGGCGGTGGCCCTGGGTCAAGTCATAAGGGTAGAGTGAGGCCTTGGGTCAGGTCAAATTGTTAGGGCGAGGCCTTGGGTCGGGCCGGATGGGTAGGTTGAGGCCTTGGGTCGGGCCGGATAGGTAGGTTGAGGCCTTGGGTCGGGCCTAATGGTTAGGGCGAGGCCTTGGGTCGGGCCTAATGGGTAGGGCGAGGCCTTGGGTCGGGCCGAATGGGTAGGTTGAGGCCTTAGGTCGGGCCGATTGGTAGGTTGAGGCCTTGGGTCGGGCCGAATAGGTAGGTTGAGGCCTTGGGTCGGGCCGAATTGGTAGGTTGAGGCCTTGGGTCGGGCGAATAGGTAGGTTGAGGCCTTGGGTCGGGCCAAATGGTAGGTTGAGGCCTTAGGTCGGGCCGAATAGGTAGGTTGAGGCCTTGGGTCGGGCCGATTGGTAGGTTGAGGCCTTAGGTCGGGCCAAATAGGTAGGTTGAGGCCTTAGGTCAGGCTGGACAAGTGAACAAATGTTGTGCAGCAAAGGTGGATAGAGGCGATATTGGTGAAAAAGAGGCAAGGAGTAAATAAGGGCAAAGAATGGGGTTGGTGGTGGGTTAGTTGGGTTGGGTGGTTTGTGGTGGGTTGGGTGGTTTGTGGTGGGTTAGGTGGTTTGTGGTGGGTTAGTGTGTTTAGGGTTTAAGATGGGTTTGGGTGGTTTGTGGTGGGTTAAAAAGTGTTTACGGGTTTAGGATGGGTTTGGGTGGTTTGTTGGGTATTAGGACTTGTCGGCGTGGAGTGGGTTGATTTGTGGGTTTTGGGTGGGTGTGGGTTTTGGATTGGTTGTTTAGAGGTTGGTAGAAAAGGGGTTTAGATGGTAAAGTAGATGTTATAATAAAGAGTACCCGTCTAAGAATGTGGGTTGGAGCATAGCACGTCGGCGAAGGCTGACGATGCGTGATAGGATGCCTCCACATCCCCAGCGGATGAGGCCACACGTATCGCGGCGCATTGGGCCATCATGCGCGAGGTGGGACTCGGCATTGGGTTATTAAGGCTAAAGCGATAGAGAGGATCACGGGATGGTCGCCCTCATCGAGAGATGGGATAATGAGGCCAATGTGTTCCATCTTGAAAAGCGGAGGGAGATAGATAGGTCACATTAGGAGGATGTGTATCGCATCCCGGCTTGGCTAGGTGGGGGTCGAAAGGAGGGTGTTTGGGTAGGTCGAGATGGCCAGAAATAGGAAAAAAATGGGTTTTGGGGCACCCGCGCTTTACGTATCATAGCGCGAGCATTGGATATGGTGACATGTATCGCGCACACATCGGACATGAGAACGGCCTTACCGTTGTTGAATGAGGATATGGGGACCGGCGTTTCACCACCAAAGACCGTATTAATGGTTTGGTATGGTTATATAATGTATGATAAGTTTAGTGGGCATGTTGATAGATGGATGATGTTGATGGTTTTAGGTTTTTTTTTTTTTGTGGTTTTTACGTATATATGAATGACATGTGATGTGATGAATTGTTGGTTTTGTGACATTGTGAGATATGTGGCCCGTGAGTTGGATCAAATGATGTAGAGATTGATAGTTTCTTGAAATTCGTAGTTGATGGTTGTGTATTTGTATAAAATAAATGATGTTTAATGAAATTGTAATGATATGATGTGTGGTGGATGAACAAATGTGGTAAATGGTGTGGTTATGCAGGAAAAGAGGCGGGCGCGACAAAAATTTATGAAAGAATGAAGAAAAGAAACCTGTTTCAAAAAGGTGGTGTGTAACCGGTATCGGTTAGGTAACCGATGTCGGTAGTTATATGACCGATATCGGTTATAGGACCGATACCGGTTATTTAGGTATGAGCTTTTCTAAAAATAGAAAAGCTAGGGTGGCAACTTGAGTTTTAATTTTAGAGCCATGCAAGAGGTTAAATACGCGAACGTGACGCTTTTTGACGGCGATGAGACAGTATTTGCATGAGAGATTTGGGTGAGAAGGAGAAAATAGACAAGGAAAGTGAATGTGATCCGAGATCGAGAGAGGCGAGAAAGATAAAGTTGAAAAGGGTGGTGATCATGGCGAACGAGGAGAAGCATTAGAGCGAGTAAGGACGATCGAGGGAAGACAAGGGCCACCTCAAGCTGCTGCAACCCAAGAGGTATCATTTTGTTTGTGATTTAACTACTGCATGTTTTTGGGAATAAGCTGGAAAAGAATAAGGAAGTAGATATGAGAAAGACAACATGATAGCCGGGGGTATAGATGAGGTGAGTGTTATGGGGTAGGTAATTCGGGGTTGTTGGTATGTCTGTGTATATAGAAAGGAAGAAACGATCAATTTATTGTCGTAGGTGGTTGTTTTAGGCAAGATGTATGTAATTGACAGTGACCGGTAGCGGTTAGGGAGAACCGGTATCGGTTACTCAACCGATATCGGTTATGTATAACCGATACCGGTTACTGGAGGAATTTCCAGAATGTTTGAAAAAACCCTGACGGATTGAATGGTTGTTTGTTGTTTTGGTGTATGCAGGCAGAGGCAGGATTGAGGATGAATGATAGTGTGCCAGCGCTGTTGTCACGAATCCGAGCGGATGTAACACCAGCTGAATGGACATTGATAAATCGTTTGGGGTTAAGTGGAATCCGCTATTATTCACGAATCACACGTAATCATGCTATGTTGCAGGCATTGATTGAGAGATGGAATCCCGAGACAAATACCTTTTATCTGCCAACAGGGGAGATGACAGTAACATTGGAAGATGTGTTTCAGATTTTGAGACTCCCTATTACAGGAGAACCAGTATATCAGGCACTACCTAGCGCGGCACGGGGAGCGATAACAGCAGTATTTGGTCCATACGCACGAGATTTGACACAGCGAGGTTTATCTTTTACATATGGGGTAATGTATGCAGCACACCCTGAGGAGACAAGGTTAGCAGTGATATTAATGATAGCGGTAGGGTATTATGCGTTACCGAGGGCGGAAGGGGGAAGATTTCCAAAGGCATTGATGTGTGTTATTTGGGAGATGATAGAAAGGAACGTGACTTTTGCATGGGCACCTGCATATTTGGCGGAGCTATACAGGGGTTTATGGGCTTGTAGGCGAAATCACAGGACGACACTGGATAGTTCATACTTATTACCTTTGTTGGGCCTATGAGCACATTGTTTGTGTGCGACCAATAGGCCGACCCATCGGTGGGAGAAACCGGAGTGCAGAGGTTGGGATTCAGACGATGGGTCCAGACAGAACAAGAGGCCAGATCCCAGGCCGTGACGGGTGATATTGAGTATTACAGGCAGGTATGGGAGAGAGTGACGGTTGCGGATATCTGTTGGAGGCCATACGGGAACTATATGGTGACAGAGAGCATAGCTGAGGAGTTGAGGGGTGTAGAGCGATTGAGGTGGATCGCAGGGCACAGGCCGGGTGAGTATGAGAGGATTCCTATAGATCGCGTGCGGCGACAATTTGGATTTGTGCAGGATATACCCCTGGCTTATAGACCATATATGAGGATCGCGCCGAGGCGCAGCATTCTCACCTCCCGGCCAACACCTCCCAGAAGGGCCTGAAGAGGTAGCAGCCGATCGCAGGGTAATGGATGCGGAGCAGCGAGAGGCCTATAGATTATGGTGGGTAGCGAAGCTGCGAGGTGTGCGTGTAGCGCCACGACATAGCGGTGATTACGGCGAGAGAGGATCGTCTGCGGCGTTTGGTTCAAGCAGCTCAAACGCGAGTGAATGAGACAAGAGGATTGTTAGTGGTTGCGGAGTCACGGGCGGGGAGACTAGAGGTGGAGTCCTCCATGCGAGAGGCGTATTCATATGTTACGAGGAGAGATTGGCGGATCGGTGGGCGGTACCAATAGCCGTGGTACCCTTGAGGACAGAGAGGCCCGGCGAGAGGGGTCGACGATCACGATCATCACCTAGTTCGGGATGAGGCGTGAGGGTCTGAGTAAATGTTAGCAAGGTATAAGAATAAATAAGGATGCCGACTGCGTGTCGATGATAGAGAAGATGTATTTGTTTAACATCTAAATAAAACTGAATATGTATGTTGATTTGAGTTACGATAATAATAAGATTGTTTGTGTTTTGATTTTCGGTGTTTTGAAAAAGGATAAAGAGGACTGTGATTAAATAGAAATACACAAAAATATTTATATTCACCACACAGGATAGGTTATGGTAGGGGATGGTCGAGCTAACCTTGGGAGACCCCATGTCTCCGAAGTGCTGCCTACATAGCCCATTGCACAAAGCAAGGAGGGGCCTCAGACCGATGTAGTTCTCCCTTAGGACCAGGGAGAGGTGAATTCAGGCAATTTGGGTATGGTTAGGCAATTTGTTGGTTGATAAGAATTTGATGTTGATAGGGTAATGTTGTTGGTGTTGGTAAGGTATGGGCGATGTTGATGTAGGTATAGGTAAAGCGAAAGTTAGCTTACCCAAATAGTAGGGAACCGTATCCTGATTAAGGTCAACACACAATCCTAGAGTCGAGCAAAAGAGGCAAAAGTGTCCCGTAGTTGAGAAGAGCTAAACAAACCACATATTAACATAGGATGAGCTTGAATCCCTAGGTACCTTGCATAGGCGAGAAGTCGATAGGTGAAAAGAGTTGTATAATCACAATATATCGGATATACGTCACGTCCCTTGAGTTTTGTTGCTTTGACAAATGGTGAGGTGAGGTGGTTGATATAGGGGGGTGCGGAGAACTTATTACAAAGTGATTATTCTGACGAAAGAGAAACTACCCTAAATAGACAAGTCCATGACTCAAAAGTGCTTTTGAATGCGGCTTTTTTTTTGCTGAATATAGACTGATCGATGCGGGAAGTCTACAAGGGATATGTATTGTGTTACTCTTGAGGTCTTCACGAAGCTGATCAATGCGAGAAGCTTCTGATAAAAGCTAAATGTGTATAGTTTGTCCTTCGAGGAGCGATCTATTTATAGTAGCGAGATATGATTGTAATGCATATTTGTCCTTTGGGGAGCGATCTATATATAATAGCAGCAATAGTTCGGCATATAGCTGTCCTTCGAGGGAGCAGTCTATATTTAATTTAGATGACTAGATGTTCATTTGGCGTGAAGCATCTAGTTTAGTAGGAAGTTTGACTCAAGAAAATCCCATAAGAATACGGCTTATTTTAATATTTTGAAGTCATGGACTAGACTAAAAAGGGGAAGGCTTCATCAAGGGGAGGTGAGGATCAAACTATGTGAGCTTGATTGTTATTATGAGGTGTAGGAAACAGAGTGTATGTAGTGGTAAGTGAGCTCAAGGGACGAGCGGAAGGTAGATAAGAAGTGATATAACACTAATTTCAATAGTAGAATGGTCGAAGATGCAAGGCATTAAGGGGTTCAGGCTCAGGTTTACCATTAAGCGAAGCTAAACGATAAGTACCAGATCCATAGGTATGAGTGATTATATAAGGCCCAATCCAATTGGGAGCAAATTTTCCACGTTTGCTCTTTTCTAGTTTGGTTACATGTTGATTCTCTTTGAGAACAAGATCACCAACCTTAAAGGTACGCTCATGAAGTCGCTTATCATAAGCACGTTTAATGCGTTTTTGATAGATTTGAAGGTGATCAAGAAGTTTGTAAGGCGGCGTTCGTCAAGAAGCTCAATTGGGCTAACGCTCTTGGCGGAAATCATCGTTGGTGAGAATATCTGAAGAGATATTCTAAGGGAGGGTATTTGTATTTCGAGAGGCAAAACAGCCTCGGTACCGTATACCAAAGAAAAAGGTGTGGCATTAGTAGAGGTACGAATGCTAGTACGATAAGCCCAAAGGGCAAAGGGAATGTGATCGTGCCAATTTCTTCCGGATTCATTGACAACTTTCATGAGGATTTTGGTTAGTGTTTTATTAGAGGACTCGGCTTGCCCATTGGCTTGTGGATAGTAAGGTGATGAGAAACTAAGTTTGATACCAAAGTTGTCACAAAGGTCTTGCAACAACTTGTTTTTGAAACATTTTCCATTATCATTATCGGGCGATGAGGAACACCAAAGCGGCGAGATAATGTGGTGGTTAATGAACTCGACAATTTTTTCTTTTTGATTGAAATGAGTGGAATAGCCTCCACCCATTTTGTGTAATATTCGGTCATTGTGATTATCCAACGGTGGCGTTGTGAAGAGGTTGGTGAATCTCACCAATAAGGTCTAAACCCCATTGTGAGAAGGGCAAAGATCTCGAGCGATCGGAGCGGGTGGCTAGGAGTATGTTGAAGGTTGGCATGTTCTTTGACACATAACACAACGCTTAACATATTCGTAGTGATCGTTATTGAGAGTAGGCCAATAATAACCAAGGCGAAGGATTCGTTTGGCCACAGCGAGGCGCTAAAATGTCCACCACAAATACCGTCATGGACTGTTGGATGGTATGAGTGGCCTCGCGCCTTGATTAGGCGGCGAAGGAGGATGCCATCAAAGCCACGTTTATAGAGGAGTCCCCCCATGACAACATAACGTGAAACACTTTTAAGAAAAGCACGTTTGCCGTTACTAGTAAGGTCAGGTGGGAGGACAGAGATTGTAAGGTAGTCGTGAAATTGGTGGTACCAGGTATCTTGTGAATTAGTAGACACAGTATTTATCATACAAACTACCGGGGTTGAATAGGATGGGGCAAAAAGTTGTTGGACCACGACGAATAATTCAGAGTCAGTTGGCGCGGCGGGAATTTGCGAGGCTAAGCAAGCCATAGTATCCGCAAATTTGTTAGTGGAGCGGGGAATGGTTTGTATAGAATAGTGGGTAAATAAGGCTAGAAGTGAATCCACGTAGTGTTTGTATTTTTGAAGTTCCTCGTTTTTGCATTGGTAGACGCCCATAACTTGATTGACTACCGATTGAGAGTCGCAAAAATGTTGATAGATTTGATACCTAAGTGTAATGCAACTTGGAGACCCAGAACAAGGGCCTCGTATTCCGCTGTATTATTAGTGCAAGGGAAATCAAGTCGGAATGAAAGAGGCATAGGTTCAGCGTTGAGAGGAATGAGAACAACGCCGGCTCCTCCGCATGTGGCGGCATTTAGATCCATCGAAGAAGAGGGTCATTGGGTACGACTCCTCCGTGAGGGAAAGAGTAGCGATGAGTTCGTCGGGAAATGTGAAATTGGTAAATTGTTCCCCAGGTAAAGGAGCTTCCGCAAGTTGAGTGCGATGGTTTGTCCTTTGATTGATTTACGGTGGACAAACTCAAGGTCGAGGTCGGCGAGAAGCATGAGCCATCTAGCAATGCGTTGGTTCAGATGAGGTTTGGCATACATGTAATGGATGGGGTCTGTATTGGTGATGACGAAAGTCTTGTGATTTAGAAGGTAGTGTCGGAGTTTGGTGGCCACGAATGATAGGGCAAGGCACAATTTTTCTACATGTGTGTACCTAGTCTCATAGTCCACCAAAGTACGACTTATATAATAAACGGCTTGTTCGTGATTCTCAGAGTCACGATGTGCAAGCATGGCTCCTACAGCGTGGTCGGTGGCGGAAAGGTAAAGGTAGAAAGGGCGGTCGTCTTGGGGTGGGATAAGCACGGGTGGCTGCAAGAGATAGGATTTGAGAGCTTCGAAGGCTTGGTGACATTCTTCGCTCCATTGGAATGCGATATCCTTTTAAGGAGGTGATGGAAAGGTTGACACCGATCCGAGAGTTGGGAGATGAAACGTCGGATAGATTGGAGCTTACCTTGTAAACTACGCAATTGTTTGAGATTTTTGGGTGGGGGCATTTCTAGGATAGCTTTGACTTTAGATGGATCGACCTCAATGCCATGCAAAGAGACGATAAAGCCAAGAAGTTTTCCCGAAAGAACACCAAAGACACATTTCTTTGGTTGAAGGCGGACAGAATATTGTAACAGGCGATCAAAAATAATGGTTAAAACATCGAGATGTTCACTACGATGTTTAGACTTGCCGAGAAGATCGTCGACATAGTCTTCGAGGATAGTGTGCATAATGTCATGAAAAATGTAGGTCATAGCCCATTGATAGGTAGCACCAGCATTCTTAAGGCCAAATGGCATGACACGATAACAGAAGGTTCCCCAAGGAGTTATGAAGGCAGTTTTGTGTTGATCGGCAGGGGCAACCAAAATTTGGTTGTATCCTGAAAAGCCATCCATGAGAGAGAGCATCTCATGACCTGCAGTTAGATCAACAAGTTGGTCAATGCTAGGTAAGGGGAAGTCATCCTTAGGGCAAGCGAGGTTAAGATCCGGAAATCTGTGCATATCAGAAGTCCCCTGTCGCTTTAGTAGCAGTGCGATGTTAGAAATCCATTGAGGATAGTCGATAGGCAAGATGAAGGAAGCAGAAAGGAGTCGTTGGAGCTCCTCTTTGAAGAGAGCAATGCGTGGATGCATTTTCTCAATTTTTGTTTGATTTGGTTTGGAATCGGGGTTTAGGGTGATGTTATGGACGGCGATGGTAGGATCAATTCTGGCATGTCGGCGTAAGACCATGCGAAAGCTTGGTTGCGAGCACGGAGAAAGGTAGTAAAGGCGGCTTGTTACGATGTGTTAAGGGATTGTCAATCTTCACAATGTGAGGATCCTCCTCCGTGTGGATATTGATTTCTATGGTAGATTCGTTCGGCATAGTTTGGGTTTGAGATGGTAAGGCTCGTTGAATATAAGAATCATCGCGCGAGGTAAGTGAGGATGGAGTCGTCATCGGCATTCAACAACATTAATCAAAGGCGAATCCTCTTGATCATATGCGGATAAAGAAGGGGCAAAGAAGATGGAGTCGTCATTATCGCGTTGATAAGTGAGAGGACCTATGAAGATAGCATTTATGAAAAAAAAAAAAAAGTTAGGAGGGATGGATTCGGGGTCATAGATTCTGCGGGTGATGATGGCAAAGGGTGATGATGGTTTGGTAGGGCGGCGTCTTCTTCTTCGAGGATACGGTGTGGGGAGGTGTCTCTGTGTAGGTGTTTCGGGAAAACCGAGACCCCACTGCGATCATTATGTTTACGGGTAGTCACGGGAATGAGTGTATGTCGGCCTTGTTCGTAAAGGCCAAAACCAAAGCCTTTCCACGCACAGCGAGTCAAGAAGGTGAGGCGAAACGACGATTTGTCAAGTATTGAAAATCGGATTGGAAAGGAACCACACCAAGAGGAGGTTCAGGGGTAATGGAGGATGCGTCAACACCCCCATACGTTAGGTTAGTGCAGTGATGGGGTGGTCCGTAAGAGATTACCTCCCCCACGTGACGGTCGTAGGTGGGATGTGCATGTAATTGTCCGTACTCCTGCGGGGTAGGGAAAGAACTAACGTTATATAGGCGGTACTCCCCCAGCGTAAGGCGTTGAAAAACATCTACTAAGGGGTCGGAGGTTGGAATGTTAGCTGCGGGAAGGGAAGTGGTTTTTGCGATGGTGGTTTCATCAATTGAAGGCGTAGGCGCGGTTGAGGTGGATGGTTGAGGTACATTTGAGGAGGATGGTTGGGTTGAATGTATGGGTGTCTTGATTGGTATAAGCACATCGTTAGGGCGGTATAACATATTGCAGGTTTTAAAGGGGGGAGGGTCAGCTTTTACGGTGTAAGACTTCCCCTCGTACTCAAATTTTATGCATCATGTAATGTTGAGGACGCATCCCATGGCTCGGATCCAAGGACGACCCAGCAATATATTATATTGGAACTCTCCCTCAAGGACATAGAAGAGTTCGGGTAAAGTACGTGGTCCTACGCGAATGTTGAGGATCACGGTGCCTAAGGTAGAAGTAATAGCGTCATTGAATGACCGCAACATGATGGGGTTGGCACACATGCAACTAGAAGGGATGTTCATCTGTTGGAAGGCTTTTGAAGAGATGATGTTTAGGCTAGCGCCCCCGTCAATCATAACCCGACGTACTCGAATGTCTCGGACGTAAGCGGAAATGAAAAGGGCAGGGTCAGGGTCTTCTGTACCAAAGTCAACAATTTCATCTTGAGCCATTGCTGCTGCGGCTTGTGGTATAGAGACAGAAGTGATTGGAGTAGTGGGCTGTTTAGTGAGAGAGGCAACGTGATTGGGTGTTAGAATGGAGGCGACAGGCAGGGTTTCATTAGGTAAAACCTCTATCCCTTGAAGGATCTCAACGAGAGCTTGTCGATGAGATTGAAGTCGAATGAGATCATACGAGTGTCATTTTACGGGTGATTGGTGAATTTGTTTAATCATATTTCGGTGGGCAATGCCATTAGAGCGGGATAGGCGGGTCGCGAATGACCACTTTAGGTGGTGGTGCAATCGGGATGTTTGACGGAGAAAGAGATGCGCAGTGTGTTTTCTTTTGCTTTCCCATTGTTTTTACGCCTCGAGTAGCGACACTAATCATATTAATCTCGTAGACTGAGATGAGGAAGATGGTTGGGATAACTCATGGTCTTGAGAGGTGGGGTTGTAATAAATGACAGATCTTGGTGAGGCGGGGACAGATGGTATAGGAGAGGGAATGGAAACTAAAGGTCTCTCCCTTCGTAAGTTGTCTTTCTTAACTTTCGTAGCTGGGAGAGGTGACTGACGAAGGATGGTTTTTAAAGCTTGGCATCCCTCTACATCATGTCCTGGTGTACGGTGATAGGCGCAGATTTTAGACTCATCATAACTTATCGGTCGAGGTTTAGACGGGTCATAAGGTCTAAGTGGGGGTAGGGAAATGGTCGCATTCTCCACCAACATAGCAAGGATTTTGGCGTAAGATCCTTTGAGTGGGTCAAAATCGGAAGAGGATGAGGGTATTGGTTGTGCGGGTTTTGGTAATGTTTGGGCATGATTGGTTCGCATGGGTGGTGGTTTAGCCGAGGGGTGTTGATACATGGTTTTTACTAAACGTGATTTCTTTGGCGCAGAAGCTATGTTGGATGATGAGGCCGCAGATGACGTGGTATCAGAAAACAACCACGGGGAAATAGGAGTGACTGAAAACAAATCTTTTGATGATGGAATTTGTTTAGGGTTGATAGGTGGACAGGATACGCGGGTAGCGGTGTTCTTATACCACTGGAATTTACTGTATAGGTGCGGAAGGCGTAGGTTGTTTTGAAGAAAGCGTAGGAGGTATGATATATTGATGTAAGGTAGAGGATGGGGTCCCGATATGGAAGGTAGGTATGGCGATGATGGTTTTGATTTTGATAGGGGCATGGATTGAGTTTGTCTCTAGGTGGCGGGGCGGATTTATTTTTGGATAGATCGAGTCGCTTAGGCGGGTGCGTTAGGCCCGGGCATTGGTGAGGTCCCAGCGTAGGGGAAGATCTGGTTAAGTTGATAGAAGTGGGACGGGGCATTTGGTAGAGGTGAGGGGGTGAAGGTGAGAAGCAGGGGCATTTTAAGCACGTAAGCACTTCGGGTATATGGTGGAGACATCGGGATCAGTCATTTGCATTTGAGTAGAAAAAGGGGTACTCAAAGCGTTCCCATAGGGCTGTCTCATCTTACGTGGGAATGGCGAGTCTCAGTGTGATTTGTAATTTTTATACGGAAGAAAGGTGGGTTGTAATTCCAGTCCCGCTGCGGGTGTGACACGGGGAGGTAGATGAGGCCTTTGTATCAATAGATGTTAAGAGGTCAACCGGTCGTTGAAAAGATTTAGGCGATGAGGACTAATAGGTAGGAGGGCGTGTTCGAGGGGATCTGTCACGTTTAAAGAATGTGGTGATGTTAGTGTAAGAGATTTCTCAAGCTAAGGATGTCAAAAGGAGTGGCGAGCCTTCCTCTTGTGTAGTGAAGTGGTAGAAGGGACGTTTGGGAAATAGATAAATTAGATAGCATCCGCTCACGGTCTTGTAGGGATGTGGTGTAAGAAGACTCGTCGATGAGAAGAGAAGTCAGGCGATTAACTCTTCTGGGTAAAGGAATGATTTCACTTTGGCTTGATGGTGGTGAAGGAGGTTCAAACTCTGTGTTGGTGGAGAAGGCTTGATTTAAAAATTTTTTCAATAGAGGCTTTTGGTGAGAATCGAAAGCTGCATGGATCTCATGAACACTCTCCTCGGCTAAGATATCTTGGTTCACGTTCTTGTTGATGAGTGATTCGGGAATGGCTTGTTGAAAATTTTCAGATTTCGGTTAGCGAGGGCGTTAGGATTATCGAGGTTATATCCCTGCGTCGGACCATTTCTGTACTATATGTTTTTCAACATCTTGCGTTTTCATGACTATGTCCTTTTACGCGGTGAAAGTTACAAAAGTCATTTTCTTTGTACGGGGAAGGTATTGCGCGGGTGGAGTCAAACCCAGTGAGGTTTAACGAGGGCAAGGTGATAGCCCGGCTTTGAGCAATTTCTCGAGGATGACGCCATAAGTTTCTCCCGAGGAGTGTAATTGGTGGGCTCGGCTTTGTACTTATAAGTGGTTTTCGGCGGAGTATTGGACGGTGTTTGAGATTTGACCATTACCGCGTGGACAGCTCCTTTTGATTTAGAAGAAGTGGACGCGTGAGGAGTGGTGGTGTTTGGCTTGTTGGTAGAATCAGGAGTTCGGAAAGTGGGGTTTTTGTTACTGTGACCGCAATTTCTCTTCTTCTAAGGCTCGAATTTCAAGTTTAGAGCCATGGTAAAGGCCTCGTCGAATGTGCGGAAAGTTTGAATTTGGAGGGTAGGGAGATGTGCTTAGCGCGAGGCCGCGTAAATAGTTGATGAGTTCGGTTTGAGGCAAGGCATATCGTAAGTTGGTTGATAAGGCCCGCCATCGTCAGCGAAATCTGCGATAGATTCGTCTTCAAATTGTCGGATGGCATAGAGGTCGGTGATAGATACTTTCTTGGCAATGTTAATGGAGAAATGATCAAGAAAGATTGGGCTAGTTGGTTAAAAGAGAAGATCGAATCTTTGGGTTAAAGCCTTTGTACCACTCAGGCGGGTCTGATAAGGACATGGGAAGGTGCGGAGTGAGCGTCATCATGGGCAATCAAATAACAAGCATGTCTAAATGATCGCAAGTGTTGTTGAGGATCCTCTTTCTTGTTAAAAGCGAGTAAACTTTGGCAACTCCCATTGAGGAGGATATGAATGAAAGGGGACGAGAAGGGTGAATGGGCTCCCGACAAACTTGCTCGTATGTCAGGCGCTACGACTTCTGAAGCTTGGAAGCCTCGAGGTTTTGCATTTTGTCCATCATTTGTTTGATGAAATCTGTGGTTGGATGAGATGATGATGCCACGAGAATAGGGATGTCCCATATAAGGTGTTGAGGTTCTTTGGATACGTGTATGGGAATGAAAAGGTAGGCGGAGCTTGAGAAGGAAAGCTCGTGTGAATAGGTGGAGAGAGTAAGTCATGAATGGAGTGGTGCGAAGAGAGATGAGATAGGGGCGGTTGGTGGTAGCGATACGTGGGGTCGAGGTTAACAAAGGAAAGCTAATCGGGGGTCGTATGAACCTCACAAGAAGGCTGTCGGATTGGGAGCGGGGCTAGAGATGCGGGAAGTAAGGCATTGTTATCGGGAGGAGTGGGAGCTAAATGAGCAGCTATACTAATAGGCATGCAATAAGGAGGTGACCATCGGGCGTACGGTCGGGGCATGAGACAAATAGTATTATGCAGTGTTTGGGATTAGCATCGAGAAATTTGGCAAAGTCCTTGTCTCCTACGGGAATTTGGGGATCTCTTTGGTGTCAGTAGGGTTCCCTATAGAATGTGAAGGGGTGATTCGAGGCAAAGACACGGAAGCGAGGCATGTGAAACCCATGGCGGCTTGCTTCCAGTGATGACAACCATAGACAAGAACACACGGGAAAGTTTTAATCTATCAAGAACAAAAACAACCTCGAGAATGATGAATTTGGCAAGTTCTTTGGTTTGTCGGGGTGATGAAACGATGTAACCGATATCGGTTTACTAACGGTGTCGGTCACAGAGAAAGCAGCGTCGGTCCCTTAACCGATGCGGTGTCAAAAGTCTAGGATAAGAAGATAAAAAGGCTGCTAATTTGATTTTTAGCAAGCGTTGAGTATATTTATCAACTTATTGATCACGAGAAGACAAAGTATGACAGAGAAAGCAGAATTTGGAAACAAGCGAGGCACGCAAATCTAGAGATTAATCCTAGGGTTAATTTTAGTTATCGTGGGCTTATGCCTTTAGACGTAAGATGATGTCGAGAATCCTAAACAACAAGACCTAGGGAAATGTCAAGTTTGTTTTGGCTTATAAGGTTACCTCAATCGGGCGAGGAGGAATACGCGGAAAAGGGGGATGTTTGAGCTGTTGTGTTAATTGTGAAGTGATTCGGTATGTGTTGTGCGGTGAAACTAAGGTTAATTTCTGTCAATACCGTGGATATCACCCCACGTGTACGACACATTACTTAATCTATGTTCACTAGAATTGAAGAACAACAAGCGGGGAATGCGATGCACGTGTTTTAAACCCAAATCGAAAATTATATTCGATGAAGCAAGAGAGATGACTTTCACTAATGCGAAACTAGGAAAGCAAGACAAATTCTTTACTGAAATATATAACAAAAAAGCAACAACAAATATGCTTCCTAAAATGAAAATAAGCAAGAGAAAGAAACCCAAAATGGGTCCCCTTGCAGTGCGTGCCAAAATGTTTCGCTCGGAATGTTTGGCTTACGGGAATAGAGTTGCTTCTATCCTTTCATTCCTTTTAGAAAGCAGATGAGGTTAGGGTTAGGAGGAATACTGTTGAATGTCGAGATGGTGTGCTACCGTAGAGAAAGATCGGTGGCTGCGGAGAACTCCTTTTTGTCTTGGAAGGACTACTGCAAATAAGAACACAAGACCACAAGATTTTGATTAAACAATAAATGAGAAAGCGCCTTGGGCCCGGGAAATATAAAACTTCCTTTGAAGGTGGTGAGTTCCCTGCTAATATGAATTAACACAAAAAGCTTGCAAAATATCAATTAAATTATTTTGTTAAAGCTGGGTAGGGGAAAGGCTGGTTTTTGGTTTTGATCGGAGAGGAACCGATGCGATTTGCGATAAGCGATGCGATCGATAGCGATGATGATTCTCGATAACCGATATGCGGTGGGTTCTAGGATCTTCTTGGTAGCTATGGTGTTTGTAATGGCTGGTTTTGGATGGTATTAGGAAATGGGATGATTAGAAGCAAAAGAATGACAGTTAGATGCTGATGGCACGTTGGGTAGTGGATTGAAGCGGATTTAGGAGCTTTGAGATTCAAGAAGCATAAGAAATGTTATAACAAAGGACATGCAAGATGTGACTTACTTGTTTTGACCAAGATGCAAGTTGATCTCCTTGGTTGTAAACACTTTTGGTTTCTTTACTCGTCTCTGCTCTGTCAGTGAAGATCTGGACTCTGTTCCTCGCTCATGATGCTCTCTGTTGATTCGAGAAATCCTTTGGTGATCTCCAAAATGAAATTCCGATCCGTTGTTTTGGTTTGGGAGCCCATTCTGAGGAACCGATGGCGGTTGCGTGCGTAAGCGGCGGTCGAGTAGGAAGTAGAACCGGCATCGGTAAGGAAAAAGTAGCTATTTTTAGTAAAATAGCCCACCTTCCTACTTTTCTCAGAGAGAGATCGGTTGCGGGCTTGGTCAAGTGGCTAGAAGGTCGGCTTTGGGTGCGAGTAAGGAGGCATTAGTTATGGATGTGAGTCTAGACCAAGCCATAAGTCTTAATTAGGTTAGTTTAGGGTTAGGGCTAGGTCATGATGAGGTGGCAAAGTGAGGTGGCGGGTAAGGTATGTGGATTTATCAATTACAAGGTAATTAATAAATAATTGTGTAAAGTTTAGGTAATGAGGTTAGGTTGCGAAATGGGATGCGGGCATGGTCAAAACGCTCAAAGAGCCCGGTATATACAAAAGAATATATCATACAAAATCTAGGAGACCCAAGTGGCTTCTCAACCCCTATGAGATCCCTCCGAAGGTGTACACCGTGCCTAGGACTCCAGCTATGTCGGTGCTCGAGTGGACAAAGAGCTCGGGATCCCGAGGAGCGGCCGCAGATCTTACCACGAGAATGACTCCTCATCAAGCGCTTGGCTGTCCTATACCCCGCTAGCTCCGTACGGAGAGTCGATACCATCACGGCCATGTGTCCGATGGGGTAAAGACATCGGTGTGTCTAGCAAGCCGCCGAGGAACTCGGCCAAAGGGGTGTATCTCCACTCACCCCACTCTGTCAATAAGCTACCCTATGGTGGAGCAGGAGATCAAAGTAAGAGCCTCCTCGCCCCATATGCCTGCCATGGTCTGATATGGTGTGGCCTCCATGTCATCGGTGGTCAAGGAAGCAACTGGCTGATGAGGTGCTCTAAGCACCGACATATCTATCCATCTGGCTGCCCTCACAGCTCCAGGATCTGTCACCTCTACACCTCTGCCATAAGGGATGAAGTGCTCATAGACCCAACTCATGACCAGGGTCGGGTGGCTCAAAGACTGCCCCTGTAAACGGACTACCCTATATAAGTCATGGTAGGTAGTCCCAAGTATGTCTGCTCCCCAGGCGTAAATCCGGCCATGTCCCTCTATCTGTGCAATGATGGGGGACCAACAGTATAGTAGTGTGTCTCCTCCCTTGTCCCCGATTAGTCTCGAGGCAAGGATCCCCATAATAGCCTGGTGAAGCAAGGGGATGGGCAAACTAGGAATGGATCGAACTCTAACCCCCTTCTTTGAACCCGTGGAGATGACTGCATCTCCCATATAAGTGGCCCACTGTGCTATCTGGGCCCGCGAACCTGCTGTCTCGAGGGTAAGATGTCTCCCAATGATCGGGACCCCCAGAATACGATAAACGTCCTCTAATGTGATGGTCCACTCACCTCGGACCCTAGTAATTGGAAGGTGTTCCGATCAGCATACCAATAGGAAAATAAGTCATAAAGAATGTGGTGGATGGTGCAACATGCGGAACGCGTGAGATACGTAGTATCCGGCCCTCTGAAGAGTGTCCTCCTCATCCTGAGAAAGTGCATCTAGTTGGGAGCCAGTCACACTCCCTCTCTCGGCTCCACCGAATATACTCCTCTCTCACTGCATACACCCAAAAACACACAAAACAGAGCAAGTTAGCATCCAAGTAATACTAGAAAAATCATGAAAACACATAGAAATGCTAAAAATGCAAAAACAATCTCAAACAGATGTTCTTTTGGCATTTTGTGCAAAACCACCGCCCTGAGCAGGGAGGCGGTTTGTAACCGCCACCTTAAGGGTGGCGGTCATGTAACCGCCACCTGAATAGGGCGGCGGTCATGTAACCGCGCCCGGACAGAGTGGCGGTTGTGCCCCAGAAAACCCACGTGGGTTTTTAACTTAAAAATCCTAAAAATGCCAAAAGAGGACCATTTTTACTAAAACAAGGCCTACCCAATAGGCGCCCCCTAGATGGACCTTTTGAACCTAACATTTTCAAAAATTACCCCCCCATGACAAAGATTTTAGTATTTTAAAATTAAAGGAGTGAAAAGGATAAATTGAAGAAAACTAACCTATGATCTCGCGGGTCGATGTTAAAACTCGCGGAGGCATGATCACTATTTTTCACAAATGTTTTGGCTCTACTCGCGCAAGAAACCGTCACCAGTGGGTCCCAAAGCTCGAAATCAGTCAAATCAACGCATGCAAATGAATAGAAAAATGGGCCCACTTTCATATATATAGCAACCTAACTTGTTTTAAAAATGTTTTTTTGTAGGTTTGGAGCATCGACGGAGGTAAGTTCTTACCCCCACACAAATGGTATGTCCTCATTTCCCATTATTTTAGCGTTTATTTTCTGATCTATCTCATCTATCGCACTTGAGTTCTCTTATCATTCACAGGGGCGAGAATTTTGGATGGCGTCATTTCGACACACGGATGTATCAGGTATAACTTTCAACTTCCCATTTCGGAACCGCCATACTCGGACCCACCGTTTTATGCCTCTTCATGGCTAAAATGCTTCTCCGAGAGGGCAATATGTGCGTACCCAAAATTGAAGAAGTGGTATGCACTTGCTTAGGAACAACGTAACACGTGCCCTAATGATGATACAGGTCTCCTCGCAAGGTGTTCAGGGTCCGAAAAATCTCTCCAAGTATGCGTTAACATCCCGCATGCCCTACTTAGCCCCCACATGCTTTTTTTTTCTCTTTTTCCCTCTTTTCTTGGCCTTTTGCTCTTTAGTTACGAAACCACCGCCTGCGCTGGCGGCGGTCTCGTGACCGCACCCTAAGCGGGCGGCGGTCTGAACCGCCACCACCTGCTCGGGGTGGCGGTCCTTTACGTGTTTTCTGAGAATGCTCTTTTTACACGACTCACATAAATTTCAATGTTTACAGCGTTTCTTCACTTGCCATAAGCTTGCATTAATGATTACGGTTCCCCTGGAATAGTGCTTTGCCATTGTTTATAGTTTAAGAGTTCTATTTGGTTTTTACTTTGGGTAAATGCAAATGCTATAAATAGATGGCTTGTGCTCAAGAAAATGGCCCCTCAAATTTGCCTCTGAATTTCTCATTGCAATAGATTAGTCTTTCATTTTATTTAGAATTCTTAGTTTCTTTCATTGCATGCTTAGTTAGTGTTGTTTTGTTGTTAGTAAGCCACATATCCATCTTGTGCAAATGTTGTTGATATTTTATCCAATCCATTGGAGTAAAATATTTTTTTTTCAATAGGAAGCCATTAAAGTTGTAGGTTTTCTCTTCAAAGCAGAATAGTTTGAGTTCTAGATGTTTTATGTTGCATGACTCATGATAAATCCCGCTAGGAATTGCATAAGCCAAGCTCTGTACTCTTGCGCTATCTCTCTCCTACTCGCATTGTATTCAGTCTGTATCCTAAGCTGCCTTTGTCCCAATATCTACTTCTATTGATGCTAGCATTACATGATTTTCTAGATCCAAGTGAACACGAAGGAATGAGGAGATCACACTGAGGGGACATAGCCACACACACCATCGGATTCGCCACTGTTCTATAGAATCCAAGTTCTAGCTTTCAAAGTTCTAATTAGAAACATATCAAATAGAGTAGCCAATCACTTTATTTCAGTCAATTTTACTTTCAATATTGCCAGGGAAGCTGTGGGGATTGATAGTTTATGAGAAACTATGATTCATTTCCCACTTCGAGGTAGGATCGAGAGTTTTGCAAATAAACTAGATCAATTGTTTCATTATTTAGAATAAGTTCACAATTACATGCAGACAAATAGCTATACTCGGTTATCTTGTTTGTTTTAATTTTTATTCTAAACTATCAATTCTAGATATATTAGATAGTTGTTCTTTAAATTCTATTTAGTATATAGATATATCAAATTTAGGAATATACATAGACATATTTTCACAATTAGTTTATCCTGTCATTAGTTAGATTTATATAACTTTCTTTTGTATATGACAATAACGGGACCTAGAGAGCCCGAGAGAATACGTATTCAAGCCAATGGTCGTACTGACCCAATCTCATCACGGCGATAACTAACATAGATCAAAATCTCGGGATCAAGTCTTAGAACAACGATAAACATACAACAAATTGATTCCCGTTAAGCGGGTTAAACATAGAAGACGACCAAGCACACACATTTTGGTCAAATCAACCAAACTACAGATTACCCTAGATACATGCCCGCATGACTGTGGAAGGGTTTGAAAGAGAGCAAACATTTGGTTGTGATCCTTTGGTCCCACAGCCGGAAGCAGGGGATACTCTCACAGACATAGATACCAGCTTGAGAATTCAGGTGGCACGAATGCCTGTGAGATACTCTAAGAAGATCACACAATTATTGATTCTAAATATAGAAGCTGAGAAAGCATACGATTACTGGATACTAGGGATTAGGGACTGATTCTGCACATGACCATAGCAGGACCACAACAACCACGAATCTACGGTTGTGACCCACAAATCCCTCAATCCAATGAATCTATTGGTCAGTCTGACATTGACGTTGGCTTACGTACACTAGTATTCAGATCTACTCCACTTCCACCTATCATTATTGAATAGTTATCCTTGTTAGACATAGCAGCTAACGAAGCTAGGGAATTCTGGACTAAGCCAGAGAATCACCCATAGAGTCAGATATAGTTACCATCCACCCTATGACCTTATCTGGAAACATACACGAAACTATCCCAGGTCATTTTCCACGTATTCCACAACCCATAGACCGAATCACGCCAGATCTTGATATTGATTAGAGCCTTGAGCGATCATCCTTGCTAATCGATCTATCACACCGATTCAAGTTAGGAGGGACTTCTTTTCCTCGATTCACAATTTCCACTAGTGCGCGTTGAAGACATCAAATTTCCCAATTAGCTTTTACGAATCCCTCACATATTTAATCCCCACCGGTGTCTCGGCACGACCTCGGGAGGTCGGGTGCGAGAAGAGTTACTTGTAGATTCCCACACTCGCTTGTTACTTTTCCATCATACAACTCCCCATACTTTAATTTGGTAGCTAGGTTAAGCTTTAATTATTGTAAATAATATATTAGAAATCACATTACCCTTCAATGAGAAAAAATGAAAAATGTTAATTTTCTTTGAATATATATATGATTAATTTGAATAAAATAAATATGAAAAAGGTCAAAATTATGAAATATATAACATCTAATAATAATTTTGAAAACACTATATAAATGTGAAAACACTATATTTCATCAGTAATGACATCAACAATTCTGAATTAAATACAGAAGGGCCTTAAATATATGTTGTCGTCAATCTTTTCGAGCGTGTGAAGGGCCTTGTTTTTTGCCTATTTATTGTGGGTTGGTTTTTTTCATTTTCATCATTTTTTCATTGAGCACCTATGGATTCCCCTCGAGTTCCCATGCTATCTTTATTTTACAATAAAAAGGAAATGGCTTTCATGTCATCTAAATTTGATAATCGTCTACAAAAGATCTTCAAAATTGGTAATGAGAACAATATGAAGGAAATTAAATTTGTTTTGGGGAAAATATATGTTTGAGGATGGATGGTGTAGGGTTAATAGCAGTGTGGCCTCAGTTTTTGTGGAAAATCTTCTAATAATTGAGCCATCGAAGCTTTGATGTGGTCAATCTAGCTCTCGCTTAGGTTCGGTTGTATTTCTATGGAAATTTGGTTACAGAAGTATAAAAGTGTAATGTTTCTTTCGGGAAGCGGGGAGGAGGAAATGCTCGGGGTGGCATGGATTTTTAGCATCTTTAGGGAACTGGAACATCACCATGGGGAGATGATGGCCTTCACAAAGAATTTGGCGGTGTTCATCCGTGACAAGAATCACAAGAAGGGTGCGTTTTAAACTCCCTAATTTGGCTTCCCTCAATTATCCCATGAGCCAATGCCACTTTGGTGGATGGAAATCCGTGAAACTATAAGGGAAGCTTATAATCATCTTTG
The DNA here is from genome assembly GCA_018340775.1 of Taxus wallichiana var. yunnanensis. NCBI lineage: Eukaryota > Viridiplantae > Streptophyta > Pinopsida > Cupressales > Taxaceae > Taxus > Taxus wallichiana. Next base: position 80,310,599 of record CM031244.1, read on the forward strand.
GCATGGTTGGGCCAATGAAATTACTACTCAGGACTGTGAGGAGGGTGTGGTTGAGAGGTAGGGATCTCCAGTTGTAATTTTTTTGTGTCTTCTTATTTAAGGGATTAATACTCGATCTAAATATATGTTATAATTAATGTCTATAGTATAGTATAGATATAGTCTTCCTTCCTTCTGGCTAGTTGTTACTTGATATACCTTGCAGTCATGATTGACAAAGTTTTTGCATCTTCATGTTGTATCGAGTCAGCATCTCTCTTTCATAAAGGAACAAGACCCTTCAACCCACTTTAACAATTAAAAAAATAGTAATATATATAATGTATTTAAATTATATTAATTCATCCGCATGGCATGGGAAAAAGTGGGGGTGATAGATTTTTAATTTATTAAAAAATTTAAATTAATTTAATAAAATACTATATTTCATTAGTAATGACATCAACTATTTGAATTCTATATAAAACAACATTTTCATTAGTTATTTTAATTCAAATAGTAAATAATACTAAGCAACATTTGATTTTATGCATATTCATTTTCTTTAGAAAGACTTCCTTTGATCTATTCTCATCTATGGATATTTGGTTTTGTATTTTAAAAATTGAACTTGTGATAGATTTTAATTTATTGAAAACTTTAAATTAACATATATAAAAATAATATATATACACAATTGATGCGAAAATGTGTATTGTAATTTTATCACTTTTAAAAGTTTCCAAAGATCGTGATTTTCTTAACCAATTTTAAGTATTCTAAATCCACAAATTGATTAAATTCTGATTATTATGCATCCATAGAAGTGTGGAAAACTTGTGTAGCAAATAAATAATCAGAAAACTGAAACATTCAGATAACAAAAGAGATTGTTTACGGGGTTCGGAAATTCCTACGTCCCCGGGTTCAGATTGAACCGATCCATTAATAATATTGAAATGCAAGTACAATAAATCTTACAAACAACCAATAATGAATCAAAACCTGCAAATGAGCTGATCAATGTCCCAAGAACTCTGAAAAATAGCAGAAACTGTCCCAAGAACGATCCGTGGCTCCTACAGTGTTTTCACAATGTGATCTCCCTACAATTGTGTTAGAAAAACACCTACAAATGGAGATTTAAAAACATTATATGAAAACAAATCATATTTCTGAGATCAGATCTGAATTTTGAACACTTTTAATGTTTACATCAAGTCTGATTCGGGCGAAGTGCATTGAAATTCATGTTTTCCAACTAGCTGTCTTGAAGATCCCTGTTAAAATATTCATTCAAAGCTTCCAAAAACAGGCTAAAACTCAAAAAAATAGATCAAATCTTACATCGTTGGAATCATCTCAGAATTTCCTTCATTTCATCTTTTTACTCCGAGTTCCCAATCTGAGTGCAAGGCCTTCAAAAATGGCGTTCTCTGAGACTGCCTCCTCTTCTGGCTTTTACACAGACCTGCACCAATGCTATTCAAATACAATAAAGCTCCTTTTATATTGTTTCTAAACAACTGGCGCAATGGTTAGGCACCTATACTTTTGCATGGGAGGTCAGCTGTTCCAATCCCCTCCACTTCTCCTCCTTCTCCTTAGGCACTTTTTAAGTGTTTTATCCCACATTGGGCGCATAAAATCTTGGAAGAGGTTTTAAATAGAAGGTGGGCGCATTGTTTAAGTGGCTTAAGAGCCACCTTAGCCATGGAATGAGGCGCATTAGTTGGCTGATGTGTAGGGCGCATGAATGTGGTTATTTTTAGGTGCCAAAATCAAGGCAGAATATAATGCATGGGAAATGTAATATAGTTTTGGATATAACTTCGACCCATGTAATGTGGTATGTAAATAATTAACTCGGTCAAATATATATATATTCCACTTGTCGTCTCCCGATAGGAAAATCAATCGAAAACCAACAAACAACTCCCTTTTGCCTTTTCGCCACGTGTCACAGTGCGATTGGTCCATTATTGACCAGTTGACTAGAGTTGACTTTCCCGTTGACCAAACTTTGACCGGACATAACTAGAGCTCCCGATGTCCATTTGTCGCGTTCTTACAGTCGTTGGAAAGCTCTCGAGATGATCTTCTGCACTGAAACAATTTAGGGATGTTTTGGGAACTTTCAAAAATGATCCCCTGATCACACCTCCCCACTGAGAAAGGCTTTTTGTCCACAAAAAGTTGTGCATCAATCCACAAAAGCATGCTATCTCTTCCTGCATTACACAAACACATACAAGAACCCAAAATAACATTATAGGTTAAAATGCAAATAGTTGATTAGCTAGTCATATAATCGATCAGATAATAACACCCAATTAAGCTAGTGTTCAACTGAAATGCTGCAACCCTATCAACTCTACGCACAACTGTGAACTGTCATACCCCACTGTAATGCCATCACAAATAACTAACCAGATAATAACACCCATTCTATTATGGAAAGCTAGTGTTCAATTTATCACTTTGTGATATGGCTGATTACCCAAAATTACAATTCCTTAACATAGATCGGTATACAAGACATCTAAACTACCCTGATTAGGCTAGTGCCCACCTTGCCCATCTGAAAGCAGTATAACCGCAAGTATTCACTATCGAATATAATAGACTATCAACACCCAAAAATATCTATAGTCAACAACCGAATCAACATGAATATGCCAAAACTTTGTATCACCATCACAAATAATAAGTCGAGATAATAACACCCATCTATAACAAAAGCTAGTGTTATTTGACACTTTGTGATTATGCTGATTACTAATCGCAAGTTTCAAATTTAGACATGCTCACGATGCCTATCCTGCATAGTGTTTTCAACAATGGAACTACCAACCAATCGAAAAACAAAACATGAGTATGATGAACCTATCACTCAAATCTTCTCTTGATTGTTTCCATTCATTTTCAAAGCTTAAATATCAACTTAGGAACAAATCCTTATCAATTAACAGAATCCCTAAAATATAGCTCGAATTTTTTTGCTTGCCTACTATCAACAATTCTTGTAGTGCAAATATAAAGTTGAGGAGTGTTTTTCCAAACCAATCACTTGGGTCTTTCCGTTTTGGTTGTTTTACCTCCTCGGTACCAATGAGTTTTAGTTAGGTTTAGCACTTGTTGGTTTTACAAATCTTGTTCTTTTTAAAAAATCCAATTTTTTTGTTTAGGAACAAACCAACAAACCTTAACATCATGACCATTCCTATTACAATGGGAACAAAATTTAACTTCCTTGTTTTTAAGAGTCTTACCCATTTTACCATTCTCGAACTCGTCTACGAGAATGATTCCCCTGTTTAGGAGAGGTAACATTCTTGCCATTTCTCACCTTTCCTTGGTGAGACTGGTCTTTAGCACCTGCCTTATCATTCACAAAAGGCATTAAATTCTTAATCAAATTTTTCCTCTTCCAACAATATGCAACAAAATGATTAGTACCTTCACAAAATGTGCGAGGAAAGCATATTTCGCTTATCAAAGCTATATTGTTCAAGTGAAAGATTGTATTAGAAGTTTTAGGATTTGATTTTCCCTTAGTGTTATTGTTAGTGTAAGTTGAAGGAGGTGGAATCGATTACCTCTTTTACTGTTTTCTTACACCTTTCATTGTTCCTCCTAATGGCGGAATCCTGCAATTCTAGTGGTGTAGATCCTTGTCATTTTGTTGGAAGCTTGTCTTCCTTCAATTTGCTTTGGAACTTTCTCCAATTTCCATTTTCCCACTAGAGTAACGCAAACCTGTAAACCGAGGCTCATCCTCTCTACATCTTTGGTTAGCATCACCTTGTCCATTTTTAGCAAGGCTCATTTCGTTAAATCCCATCTTAACCATTAGCTTAGACCCAATTCCCTTAGTGTGTTTTCAAACTAACCTAAAGGAACATCGAAAGCGAAGGAGAGGAAGAATTAAAATGTGAACAACTTACAGTACATTACTGTCATAGTACTGCATCTGATTTAGAAGGCATTTCCTTCTTGTGTTCACCTTGTTGCAGCTTTTCCAAGAGGGCATCCTTAGTCCGTATTTCTTCCTGCTGACTCTTTAACAAAGCCCATCAATTCTTGCTCTCTTCAAGCATCTTGTTGACATGTAGATCCTTGGGCATTGGAAGCTTGTCTTCCTTCAACCGCTTTGGAACTTTCTCCAATTTCCATTTTCCCACTAGAGTAACCCAAACTGTGTAAACCGAGGCTGATCCTCTACATCATTGGGTTAGCATCACCTTGTCCATTTTTAGCAAGGCTCGTTTCGTTAAATCCCATCTTAACCATTAGCTTAGACCCAATTCCCTTAGTGTGTTTTCAAACCGACCTAAAGGTACATCTGAAACCGAAGGAGAGGAAGAATTAAAATGTGAACAACTTACAGTACATTCTGTCATAGTACCTGCATCTAATTTAGAAGGCATTTCCTTCTTGTGTTCACCTTGTTGCAGCTTTTCCAAGAGGGCATCCTTAGTCCGTATTTCTTCCTGTAACTCTTTAACAAAGCCCATCAACTTCTTGCTCTCTTCAAGCATCTTGTTGACATACTACTCTTTCTTGGTTATAGAGGATTGTGGCTCAGATTTTAACCGCACTATTTCCTCTTCCAAGGAATAAAATTTATCTCTCAAGAAAGAGTTTTCTTCTTGGAGTTGGCGGTTTATGGCTTCAAGCTCATCTAGTTGCTCCTGTTTGGATGACTTGCCATTGATTCCTCATTCCTGCAAACACAACCTGTACTTCCAAACTACACACTACAAAAGAAGATTAACAAGCCCCAAAATGTCTCGCATAACCGAATACTGAAATCAATACTGAAATTGAAGCCAAATTTTTAAACACGGTTAGAAGCTAATCTAGAAATCCAATGATTCGATACCAAACTTGATTTGAAAACGTGTGTTGTAATTTTTATCACTTTTAAAAGTTTCCAAAGATCGTGATTTTCTTAACCAATTTTAAGTATTATAAATCCAAAAATTGATTAAATTCTTATTATTATGCATCCATAGAAGTGCGGAAAAATTGTGTAGCAAATAAATAATCAGAAAAACTAAACATTCAGATAACAAAAGAGATTGTTTACGGGGTTCGGAAATTCCTACGTCCCCGGGTTCAGATTGAACCGATCCATTAATAATATTGAAATGCAAGTACAATAAATCTTACAAACAACCAATAATGAATCAAAACCTGCAAATGAGCTGATCAATGTCCCAAGAACTCTGAAAAATAGCAGAAACTGTCCCAAGAACGATCCGTGGCTCCTACAGTGTTTTCACAATGTGATCTCCCTGCAACTGTGTTAGAAAAACACCTACAAATGGAGATTTAAAAACATTCTATGAAAAAAAATCATATTTCTGAGATCAGATCTGAATTTTGAACACTTTTCATGTTTACACCAAGTCACAATTCGGACCAGAAGTGCATTGAAATTCATGTTTTCCAACTAGTTGTCTTGAAGATCCCTGTTAAAATATGCATTCAAAGCTTCCAAAAATAGGTTAAAACTCAACAAAAAAGATCAAATATTACATCGTTGGAATCATCTCAGAATTTCCTTCATTTCATATTTTTACTCCGAGTTCCCAATCTGAGTGCAAGGCCTTCAAAAATGGTGTTCTCTGAGACTGCCTCCTCTTCTAGCTTTTACACAGACCTATACCAATGCTATTCAAATACAATAAAGCTCCTTTTATATTGTTTCCAAACAAGCTGGCGCATTGGTTAGGTGCCTATACTTTTGGATGGGAGGTCAGTTGTTCCAATCCCCTCCACTTCTCCTCCTTCTCCTTAGGCGCATTTTAAGAGTTTTATCCCACATTGGGCGCATAGAATCTTGGAATAGGTTTTAAATAGAAGGTGGGCGCATTGTTTAAGTGGCTTAAGAGCCACCTTAGCCATGGAATGAGGTGCATTAGTTGGCTGATGTGTAGGGTGCATGAATGTGGTTATTTTTAGGCGCAAAATCAAGGCAGAATATAATGCGTGGAATGTGGTATAATGAAATGCGTGGGAAATGTAATATAGTTTTGGATATAATTTCGACCCATGTAATGTGGTATGTAAATAATTAACTCGAGTCAAATATATATATTCCACTTGTCGTCTCCCGATAGGCAAATCGATCGAAAACCAACAAACAACTCCATTTTGCCTTTTCGCCACGTGTCGCAGTGTGATTGGTCCATTATTGACCAGTTGACTAGAGTTGACTTTCGTTGACCAAACTTTGACCGGACATAACTAGAGCTCCCGATGTGCATTTTGTCACGTTCTTATAGTTGTTGGAAAGCTATCGAGATGATATTCTACACTAACACCATTTAGGGATGTTTTGGGAACTTTCAAAAATGATCCCCGATCAACAATGGAAAAATCCATTCTTGAAGTTTAGGGCCATAAGAGGACTATCCCTCTCCATCAAGGTTTCATATATCTTATTAGTCAGTACCTATCTAGTGTTGTTGGAAATGACCCATGCCCTATTGTGGTTTCTCCCCTCCCTAAGAAAACCCGTATCCAGTCTAAAAATCCAATGTATAGAGACTTTGTCTCGGAGCCACCCCCAAAAAGGGTTCTCTGTAGTAGCAGTAAAGGCAAGGAATTTGTGGTCTATGGCACAAAAGGTGAAGAAATTGTGGTAGATGATATCCCCTCCTCTGTTTTCCCCAATATTAATGTTGGCACCAATTTGGAAAATAAATTTAACATACAGGCTAATGTGGTTAAAACCATTGAAGAAAATGTAGATTTCTTGCTTAATTCTACTATTAAAGAGTAAGCCTTGAACCCCAACATAGACCTCAAAGAGGAAATTGTTGCTTTAGAAACCAAGTTTAAGACTCTTGAGGACAAATATAGCATTGTTTGGCTATGCAAAATGTTATAATGGACCTTATGCAGGTACACATCCGACAAATCTACGACTCTAGTGGCATCCCAGATATGGCTTAGAAGAATGGAAAGATTACAAGAAAGTTCAAAGCTTCAAACTGGGATCCCACCATTGCCATTGCCCTCAAACTCTACCAGGATTTCAGGGTGGTTGTCAAAGTTTTTAGCAAGTCTATTGGTTAATGTTGTTGGTTCCTTGTTCTTGGTGTAGCAATTTTTATGTTGTTGTATTACTACTTTTTGTTATCAATTTGTTTTTTGGGCTCTTTGTAGGCAATTGGCCCCTGCCTTTGCTTTTTACTACTTTTTCCTCTTTTGGTTGGGGTGTGGACCCCACAGATCAAAAAACCACACTATTTTACTTTTTTATCTTGGTTGTTGAGCCTTTTACTATAAACTTGGGTAAGGTCCCTCAAAACATTTTACCAATAATAAAAAACATATATATAAATTATATATATATATACATTAATATATTATATTATATATATATATATATATACATTATATTATATTATATATAATAACAAATATATAAATAATATAACACGTGTATATAAATAATATAATAATACTCAAACATAAACTGAATATATATATATATATATATATATATATATATATTGATGTTTAAATGTTTTTTACCGAAGCTATGATTTGGAGGGTTAAGGGACCCCACCCTTACAACTATACTCTAAACAAAATGGCCCCCATAAAATGGCTCACATGGAGAAGAAGGAAACACCATTTGAACAAACATAAGTGGCTTCAAGACAACGAATACACATGGCCACAGAACAAAAAAACAAGCTAGAAAAGATAATTAATCCTCATCCGAAATAACCACCACCCCTAAATTTTGAAATTGGAGACCCACTTTTGCCCACTCTGTGACACCAAACACCACATTTGTCACATCTCCTTACCTCCCGCCTCACCCCGACCATCACAAGTGGAAACGCCACCATCCAACTGCTTGGCCTTACGTAGCAGAAGAAGAAAGGCCTCCCGACAAGTATCCCAAAATCATTGAGGTGGTCAATGGCTGATTCGATAGGTGAGCAAGCATCAATGAGATCTAGAGGAGGCATTCTACTAGGGTCTAGACCACCATGCCGAATAGAACATTAAAAGCCTCTACATAGAGTACTATCTTTCTATACCACTTTCCAAGCCAATCTTCCCGAACTGGTGCCATTCGCTTGAGCTTCCTCCTCCTCCACCTATATCGAGAGGGTCTAGGATGTGGAACTTGTCCATTTCTTCATGCAAACAAAACAATGGATAGGGTAAATAAAGAACTCCATGATAACCACGACATCCTCCTTGAATGGATGGAGAAAGAGGTAATTAGAAACAAATGCCACAATAAGTTAAGAGTCTACTCTTGCACTATGAGGGTCCTGCATATATGAATCTCCTATCACATGCTCACCTTTGGTGTTAACCTCAAGCATAGAATCATATCGAAACACCTCTTGAAGCCGCTGCGGGAAATGGCCGAAGTAAAGGCCATTTCCCTTCTCTCCCCACGCAGAGCAATGAAAGGAAACCCCAAAAACACAAACAAACAGAGGTAGGGAGAGAGGAATGTGAGTGGCCAACAATAATAAAGGCCCAAAGTGTGGCATGTGCCACCATTAATTCTTTGAGCTTTGTGTGTGCCACCCATCATAAATGATAATATCTTCCAAGTCGTGCCATCAATTGCCTCGTTAGCTAGGTGATCGGCAAGATGGTTGGCCTCCCTATAAACATGATTAATACTCTAGCTATGTAATTTTCCAAGCCAGAAAAGGATATTGGAGATATAGAAATTAAGGTTCCAAGAAAGGGCAGAGCCCTTAGTAATCGCGTGAATGATTACTTGTGAATCAAAACTTTAAATTAATTTAAGAAAGAAAGAATCTTATTTAAGAAATCAATAATGTAAATACTATAAATATATATTTATATAATAATATATATAAATATATAATATGTTGGGGCCCATCATATATTCCAATTCCAATGTCCATGACCAATAATGAACAATTAATCCTAGAGTCTGGACCCGAAATTATAATTATTTCCACCTAAATCCGAGAGATTCACGTTTACGAGGGCATGATAAAAATAAATCCACCGAATTCTTCCACATGGCATGGGAAAAGCGGGGGTATATTTTTAAAAATGTTTCAATGGCCCCCAAAACTTTCAATGGCCAAGTCATTAAATGCCCAAACGACACCGAGATCCAAAACTTTATTATTGAATCAGTTCATTTCACAGGCTTGGAGTTTGGGCAATTCCTTTACCTCAAGGAGGCTTGAAATCTTGCCACGTGGCCATCTGATAAATAATCTACATTGTTTGATATATTAATATCAACAACATATGCTCTATTCTAGGAAAAAGGCTTGAAGGCCCCACACATGAAGCTAAAAGCAGTAGAAAATGCCCGCTTGAGGGAACCCTCGGACAAAAATGTGTGCCCTCCGAGGAGACCTATCTGCTTTATCCAGGCCCTTAGCATGCACGTCGACATTTATGTTATTTTTGTCACATCATTTTATATGCACCTATTATAAAATGGCAAGTGGCTATTTTAATATTTTAAATTTAGTGCAAGGTACAAATTTATGAAATACTTGAAATAAATTATTTGACTACCTTGCATGCCATGTGCATAAGATGAGGTGAAATGCACTATCGTACATCCGTAGCCGCGCATCCCCTCCCTGTCACAACACGCTCATAACACACTCATATTTCAAATGGAAGTTCTCATAATAGGCCTAGCTAAGTGACAACTTTCATCAACTGAATATAATTTGATTAAAGATTAAATTTGACATCTACAAAGTATAGTGAAAGACCTAATTATTTATAGTGATGTTGACATTTGAAATTTTGTTTCTATAAGGCATTGTGCAATAGAAGGCAGAATAGATTCATAGAAGTTTCAAACCGTGTAAGACTCAAAATTTGCATATTTCCAAGTAAGTTTCATCCTACTTATAAGTAGCATTGTATAAGCCTTCAATTTCAAATATTTCAATATAAGGGTTGAGAAATTAGGGTTGAGGGTTTACAAAATCCAAAATTCCAAGCATGTCTACTTCCACAGGATCCCAAAGTAACAGTAAAACCCAAATCCCATACACCAAACTGCTTAAAAGTAAAACCCTTATTTTATGATGATATTTATGATCTTGTAATTGGCACAAGAGCTTCATAGCTTAGATACATGTCTAAGATGAAGATGAGGGAAAGTAGAATTTCGGAGAAATTAGGTAGACCTAAAGGTTTAGGTTGGATAACATGGGGGTCTAGATTGGGACGCATGATGTTCCACAAGGTTTTCCCCTACCCTGAATTTGTCAATATATGTGCCCAAAATTACAATGAGATAAAAAAATCAATTGTTACAAAGGGCAATGGACAAGAAATTGTGTACATTACGGAGGAAAATCTTGGCAGTGTGTTGGGGTTTGAAAGCAAATATTTAGGAACCATCCACATAAACCTAGAAAAAATTGCTAGTGATTATCATGCCACAAATAAAAAATATAGAGATGATTTTTACAAAAATTAACATTTGATGCAAAGGTACCAAAAGGGAAGGCTTTGTATCCAATTCACATATTTAAATTGTGGGTCAAGGATACCATTTCTATGCTAGTATTTTTCCTTGGCTTCAATAGTGATGAGACAGTGGATGAAACCCTCCTAGAAATGGTATACAATATCCATTACGTTAATCCACCTTGTCAATAAATATTTGTTGGGTACTATACTTACCCAAAATTGTAGTCTTGTCTTTGCTAGGAGCGAGGATACACATGCCCCTATGATGATACTGAGTCACCTCGTAAGGTGTTCGGGATCCAGAGAAGCTCACAAAGTATATGTTAGCATCCCAAATGCTTTATCCAAGTTCATTGTGCTTTTTTTATCCCTCACCCCCTTTTAAATGATTTTTACCTTCAGTGACGAAACCACCACCCTGCTCAGGGTGGCGGTCCTTCACACGTTTTCCAACACGCTCCTTTGATCGTGACTTGCATAATTTTCAACATTTACCAGCTTTTCTCAACCGCCTTAGCTTGTATTAATGTTTTATGTTCCCTGGAATAGTGTTTCTTCATTGTTTAATGGTAAAAGAGTTCTAATAGGAATTACCTTTGGGTGAATGTGAAATCTATAAATAGCCAGCTTGTTTTCAAGTAAATGTCCCCTCAACTTCTCATTTCCATTGTTTAGTCTTTCAATTTATTGCTTAGAATTCATTTTTTTTCATGTTTTGCATCCATGCTAGTTTTCCTTTAGCTATTAGAAGCCATTTGATCTTCTTGCTTTAGTCTTGTTCATTGTTGTTCATACAAATTAGTTTAGAATAGAGTAGTGTCAGTTGTAGATTGAATTCATTAGAGTTGCAGGTTGTGTTCTTCACAGAAGGTAGATTCTAGAATCTCTTGGTACACTTGTGTTGTATTCCCGCAATAAATCTCGCTAGGAATTACATACGCCAAGCTTTGTCACTTGCGTTGTCCCTCTCCTACTCACATTATATTCGGTCTATATCCAAAGCTACCATTATTCAAAATACCTTTTTCTATTGATGCTAGCATATACACGCTCTTCTGGATTCACGTGAACATGAAGGAACGAGGAGATCATTCTGAGGGGACAAAATCATACACTACTGGATTTGCCACTGTTCTGCAAATTCCAGGTTTTATTTGTCAAAGTTCTAGTTAAAACATATCAAATAGAGTAGTGAAATATTTCATTTCAGTTAAATTTCATTTTGATATTGCCGGGAAGCTGTGGGGATTGATAGTTTCTCGAAACTATGATTCATTCCTCACTTCTGAGGTAGGATCGAGAATATTTCAATTAAGTTAATCAACTATCTAGTTATTTAGGATAAACTCACAACTGCATAGGCAAGTAGCTACACCGGGCTACCTTGCTTGTTTTAATTTTGTTATTAGATTAGTTGTCATTTTATGAATATATTAGATTAGTTGCTCTTTCAATTCTATTAAAAATTCTATCAAAAATACAAAAAATAGATATATATATATATATATATATATATATATATGTTGTAGATATATCTTGCATAATTAGTTTATTTCATTTCAGTTAAGTTTATATTGATCTTGTATGACAATCATGGGACCTAGGGAGCCCAAGGAATATGTTTTTGAGCCAATCGTGCCTCAACCCAATCTTGTTGTAGCATTAACTGACATAGACCAAAATCTCAGAATTCAGGTCTTCCGAACAACAACAGACCTACAAGAAATCAACACACAACTAAGAGGATTAAACATAGAAGATAACAAAGCACACACATTACGGTAAAAATCAGCCAAATTATAGACTTCCTTTGATAGACATTTGTATGTTTGTAGAAGGACCTGAAAGAGACAAAACATTCGATTTTGATCCATTAGTCCCACAGCCAGACGTAGGAGACCTCCTCATTGATATAGACACTAGCTTACGTATCCAAGTTGCCAGAACACCTGTTAGGTACTTTGAGAAAATTGTGCAACTTCTAGTTCTAAACGTAGAGGCCGAAAAGGCATATGATTATTGGATACTCGAAATTAGGGATTGATTCTTCACATGACCATAGGAGGTCCACAACAACCATGAACTTACGGTTGTGATCCACAGGTCCCACAACCCAATGGGCCTACAAATCAATCAAATATTGACACCAGCTTGCAAACATTAGTGTTTAGGTCCTCTCCACTTCCACTCAGACATTATCACACAACTATCATTATTAAATATAGCAGCTAATCAAGCTAAAGATTTATGGACTAGACCAAAGAATCATCCATAAAATACCAAAAGATCCACTACATGATTAGACATTCCATTTTCATGACCTTGTTGGGAGATATATATGAAGCACCCACAAGTCATCTTCCATGTATCCCATAACCCATAGATCGGATAATGGCAGAGCTCGATATTGATTGGAGCCTTTGAGCAATTATCCTCGCTAAACGATCTATCACATCGGTTCAGTTAGGAGGGCCTTCTTTGCCTTAGATTCGTAGATCCCATTATTGTGTGTTGAAGACATAAGATTACCTAACTAGTTTATCTGCACCCCACATGTATTCCATCCCCACTGGCTGTCTCGGCACGACCTCGGGAGGTTGGGTGCGAGGAAGAGTTACTTATAGATTCCCATGCTCGCATGTCACTTTTCCATCGTACAAAATTGGTGAACCTGATGTTAAACACACAACCCTTACTTGGTTCGGAGTTTTATTCTATTTGTTCTCCAATTAGTATACTTTTCATCTTTTCCACCTCATTAGCCTTCACATCAGCTTCACCAACAAAATTGGTGAAACTTACGTGAAAGGAATAATTGCTTCACTTTCACACTCTTCTTTTAGTTTTATCCACCTTCGCTTCTTCCCATTATTCTGCGGGTATTTATATACCCCCCGAATATGTCGGGATATGATGCATATGGTAGACCTCTCCTAGGTCTTGAAGCATACTATGATTAACTAAATAGACAACCATCACCCTCGCTCTCAGCATGGGGTGACAACTATTCAACTAACCAATTATCAACACAAACTCCGCCTCAAAGGACTAGATATAGTTCTTCTTTCCAAATAGAGGAGTTGGATCAGCTCACTCAAAATGTAACAACCAAAGCCTTCAAGCTCAAACAACATGACACTCACTGGAGAATCTGGTTCATCTCCTTGGGTGTTGCTTAGACCACAAATTAGTAGACAGTCAGATCCATATCTATTTTTAGATGACGAATACTTAGCACGTTATGCTAGGAGTGAACAATGCTCTCAAAATATGTACCCACCTATAGGAGGTTTGCAAACACAACCCGAGGTCTCATTCCAAGAAAAAACCCCATTCCTCCACCTATAGGAAATGCCCTCGGTGAAACTTGGTAGGGAAACCGATTAGTTCATAGCAGGTACCATATGCCTATACAACCTCAAGATATACAACAAATGCCACTAAGGAAAAATATTGTGTCTTCACCAAACGAGGTCATCTTAGCCTTAGTTGAGAAGGTTAGAGGGTTGGAACTTGCTCAAGCAAATCAAAATTCATAGTTCATGCAAGCAAGAACTTCCAATCCTCCACATCATCCTAGCCAAGTAGACCTCCTCATAGGAACAGGCACGTTGGGTATGCCTCCTCAGTATTTACAACAAATGCCAACTAGAACCACATTTTCAAATGCCACTCCAGTTGAGAATATGATACCTCCCGACTTAGCACAAAACAACCCATTCCTGAGTAATGCTCCTCCATACTTAAACATGTATTCCAAATCACCATAGGGAGATATGTTCTCTTCTCTGGCATGTTTTCTCAAACATAGGGATTTCCTTATGCCCCTGCAAATACATATGCTATGCCATATCAACAACCCATTCCACCTCCACCCCCTCAGCAAGCACCATCAATGGTCGAAACCTATGTGATAGGGACTTATTCAGAATATTTGAAAGAACCTTTAGACTTCACTATATGAAGTGTCATGCTTCCAAGACCTCTCCTCGATCTACCCAAGTACAAGGAGGGAAACCCAAATGCACATATTAAGGCCTATGCCATGACCATTCGAGAAGCGCTCCTTGGGATGGAGTTGTTCTAAAATATTCCCAAAACTTTAGAGGGTATCGCCCTCGATTGGTATTCTGAGAATTTATGAAGCTTCGATACATTCATTTAAACAACTCGTTTCAAAGCTCATCAAAGCGTTCATGAACAAATTATTGAGAATAGGAATCAGGGAATTCTTGCATATTAAACAAGAACACAATGAATCTGTTGCTCATTTCATCCAAAGATGGCGCGTCCTCTACAGATTCTTCAACAAGCACTCCAAACATGGATCAGATGGAACTATGTGATTTATTCCTTCATTCTCTCAACGAGAGAGATAAAGGAAGAAGTCAGAAGTTCCCACTAAGAACTTATGATGAGGTGCTCAGAGAGCTCTCTCCGAATAGATCAAGTTGTAATAGATATAGCGGTCGTAAGACATATGGAACAAATGGGAGGTTAATCATCCCCAACCAAAACACTACGACCTATCCTACTACCATAAACACCGATCAAGGACCTAAATCCTTAACAAAAGCATGGAGTGAAAACAGATGGAGTAACTGACCAAACTAAAAAAGCAAATGTTGTAAATGTTCCACCACCAGTTAACAATCAATGAAACAAAAATTTACCCCAACAATCAACATAGTGGATTTTAATCGTCCAACAACAACAACAACAACAACAACAACAACAATGGCAGATCTAGACACAGGGTCCAAGTCAAAACTCAACTGGATATCAAAACCAAAACCAAAGGCAACAAATGCAAAACTTTAATCCTAATAGTCAACAGTTTAATCAGAGTTTTGGACCACAACACGTGCCAAACCAACAACCTAGGAGTTATAATCCCAACTCGTATTATGGTTTCCACAAAATTTGAGGCCATGACACTAGGACTTGCCATGATTACAATAAGTTCATGCAACATTTTCCAGAAGAACAAAGACAACTCTTCATAGATATGTTCTTAATGATTTTGTGACACCTATGCCAAATACTTTAATAGGGGTAGTTTCCCCTCAAAATTCATCTCTTAAGATCTTTAATCATCCACTTCCAAATCACGATAACAATAATAAATTAAATCCAAATGGGACGAACAAAGGTATAATGACAAGAAATAACGATCATGAAGCCTCAACTTCACTAAATCCACCTTTCACGCGCAATTAGGAAATCAGCCACGAACCAAGATAGTTGGTCTAGTGGAGTTAGATACTAAGCTACAGTAGAAGCCATAACAAGAACACGAGAATATTCTTCTCAACCAAATCCAATCTATCCACTAGAACCAGATAACATTCAACAAACGTTGGTAAAACCTGTGGGTGCTTATGATTTAATTAATGACTTAACAAAGACCTTCTCTCACATCTCCTTTTTGGATTTGTTGAAAAACTCTCCTGCCCATAGGGCTGCTCTTTTAGAAGCACTAGGTCTAAGTCATTTAATTAACATCACTCCACCTCCCAAAACACAAGTAAACCATATAGACTTTGATATCCACCCTCCAAGGCAGCTAGATAGGGATACCGAGTTTATATTCGACATAAACAAAATGCCAATAGATGCTGAAATTACACGTAGAAGCTGATCCGGCCTTGCATTTACAGGTGTGGGTTTACAATAATTACGTTAAACACACAATGGTTGATGATGGGGCAGCAGTTAACATTGTCCCTTTCTCTTTCCTTCAAAAGCTAGGATATGGAGAAACAAACTTCCACAACAAGAAATATGCTAAGAGGTTATGATAGCCTTAAGGCTACTTCAATTGGGACTATAATATTACCAGTCACCTTAGGACCCAAGACAATCCTCACCGAGTTTTATATCATAGATCGGGAAACCAACTATAATATGATCCTCGGTCGACCATGGATACATCGCATGAAAGCAATCCCTTCTACGTTATTCCAGGAAATAAGATTCTTACACCTAGGAAAGATATTCATAGCAAAAGGTGACCCAAAACCATTCGACATACACCTAGCAGACTGAAGAAAAGACCAGGCGTTCACTCTGAGTTTGAACTCCCAACAAACCAACTTAACAAACCAATCGACTCAAAACCGGAAGAAAAATTAATACCTACAACAGAACTAGAAATTACGAACCTAGTCAAGGGCATCCCAACCCTCAAGGATGAAGCTAACGTTGTAGAAACAGTGTCATTAGGAACTACTATAAAAATTGTCAAATTACTGGAACAAGATCTACCAATTTTCCTACCATTTGATTCCATAGGTATGGGATGTACCCTAGGAATTGGTTCTCTTCCAAAGAGGAACTTTACATGGTAGAAGTAACCAAAACAGAAGAAACAGATGCAAAGAATGTCCCAGCATCCATTTTTCCTAGTAAATATTAGACTCTCCACTTCGATGGAGCTAGATGTCGCTATGGAGTCGGGCAGGTGTGATCTTCACTTCCCCTGAGGGAAAGATCCTACCTTTTTCTTTTAAGTTAAACTTTGAATGTACAAACAATGGCGCTGAGTACGAAGCCCTCCTCCTTGGCCTCATCATAGCTAAAAGGATCGGTGTTAATAACATCAGAGTGTTAGGAGACTCACAATTAGTTGCAAACCAAGTCTCTGAAGTATATGAGACTAAAGTTAAGCACTTACACTCTATAAAACAACGGTATTAGATCTAAGAAAAAGATTCGACTTCATATCCATTGAGGCAATCCCATGAGAACAAAACCTTCTCGCAGATTCAATAGCAACCTTAGCTTCACGTTTTACCCCAAGTAATGAGTTGGAAGATACAAGTTTCAAGGTATCACTTCGTACTGAACCATTGGTGAAGAAAATATCAATGAACCCTCTTCTAACACATACATCTGAGAATGAATCTTCTATCTTACATCATGTTGATCAGTGATAAAGTCACTCTCGAATATCTAAACACCTATGCAGAGCTACACCTTGCTCACCGTATAGTTGATCTTTCCTTAATACCACACTCCTCTTCCTACTTTGGAAATCCCATGGTAGAGTCTCCTCCACAGAAAGATCTTGATATCTACGAGATAGGAAATGAAGAAAGCTTGGAACTACCTCCAGCCCCACTTGAATTTGAAGAAGGTAACACTTCTTTGATAGAAGAAACCATTGACATAAACATTGGAACGGAGGAAGAACCAAGAATTTTGAAGTTGGGATCCTTGTTAACTCTGGAAGAAATAGAAATACACACCCAAATCCTCAAAAAACATCAAAAGGCTTTTACATTTAATTATAAATAAATGACGGGTATCGCACCACAAGTTGCGGTACATAATCTCATCACTAAACTAGATGTGAAGCCAATTAAATAGAAGTCAAGACCAATGAAGCCAAAAGTGGCTCTCATGGTAAAAGAGGAAGTAGTAAAACTTCTCCAAGTAGGATTCATCAAGCCCGTTGACTATTCACAATGGGTATCTAATATCATTCCATCCTAAAAAATAATGGGAAGATATGCATTTGTATAGACTTTCGGGATATTAACAAAGCTTGTCCCAAGGATGATTTCCCATTACCATCCATTGACGTTATCATTGATGCAACAACTAGATTTGAACTATTGTCCCTCATGGATGGGTTCTCAGGGTACAATTAGATTAAAATATCTGAACAAGATCAAGCCAAAACCACATTTATAACTCCCTGGGGAACTTATTGTTATGTTGTCATGCCATTTGGTCTTAAGAACGCCGACGCTACGTATCAGCGGGCAATGACTTATATATTCCACAATCTTATCCATAAAATTGTGGAATCATATGTGGATGACTTGTTAGCCAAGGCCAAGAAACGTTGTGATCATCCGGAAGTGCTCCATATCATCCTCTCATGACTAATTGAGTATGGTGTCACATTAAACCTAGAGAAGTGCGTGTGTTCGGTGTA
Source organism: Taxus wallichiana var. yunnanensis (assembly GCA_018340775.1). Taxonomy (NCBI): domain Eukaryota; kingdom Viridiplantae; phylum Streptophyta; class Pinopsida; order Cupressales; family Taxaceae; genus Taxus; species Taxus wallichiana. The sequence continues at coordinate 80,328,999 of CM031244.1, forward strand.
ATAGGAGGCAAACTTCTAGGATACATTATATCTTCACGAGGGATTGATGTTGATCCGGCCAAAATATGGGCTGTTCTCAAAATGATCCCACCTTCGAGATGAGTCTAGAATCAGGTCATTTCTTGGGAAACTCGGTGTAATCGAAGGTTCATCCCAAATTTAAGCTTTGCCATTCATCCAATCAACAATCTACTCAAGAAAGATTATAGTGTCGATTGGACTGAAGATTACAATGAGGCCTTCGAAGCAGTTAAGCGCTTCTTGTTGTCACCACCCATGCTAATGCCTCCTAAGCCAGACCGCCCTTTGATCCTATACTCACGAGCCACTCATGTCTCACTAGCTTACATGCGTTGGCTCAAGAAGACGATGACAAACGAGAACGCGTGATCTATTTCATTAGCCGAACGTTGCTCGATTATGAAACACGTTACACATAGGCAGAGAGAGAATGCCTTGCCATAATTTTTGCAACAAAACATTTGAGACATTACATGTTAAACTAGGAAACAAGGGTCATTGTAAAGACATAGACCATTTACGAACATTTCTCACACAAGGATCTTTATCTAAAAAGGTGGCATTTCATAACCCTAATGGGAGAATTTAAGTTAACATTCATAAACCAAAAATATGTTAAAGGACAAATCATTATAGACTGGTTAGTTGACAATCCACTAGATGGAGGCGAGCTAGTAGATCTAGACTTTCCGATGAGTGTGTATACTTTGTCGAAACCAGACCCCCATTTCTACATGTCCCTGGTATACTGATATCATCAATTTTATCATGGACCATACATACCCGAAAAGTGCCACATCACAACAAAGAAGGTGGTTATGCATTATTACCGCTAAATATGTTGTTTTAGACCAAGTGCTCTATCACAGAGCCTTTGACGGCATGCTTCTAAGATGCGTCGACATAGAAGAATCCAAGAGGATTCTTCATGAATCCCATCAGTGGGATATGTGGGGGCCACTTCGGTGGTCACGCCACCACTCACAAAATACATCGGATGGGCTATTTTTGGCCCACTCTTAAGCATGATGCAGTGGAATTTGTACGTAAGTGCCACAAATGTCAAGAATTCTCTCACGAGATTCACATGCCAAAGACAATCCTACTGACAATAGAGATTCATGGCCCTTCTCCACGTGGGGTTTAGACTTGATAGGGAAATTCTCTCCCTCATCAACCGATGGCCATAATTTTATAATCACAACCACGGAATATTTTACCAAATGGGTGGAGGCCATGCCTCTCACCACTATACTAGGTTTGGTGATTACCAAATTCATTTTAAACCAAATTATCTGTAGGTATGGTGTCCCATAAGTCATTATCTCAGATAATGGCACGTCCTTTAAGAATGACGAGGTTCGTGAGCTATGTAGCAAGTTCAAGATAAACCATCACATGGCCTCTCTTTACTACCCTCAAGCCAATGGGCAGGCTGAAGCAACAAACAAAATGTTGAAATCTATTCTCCTCAAAATAGTCAAGGAGAACAAACGAGATTGGCATTTAAAACTATATCCGGCCTTGTGGGCCCACCAAACCTCAATAAGAACACCAATAGGAGCAAACTCCTTTCTCACTGGTATTCGGGGTAGAAGCAGTTCTCCCACTTGAGGTTGAAATACCCAGTCTCTGCATCTCACTACAAGGGATTCTAGACGAAGAAGCTTATAGGGAGGCATGCCTCTCCCAACTAGAAAGCCTAGACGAGGCCAGGTTAAACGCTAAACAACGGCATAGAGCCTATGCTGACCGGATGTGCCAGCAGTATAAAAAAAGGTCTATGAGAGAGAAATATATGAAGGAGATCTAGTTCTAAGATTAGACAGCCGGATTGATAAGAAAACCGGTGAAGGAAGAAAGTTCTAGCCCAAATGGTTGGGCCCATATCGAGTCATGAAGGACTACGGGAATGGTGCATATCTCTTATGCACACTGGAGGGTGAGGAATTCAATGAATCAGTCAATTCCTTACATCTTAAATGGTTTTATGCATGAAGCATCAACACTATTTGTATAATTATATCTACATTACATATTCATTTAGTTAGGTTCATTTTGTTCACTCACTTCGTAAAACTTGGTGATCAAGGGACTTATTCTTAAGCAATTCATTACAAACTTCTGATAGTATTGGTAGGAGCATTCAAATCATACTTCTTCATTTTCATAACATCATCAACTATTTCAGAATCATTTCATCAATTAAAGCTAGATATGACAAAGTCTTAATGGTAGCCATACCAAGGCCTACATGCTTGTTCTCACTTTTGGTTTCTTCCTAGGATAGGTGTCTTTCCTATGGTCTATTCTAGAAGCTTCATGGTGTCACATCTATCCATGTATATATCTCTTTGGAAATAAGAACATCCTGACATTTTGCTCAAGTAAGTAAGTCAAATATAGATCAAACAGAAAATTTTACTTTTACACATTTCCTTGCCCTACCAACCTTCGGTGTTGAGCTTGCGTCTCTTACTAGTGATGTAGGGTTGGGAAAGGATGGGAATGCCTTTACTCACTTGTGCCTTGTCCATGGTGATAAGCCCATGCTTCCTACTAGTAGCATGGGGCAAGGTGTAGGGGGTCCGCTTGACAGTAAATGTTGAAAGTCATAAGCAAATAGTTCAAACAAACCTTTGAAATCTTGAGTCAAAAACAAATGAATCAGATGTCCAAAATTCCAAGAGAGTTCAAAACCCTGAAAACCAGATTTTGTCAACCAAGTGGCCATCTACGGATCTAAGTCTAGATAAATTACAAAGCAAGTCACATTCTAAACTATGAGTCACTTGAGTAAGATAGTTGTGTAGCATCCTAATTTGGTTCCACCACCTCTTTGTCTATCTCCCATCATTACCATTTCAACACACCTCATAGCTTATGTCCTTTCTAGCTCTCGGTGGTAAGCCCTTGCATCTTACTAGTTACGTGGAGTTAGGAGTGGGGCAAGTTCATTTGCTCATCATACCAACTCATCATCACATTTTGTCAAAACAATATGAAGTACCGGAAAATTTCTTATGAAAACTAAAGTTCAAGATCACAAGTTCATCTACGTCATCATACATCAGCATCACGAAATACAAAAAGAAAACATTTGTGATATTTGTTCTCCATTGCATACATTCTGAAAAGCATATAAAAACAAAAAATATAAACATCTAGTATACGTGTGAAAATGAATCACAAAACTCTAGGTACAAAGAGATCTAGATCCAAAAAGAGATGTATATATATATATATATATATATATATATATATATAATTAGGTTTTATGTACAATGCCATCATGCACTAGGCATGGTCAAAATGCTCAATGAGCCCGGAAAATACAAAATGGTCGTATAAACAATCTAGCAAGAGTCACTACAAAAGGAGCCAAGTGGCCTCTCAATCCCTATGAGATCCCTTAGAAGGTGCACGATCACGTCTAGGACTCGGCTATCTTTGGTGCTCACGAGTGCACTAAGGGCTCGCGATCGAATATTAGTTGTAGTCTCGTTATGAGAATGGATCCTCCTCATCAGGTGCTCTGCAGCCCTATACCCACGGCTACCTCGGCATGAAGGGAAGTCACCATCTTGGCCACGTGTTAGACAAGGGAAAAAACATTGGTATGCCTACCGGCTGCTGAAGGCTCCCTTGCATCCATGGATAGCTCAGCACGAGTCTTCTCCGTGGGGAGCATCAGGGTGTCAGTACATACCCAACGAATCAAGTCTCACCACTCATCAGCAGTCTCTACAAGAAAAGGAGAAAACAAATTAGAAAATAATCAAAAGGTGAAACCAAGGATGAAAAAAAGAGAGATAGCAAATAAGGTAATTCTAGTTAATATAACTATTAAAAAGAAGAGTGACAACTCACTCAAATCTCTGGGCCTCCAAGAAGGATCTCTGGGATCCATGCACACCCACGAAGCCACCGCTTGGCCCCGGTGGCCCCCTCCTACGTGCGGGGAAATATAGCATCCTGCCACGGACTCGTCCTCTCCACCTAGGTCCTGAGAAGGCAACTCCTCTGAGACTAGAGTCACCCTCTCTACGCTCTGCTCTACCTTCTCGGCTGTAGGATCTCCTGAGTGTCATGCCACTCGGGATCGCTATCCTCCTCTCCACCCGACTCACTGATCTCCATGTCCTCGGTCTCCTCCTCTGTCTCTCCCCCGTGAACTCCTCAAACTTGGAGTCTATATCAATGGGATCATCACTGCTATGGGCAGGACCGGTGGCAATCCGAAGTAAAGGTGCTTGAGGAGCACCGGCTCTCTCTCGAGTGCATACCACCCTCCTAGCTGCAATAGGGATGCCAAGAGTAACAACAGTCCAACCCCGGCCTCTAGGACCTCCCCTAGCCTCCCGAACTGATCTGAACACTGGCACCACTGGGGGAAGCATATCAATGTAAGCAAGGCCGAACTGCTGAGGCACTCAATCAAAGGGGTGTGTCTCTACCTTCCCCATCCTATCCACAAGTTGCCCTGTAGTAGAGCAGGAAATCAAAGTAAAGGTCTCCTCACCCCACAACCCCGCCATGGCTTGATAAGGTGTGGCCTCCATATCCTCAGTAGTCAGGGAAGTAACTGGCTGGTGGGGTGCTCTAAGCACCATCATCTCTGTCCATCTAGCTACCCTCATGGCCCCAGGATCCTCCACCTCTACGCCTCTCCCATAAGGGATAATGTGCTCATAGACCCAGCTCATAACTAAGGTCGGATGGCTCAGTGACTGTCCCTGTAGTCGAACCACCTGTATAATTCATGATAGGTGGTCCCAAGTATATCGGCTCCCCAAGCATAAATCCGACCATGTGCCTCAATCTATGCGATGATGGGGGCCCAACAGTAGAGAAAAGTATCCCCTCCCTTGTCCCGATCAATCTCGAAGCAAGGATGCCCATAATGGCCTAACGGATCAAAGGGATGGGCAAGCCAGGAATAGAATAGACCTTCGCCACCTTCTTGAACCAGTGGAGACAACTACATCTCCCATATAGGTGGCCCACTTTGAGTCACCTGAGCTTTGGATCTGCTTGTATCAAATGAAAGTCTCCTCCCAATAATCGGGACTCCCAAATAACGGTAGACATCCTCTAGGGTGATAGTCCACTCACCCCTAACACCTAGAAATCGGAAGGTTTTCGATCTACATCCCGAGAAAATAAGTCACATAGTATGTGGCGGAGTGTGCAACATGGGGGACCCATGTGATCCTTAATATACTTGCCCTCGGAGAGTATCTGCTCGGCTGAGAGAGTGCATCTAACACTGCTGGAAGCCAATCACACTCCCTCTCTTGGCTCCATCTAATGTACTCTTCCTTCTTCTGCAAAACACCCAAAAACATGCAAAAAGAAGCAAGTTAGTATCAAGATTGCATTGGAAAAATCATTAAAGCAAGTAAGAACACTAAAAATGCAAAAATGAATTCAAATTAGTGTTGTTTTAGCATTCTGAAGAGAACCACCGCCCTGAGCAGGGTGGCGGTTCCATAACCACCACCTTGAAAGGTGGTGGTCCTATAACCGCCGCCCTACTCAGGGCGGCAGTCCTGTAACCGCCACCCTACTCAGGGCTGCAGTCCTATTCGCGACTACAAATAGGTCGCATGCCCTAAAAATGCTTTAAAATGCAAAAATCGACCATTTTAGCTAAAACAAAAGCCTACCCATTAGGTGTCCCCCTAAGAGACACATTTAAAACTAAAATTTCTAAAAATAACCCCCCCACAACAAAGATTTCATCATTTTAACATTTTGGGTGTAAAAACATTAAATCGAGAAGAACTAACCTGGGATCTCATGGGTCGAGGTTCTTCTCACAGAGGCATGATCGCTATCTCGCTACGACCGTTTTGACTATACTCTCGTCAAAAACCATCACCATGGGTCCCAGAGCTCAAAAACTATCAAATCAACACGTGCAAATGAATAGGAAAATAAGCCCGTTTTATATATATATGGTGTTTTGACTCATTTTGAATGCCCCTTTCACAGGTTTAGAGTGCCGACGGAGGTAAGTTCTTATCCCCATGTAAATGGTAAGTCCTCATTTCATACTAATTTAGTATTTATTTTTTGATTTATTTTATCTATCTGCACTTGAGTCCTCTTTCCATTTTGCAGGTAGCGGGAACTCGGATGGCGACATTTCGACACACGGGCATGTCAGGTATAATTTCTAGCTTCCCATTTTGGGACCGCCATACTCGGACCCACCGTTTTACGCCTCTTCATGGTTAAAATGCTTCTCGAGGGGGCAATATGTATGTACCCAAAATTGTAGGGTACTGTACCACCGGAACAATGTTACACATGCCCCAATGATGATACAAGTCACCTCACAAGGTGTTTGGGATCCAGAGAAGCTCACGAAGTATATGTTAGCATCCCAAATGCTTTATCCAAGTTCCTTGTGCTTTGTTTTATCCCTCGCCCCCCTTTTAAATGCTTTTTGACCTTGATGTGAAACCGCCACCTGCTAGGGGCGGCGGTCTTTCACGTGTTTTCCAGCATGCTCCTTTGATCGTGAATTGTGTAATTTTCAACATTTACCAGATTTTCTCAACCGCCTTAGCTTGTATTAATGTTTTATGTCCTCGGAATAGTGTTTCTTCATTGTTTAATGGTAAAAGAGTTCTAATAGGAATTACCTTTGGGTGAATGTGAAATCTATAAATAGCCAGCTTGTTTTCAAGCAAATGGCCCCTCAACTTCTCATTTCCATTGTTTAGTCTTTCAATTTCTTGCTTAGAATTCATTTTGTTTTCATGTTTTGCATCCATGCTAGTTTTCCTTTGTTGTTAGAAGCCATTCGATCTTCTTGCTTCAGTCTTGTTCATTGTTGTTCATACAAATTAGTTTAGAGCAGAGTAGTGTCAGTTGTAGATTGAATTCATTAGAGTTGCAGGTTGTGTTCTTCACAGAAGGTAGATTCTAGAATCTCTCTTGGTACACTTGTTTTATATTCCTGCAATAAATCCCGCTAGGAATTACATACGCCAAGCTTGTGTCACTTGCATTGTTCCTCTCCAACTCACATTATATTCGGTCTATTTCCAAAGTTGCCATTGTTAAAAATACCTTTTCTATTGATACTAGCATATACACACTCTTCTGGATTCATGTGAACATGAAGGAACGAGGAGATCATTATGAGGGGACAAAATCATACACTACTAGATTCACCATTGTTCTGTAAATTCCAGGTTTTATCTATCAAAGTTCTAGTTAAAACATATCAAATAGAGTAGTGAAAATTTTCATTTCGGTGAAATTTCATTTTCAATATTGCTAGGGAAGTTTGTGGGGATTGATATTTTCCGAAACTATGATTCATTCCTCACTTCTGAGGTAGGATAGAGAATCTTTCAATTAAGTTAATCAGCTATCTAGTTATTTAGGATAAACTCACAACTGCACAGGCAAGTAGCTACACCGGGCTACCTTGCTTGTTTTAATTTTGTTATTAGATTAGTTGTCATTTTCTGAATATATTAGATTAGTTTCTCTTTCAATTCTATCAAAAATCTATAAAAAAAATAGAGGAGGATATATATATATATATATGTTGTAGATATATCGAGCATAATTAGTTTATTTCATTTCAATTAAGTTTATATTGATCTTGTATGACAATCACGGGACCTAGGAGCCCATATGTTTTTGAGCGAATCGTGCCTCAACCCAATCTTGTTGTAGCATTAGCGACATAGAAAAAAATCTCGAATTCAGGTCTTCGAACAACGGCGAGACCTACAAGAAATCAACACATAGCTAAGAGGATTAAACATAGAAGACAACAAAGCACACACGTTCTGGTCAAATCAGCCAAATTATAGACTACCTTGATAGATATCTGTATGACTGTAGAAGGACCTAAAAGAGAGAAAACATTCGGTTGTGATCCACTAGTCCCACAACCAGACGCAGGAGACCTCCTCGTTGATATAGACACTAGCTTACGTATCCAAGTTGCCAGAACACCCATTAGGCACTCCGAGAAAATTGTACAACTTCTAGTTCTAAACATAGAGGCCGAAAAGGCTAATGATTACTGGATACTCAAAATTAGGGATTGATTCTTCACATGACCATAGGAGGTCCATAGCAACCATGAACTTACGGTTGTGATCCACAGGTCCCACAACCTAACGGGCCTACAAATCAATCAAATATTGACACCAGATTGCGAACACTGGTCTTTAAGTCCTCTCCACTTCCACCAGACATTATAACACAACTATCATTATTAAACATAGCAGCTAATCAAGCTAAATATTTCTGTACTAGACCAGAGAATCATCCATAAAATACCAAAAGATCCATTACACGATTAGACATTCCATTTTCATGACCTTGTCGGGAGATATATACGAAGCACCCACAAGTCATCTTCCACGTATCCCACAACCCATAGATCGAATAATGACAGAGCTTGATATTGATTGGAGCCTTCGAGTAGCTATCCTCACCAAACGATCTATCACATTGGTTTAGGTTAGGAGGGCCTTCTTTGCCTTAGATTCACAGATGCCATTATTGCATGTTGAAGAAATAAGATTACCTAACTAGTTTATCTGCACCCCATGTGTATTCCATCCCCACCGGCTATCTCGGCACAACCTCAAGAGGTCGGGTGTGAGGAAGAGTTACTTGTAGATTCCCATGCTTGCATGTCACTTTTCCATCATATAGGTACATTGCGAGAATCTATGCATAAATAATTATTAACAATCAAAAAGGCTTTGCACTAAGATGTTTAGGTTCACTACATACTTGTGTAATTTAATTCTATGGTGGTTTTCTAGATGGTCTAAAACAAAAAAAAAACTTGCAATTGAACCCTATTTTGTTGAGGTCGAGCCACAAGTCGTGCATCCATTAACTAATTTGACCCCAAGATAAGAATGTATGATCATAGAAGGGACTACAATCAATTTTTGGATTATTTTTGGCTCCATTTTATGAAGCAATTACAAAAAGTACATTGCCTAGATTGTCTGTGAAATGTAGATATTGCATTCAACTGGGATCGAAATACGATTAGCAGTGGTACTTCATGGAGGATTATATTCTGCTAAGGTTTCATGGATCGGGACTTACAAATTTCTAATACATGTGACAAAGAGATTTTTCCTTGGAATATATACGGAAGATGGAAATCACATATAATATCCATTTTTTTCTTAGCAAAATAAGAGCATATTTCCTTCCTTACCGTTCTCATGTGGATGGTTCAAATTTGAAATAAAAACATTCTATGTGGCACATGAAATCTTACATATTTTTAAGTTTGATGTTGACTCTCACTAGTTATATGACCCATGTGAAGTGATTAAAGCAAGGGTAGTGGCGAACATGAACTCTACCACTAAAACTCAACATGAAAGCAAACCCTTGCTAATTTTTTTGAAAAACAAGAACTCTTAAGATGAAGTAAAAATGGAAATGGATGAAATTTCTGTTGAGAAAGGAATTAGTTTTCAAGAGTTGTCAACACAAATTTTTGGATTGCCTCAGCCTCCACAAAAATAGGCAGAGGATTTTCAATCTACCAAAGTGTATGCAAAATATGATAAAAATTCCTCTAAAATAATGCCAAAGGAATTACAAAATGAATTGTGAGAAAATAATTGGACAAGGTCAAAAAAATTTGCCTTTTGGTCTATGAGGCAAGACCTAGGCCATCCAAAATCTATTTCAGAGTATGATTCTATTCTAGAAGATGAAGCATTCAGCAAGAAGTGGAATGAAGCGCATCCTAGAGAGAAAAGTAGTGATGATGACATTGACTCTGAGGAATTACACAATCCACCTGGAACATATAAACCAAGTCTTGATGAAGGCTTGAAACAAAGATATTCTATAGGAGCAGTTATTTTTGAAAAGATGGGATTTAGTGGTGGTGGTGGTTCAATAGGACAAGGAATTTTGGTTTCACGGAGAGGCACAACCTAGAAAATTTTTCAATAGGTCGGGCCTTGGAGCTTCGACTTTAGATAAAGGACCACTGCATACTTCAACAACTATAGGTGTTAATCTAATATAAGTTACTCTAGAGTCAAATCCTCAACAAACAGTTCAGCCACATGTTGAAAATACTAGAGGAGAAGTTAGCCATGAATCTATTACTATTGCTAATGATGGTGGTTCTATTGATGATGGTAGTAGTCAACAGAGCATTAGAAACATATGGATGAAAATAGAGACAATTGAAGTTGGTAGGGATATTTTCCAACAAGGAAATGAGAAGAGGCAAAAGATAGAGGAAAACACATGTACAATTACTCTTGGCTCAAGGAAACTATTTATAGAAGGTGGTGGTGCCATTGCCACCCCTAAACAAATTGCCATTCCATAGGGAAATTCTCCCCAAACTTCAATTACTCCTTCTCCATTCAAGGTGGAATAGTTCATTCCTACGAACACCTTAGGTATTGATTACCTAGATGAGTTTGACAATAAATCAAAAAGAGATAAAAGAAACAAGAAGAAAATTCTACATGCTACTATAACTTCAGAACCATCCATAATCAAGGTATTTCCTACATATAACCCAGACATAGATACCATGGAATACATGTATGTTGTGACCAAAGTTGTAAAACCATAGAATGAAATAGTTTCTAGTGACTACGAGATGACCTCCCTTCAAATGGATCTTAAGGAAATGGAACCTTATGAAAAAATTAATGTATCAAAAATGAATAATGATGTGGTTTACACAACATTACGGAAGGCAGAGAGGGAGGAATATAAGTTGAATAATAAGATTAAAAATTTAGAGGAAGACCTAGAAAATGAGAAAGAAAAAGGAAAAAACAACTGTTAATAAGATAGGTGAGTTAGAGAGGAAGATAAAATCATCTGCCTTTATGACTACAACTTCTTTGAATGAATAGGAACATGTAGAACTAGAAGAGACAAAGAAAAAGTTACAGAAAATTTGAGCAAGAATGATAGATTACAAAAATCATTGGGAGAATTGAAAGAGGATGTGAAGGAAGAGAAAGAAAAGGTCAAAAAATGGGAACATAGCCTAGATGATGAGAAAAAAAAAAAAAAAATTGCAGTAGGAATTGTGCAAAAGAAAAAAAAGGAAATATGGTCATCAACATCAAAATATCTGGATTTCATAAAAAGTAATTGATTAATATGATGGATAATGTTTGGGGGGAAATAAACTAAAAAATTGATGATTTGATTAGATTTTTTGAATTCATGAATGATCTACAAAGAAACTATGATAAGCTTTGTGAATACGTAACAGGTAGTAGAAAAGTGATGGATTTAAGAGAGGATACAACAAAGAAAATTTTGGAAGCTATATACAAATTTAGTGACATAGAACTAGCATCCAGGGGAATTCAGAACCAGTTTGATGCCTCAATAAAGGTATCATCTATCATTTGTAAGTGTGTGATATTGGGAAAAGCACGGGAATTGATGAATAAGTGTCAAATAATGTTACAGAGCTGCATAGAAAGGTATATGAGTTCACAAAGCTTGGTTTGCCAATGTGTTTTGACAATACATGCCACTTCATTAAGAAGGATGCATTCCAGAAGAAGATGAAATAAAAAATGACTCAAAAGAAGGAATGAATTGCTGAGAAGCTAGATGACAAAAAAATTGACTCTGTTAAACCATTGATAACCTTTTCAGTAAGTTTGTATACAACAATAGATGAAAGCTCCACTATTAGTTATGAATCGCTAACAAGTTACATGTCAGTCACTCTGATTTACAACAAATTGCAATTCCAACAGATGAAGAGTGGAGCATGTTACATAAGATTATATAATTTGTTAAATTTGTGGAGCTTGATTCCAAGTTGAAGTGGTAGTTTGGTTTTTTCGTTTCTATTATTTGGGAGGAAATCATGGTCATGGATGAAAAATAGTAATTTGTTTTATTAATAGACTAGATTTATCTTTATGTTGATTATATTAATAAACATGTGAAATTTAGGTTGCTTATGGTTGAAGAAAATTTTTACAAAGAGGTGCACAAGTTAAATATATATGTGCATGGATTTAATCTTTAGTGTATTTAGATCCATTTTGAAAATTGTTCCATTTGTTGCAATGAAAATCTTCAATTTTTTCATACAAGGCATGTCTCAAGCAAGTTGAATGAGGAATAGTTTTATTTTTAAATTTTCATTTTAGTAATGATTCAAGCAAAGCCACTTATTCTATCTCAGAATTAAGCACCACAACTCTTATATGCCTAGATTATATAATAATGTAAATTCATTTTGATTTAATAGCTAACCAACCGCGGTGTATGCTTTCTATAAAAGACATCAACAAAATTATATGTGAAATATATTAAATACTCATTAAAACATGAATTTGTAATGTTTCTGCAATCAAAATGGAAATGGAATCAATATGATTACCTTTAGGCACATATAAGTTTGGGGCTAATCCTTGTTTGAGATTGAGAACAATATCTTGGATATTTGAATATGCTAATTATTATATGAACATTTATATAATGGGATATCCACCAATGGAAGCTTCCAACTTGATGGACCTGGATCATCTCTATCATTTGATTCACCTAGATCTCTAAGACCGACTCTCTCTTTCTTGACAGTCAACTGCCGCAATAGGGTCTGTTGTATTTGTGCCATTTTTTTCAGCCCCTCTCCTTTCATTAATCAACTTCCATACTTTGCCAAAGCCCTATCATAGGGAAAGTTATCCACTTTGTACCATGATGTATAAATTCTCAAACAATTTTCCAAATTTTTGTCAAGCTTGTTTCGTAATTTTGAATTTATAAAGGCCAAGGCACTAAAAATTATCTCATCTTCAATTGAACCCAAAATCATTATTTGACATAGATCAGCTAATGAGAAAAACTTGGACATAGTTTGATGTAAAATAGTACTAACCCAAAAAAATTCCATAGCTGGGTTATTGTTCCACACTGTAAGGGATTATCCAAATCTTTGAATTGTTAAATTGTTATAAAGGTGAATTCATGAGATAGATCAGTCAAACTATCCTTTCTTAAAATACTTGCAATATTCATTCAAATGATATCCATAGGCTTACAAAATTTTTGAATCAATGTAGTCAACCTCTTGAAGTAGTCTTCTTGCATATGTCTTTTATTTTGGATAGGATTCCAAAAGGTCAAATTTACTATAGCCATTGCTTTGAGTAAATCATATCTTCTAAATCGCTCCCTTATTTCTTCTTATAGGGAGGCTGCAATTTCTCTTAACCTCGCCCTTATTGATGATAAAATGTTATCAAATAGTTTCCTATGACTTTTACCTCCTCAACCTTATTGGCTACTACTTTAAACATATACATCGGTATCTCATATCCAAGTACAGAAGCACATACTTCCCCAAACAATTTGGGCTTCAGAAACATACTTGCATTTCCAATATTTATCAAATCATTCCAACTATCAAATGTTGTACTTGTAAAATTATTTTCATTGAGATAAAAATATTCTATTTTCATACAAATTCATTTCCTCAAACTAGAAAAATCAACAATATAGATAGTTATTTCTTGTGCTTGTTTAATTAAACAATGCATTTATTCCAACATGGGAAGGATACCACATAACATCAAAAATGAATCTATATCAGTCAAATGATGTATCAAATCTTGGGCCTTGTCCACTTCCATGTGATTCTGCCATGTCACTCCTAATAAGGATTAATACTCTTCGTACACCCTACAAACCGGTTGGTATAATGAGATCCACCTAGTGTCGACATATTTTAACATTTTATGTCCATTTGTTATTCCTTATACAAATATTTGGAATTCCATGAACCTTTTAGGACTACGGCAAGAAATAAGCATGCACCTCTCGAACAAGGTCTTCAACTTTTTTACAGGTTTGAATTTACCAACTATTACAGTAAGCAAGGTTCATTCTATGAGCCATATAATGAATGACAATAATATTAGGGAAATGAGATGTTTGGATTCTTACATAAAGGCCATTGTGATTACCTTGCATTACAGATGCCCCATCTTCCCTGACCAACTTTGATGCAATTGCAGCATCATCCATGTCACCGATCTACTTCAAACTTTTTATCACCAACTCACAAAGGTTTTAAACATTGGAGTTCTCTCATCTTGTGAATGGAAAGTAAGTGAGGTTGTCTCACAAAATTCTCAACATTATACACATGCATACAAACCCAAATAGAATTACCTTTTATTGTAACCTCATCAATAGAAAAATATATGTATCGTGTAGACTTCAGTTTCTCTTTCAAGTCTTCTTTCTCAACCACAGCTAGGAAATTTTCCCAATCCCAACCACTAATTTCTAACCATTAAGAATGAGGAAAGTGTGGGAAACCAAGGAAAGACAACATCTTCTTTTGTTTAAGAAAATCTATTATAGGACGACCTCTTTTCAAAATGTGAAAAATAGTAGCTAGCTGAATTGTTTTACCTAAAAGACTATTTTGAACGATCTTGTTGAATTGAGAGGTAATTTTCCCTCCATTCATTACAACTATTATTTCATTTCTCTTGTTCTCTTAAAATTATTTTTCATACCTAATATGTAAACAATCATCGTAGTTTTCCATCTAGAAATATTCTTCTCAATGCCATCTACAATTATCTTTTCATATATATTTCCTACATGCTTCTCAATAGTATCCAACTTAAGTTGCATTGTCTTTTCCTACCCAATCTCCAACTACAGATTGTACATTTGCATTCTTTGGGAGGTTCAACTTTATTCTCATTTTCAACAGGTTCAATAAATGGAAACTTAGAAACCCACTCTAACCTGAAACTCCTTCCCAAGTCCCATTTTATTTCCTTTCTCTTTCTTCTAGAAATAGGTGTCCACTGAGTATTTTCCTTAGTGGAATTTATACTTCGTTGACTGCCACTACCATAATTTTCACCTCCAACATTCACTTGGGCATTGGCAGGTGATGCAAAGTGTCATCTTCATTCAATTGGGTAGGTGGTACAATGTCAAACTCAACATCATTCAATGGAATGTCTTCAAGGGGAGGCATTTCATTATTGTTTTCATTGACAACATCAGGAAAATAAAAAATGAACACATTCTCATTCTGAGTTTCATTTTGAATGTAATCATTATCCCTTGATTGTGATGGTCTTATTAGAGAAGGATGGGTTTCCTTAGATGGTTTCTCAAAATAAGATGTTATTTTTTGAATGTCAATACCACTACCAGGAGGGGTTGGAATAGCATTTTTTCCTGAGGTTGAGCTTCTTGTTTTAGGTGTCATTTTTTAAATCAATGAATCCTTTAGAATTGAAAGAAAAAAAGATACATAATGTTTCCATGGTTAAATTTTTTTGAATTACATTGCATAAGGAAAACGATGGTAACAAGAAGTATGCTTGTGACAAGATGTCTGTACTTTTCCCACAACTGCTATTTTCTATCTTTTGTTTTTCCAAATGCTAATTATCTAGATTTTGGTTCATTGTTGTAACTTTTTCCCTTTTGCATTTCTTGAATTTTTCATTTTGGACATCTCTGTATGGTCTCTATTTCGTACATTATTGTTTTTCAGCATTCTATTAACCTCCCATTCCCAACCAAATCCTCCTATGCAGACATGAACCCCACAGAATGAGTTGTAGTTGATATGTTTTCGGGTCCAGAGTGGGTCCCATCTCCCGGGAGGTTTATGCCACGCATCACCATTCCATTAGTCTCCCAAGGAAATTCCCCTAGCGAACATGAAACTTGCGGAATGTACCACATTTTATATATCCTTTGGGTTTGTTGTGGGACGAGGCAGTGTCAGCAGACAGTGATAAATGATCATGGTATTGGTCATGGAATAAATGGAAAGTGAAACCGCAATATGTATGTGTGTGTGTGCGTGCGTATATATATATATATATATATATATATATATATATATATATATATATATATATATATATATATATATATATATATATATATATGTATGTATGTATGTATGTATGTATGTATGTATGTATGTATGTATGTATGTATGTATGTATGTATGTATGTATATACATATATGTATGTATGTATGTATGTATATATATGTATGTGTGTGTGTGTGTATTGCAAAAGAGAGAACATTAACAAAAAGATTCAAAGAAGATACACTAATAAAGCAAGGAATATACAAAGCAACAACTCATGGAGATGTATATATAGATGTATGTATGTACATATATATATATATATATATATATATATATATATATACATACATATATATTTATTTAACTTAGAATCTAGATGTATCTAAGATAGGAAAACTAGTTATGATTCTCTGAAGTGAAGGACTATTCTAGATGACATTAAAAAATCATAGTGGTTATGAGGATGAGGATGTCTAGGCTTTGAAATAACTTACAAAGGTGGAATCGCAGATAAAGAAATGTGACATGAAAGAAACTAAGTCTCAAATAGGCGAGGACTCACTGCCATGAGTAAGTGCTTCTAGGATGTAAGCGCAACGCACTATTTGGGTGATGGAAAGACTTAAACTTATTTGAAATTTTGTAAGTAAATTGTAATATGTCAATTCACTAAATCCCTTTACTACTTACTTGCAAATACACAAATTGGGAAACCGTGGGAGACCATCACCTCTGTGTATATATCGAGAAAATTTCAAGAATATACAAAGCAACAACTCATGGAGATGTATATATAGATGTATGTATGTACATATATATATATATATATATATAAATATATATATATATAAATATATATATATATATATATATATACACATACATATATATTTATTTAACTTAGAATCTAGATGTATCTAAGATAGGAAAACTAGTTATGATTCTCTGTAGTGAAGGACTATTCTAGATGACATTAAAAAATCATAGTGGTTATGAGGATGAGGATGTCTAGGCTTTGAAATAACTTATAAAGGCGGAATCGCAGATAAAGAAATGTGACATGAAAGAAACTAAGTCTCAAATAGACTGAGGACTCACTGCAGTAAGTGCTTCTAGGATGTAACCGCTAACGCACTATTTGGGTGATGGAAAGACTTAAACTTATTTGAAATTTTGTAAGTAAATTGTAATATGTCGATTCACTAAATCCCTTTCTACTACTTTGCAAATACACAAATTGGAAAATCGTGGGAGAACATCACCTCTGTGTATATATCGGGAAAATTTCGGGAATGTTTTCTTGGCCAAATAAGGTTTCATAGATTTCTTGGCGAAACATTAATGTTTTCAAATCCGGTGTGTCGATTTCTTGGTGAAACATTAATGTTTTCAAATCCCAGTGTGTTGATTTCTTGGTGAAACATTAATGTTTTCAAATCCCGACGCGGTGATCACGCATGACGATTTAATATAAAAATATACATTGGGATTGGAAATTCCTTGGCGATTTAGATGGGACAGATTATTGTTTATGGGATTTTTTGGGCAAAACCTAGGTATTGTCGTTGTTGTAGTATTCGCCAAAATCAAATTCCTAGAATTCTACTATTCGCCAAACTATGAATATTCACCACTAAAATTTTCCCTATATTAGATTAGTTTTCCATTCTCTACACTTTAGAGAAGTTGGCACTAGGTTAGGTAAAGAAACCAACCATCTCTGGAGGTTTCTCCCATACCTTGAGAAAATCCCATGTTAGTAAAAGTAGGGTTTTGGAATGTGCAAATCTAGGGTGCAAATTTTTTGACATAACAATTTTCACATGCCCGGTGGGACCAAGTCAGTTTTCCAAATTTATTAAGATTACATGTGCATCTTGGTGAATTTTCAGCCTTTGAAGGTTTTTTTTTATAGCACATCTAGTGACTCCTAGGGTCAAATTTCAATTGGTTTCAGTAGTAATAATGCCTCAAGTTCATGAGAAGGATTTGAGTCGGATATGAGGTGAGAGAAAAAGGGATATTTTTGTACTTGCGGTTATCTCTAGGAAATGGAAGGAGGGGAAGACAAGTTCAGAGGTCTCCATCTCCACAAGACAAGACCTTGTCTACACCTCCACCTAGTAGACCCTTCCTTCAATCAACTAAATTCCTCATGAAAATCGGGATGACACATCAACAACCACCCCAAGGACCACCAAATCCCTATGTAAACTTAACAGGTAGTATTCCATTTTCTCTCGATTCCTAAAACCCTATTCCGGTTGTAGCATTAAAAAACATTCCCTACTTCACAGGGGAAAACCATACAACCCATATTGATCACATCCATGATATTTCCAATGTTTTTGCAATCCACAAGATCAATGAAATGGATGTTTTAGTTAAGTTTTGGCTTCCTCTTTCAAGGGTAAGGCTTTGTAGTGGTTTAGGAGCTTAACGAGATGGATCTATTATGAAGCTGGGATCAAATATGCACAACCATTTGTAATCAATTTGGGGAAAGATGGGATAATTTTTCTTTATTAGAATAATTAACCACCATCAAGAGGTCCACTGAATGAGAAGATGAATGATTTAAACTTTAGGTTTTAGTGGATATGGGATCGGATTCCAATGGGTGTGAGACCGTTTCCCAAGGTGTGTTTCTCTACCTCCTAAAGGCTCTAAATTCGAGACATAGCTATGATGATTTGGTTTATGGGAGGGAAAAAATTGTCAAGATCCTATGACATAGACATTAGGGAAGATAATTATTTGATTCAAGTAGGTAAGCTTGTATCAAGGCCTCATATGCCCCTATATCTAGAAATGGGAACTCTAACAACCAATCGAACACACCGAATTGAATCCCATTCTAGCCCCTAGGAATCGGATCAATAGTGAGGCCTCCACTTCTTCAAGCACCTCTAAAGAACTTCAAGAGGTTATAAAGCAGCTCTACAAAACTTGGAAAAGCGAGCTAGTGACTATTAAGAGGTAAAGCTCATATCTCTAGACTATACCAACCTTAGGCTCTAGTGTATGGGCCTATGTATCACCTAATAGGGCTCCTTCTCGGGCTCAAAAAAAAATCAAAATCAAGGGCAATCTCAAAGCTGCTGGACCATTTCAGCCCTATAATCCAAATATAATTTCAACATCAAGGACTTTGGCAACTCGAACAATATTGCACATGAGTATGAATGGTGATTTCCATGTAATTAGCCTCACAACCAAGCAACATGTTTCAATGGTGCACTAAATCAAGCTTTAATGGTACGGACCACCGGTGCTGTCCCAAGATCAAGTGAGGAAGAGAATCAGCAAGAGGATCCTCCAACTGAAATCACACCTGGTAAATTGGAAAATCGAGGAATTTACAGAGTTAATCAACCTCCTTTCCGAGGTTTATCTTCTAATACATGGTCAAAGAAGAGGAACATAAAGGAGGGATAACCATCTAGTTTGGTCATTTCTCAACCCACCCCCACCCCACAAGGAATTAGCAATGTAAAAGTAGCCCCGAATGTGCAAAATTAGCCTAAGACACTAATTGTAGCAGCCCATGGGCCAACCCAAGTATTGGAAAATATCATGCCAAGAAAAGGGAAGAAAAATGAAAACCCATCCCCTTTCAATATCATCAATAAAATGAATAAAACCCATGTCAGCATTTCCATGTGGGAGTCACTAGATATCCCAGGACAACGGGATTTGTTGCAAGAAGCAATGGCTAATTGGTCCACCTCAAATGGGTCATCCAAAAATTAGGAGAAAGTTCTCACAAATATGGTGCAGCAGAAAGGAAGTCAACCAAGTAAAAATTTGAAGCCTCCACCTTTCTATGTGTCCTTGATTGTCGAGAAATAGCATGGTGCACAATTTCATGATTGATTTAGGATCAAGTAGATTCATCATCTTTGAAGAAAATTGTAGATAAGTTGGGCCTAAAGTATGAAATTGTCTCCAAAGTATTGGTGCAATTGGATGAAATGACAGTGGGGATGGTGGGAGTCATCAAATATTTGAATCTAATGATGCATGCATGTCCTAATGTCAAGGTCTTACAAGATGTGTTAGTTATTGACTTGCCACCACTCTTCGCCTTGTTCTTGTCGAGGACTTCACAGTCAAAATTGGTGGATACCTATCGGTGATTGGTCCCATATGTTATTCATAACAAGATATGGAGTCAAAGCTACAATTGGGTCGATATCTGATTGCCTACTTCCACATTAGGCCTCATTCTCCAAGCCGAATCAAAGAAAATTGTCTTGTATTTGATCAAGAGGAGTGTTTGGAGCCTCGGGAGGAAGACAATAAGGTTGAGAAAATTTAAGACTTAACACTTGATGATTGGTCTCATAAGAGACATTTTTTTATTCATATAGGGAGATGGAAGAAGCTTATTTGGGAGTTTATTGCTTACATGAGGAGAATCCACCTCTCCCTAGCATCACCAAATCAGATGATAAAAATGATAATGAAGTATGATAGTTATTATTTGATGGTTCAAGGAGTAGGCAAGGTGTTGGAGGAGGTGTGGTTTTATGTCACCATAAGGTATAAAGTATTACTAAAATTTTTGTTTTTAGTTTTCTTGTTCAAACAATAACTAAGTATGAAGCTTTGATCTATGGATTGCATTGGGCAAGAAAGAGGGGTATCAAAACTTACAAGTGTTTGGGGATAACGAGTTGATTGTGAACTAGGTTAGAGGATCCCATATAGCCAAAAATGATCTTCTCAAAGCTTACAAGTATCGGGTATGTGATCAAATTGAATACCTCAAAGAATTCAACATTCGGGCCATACCAGGAAGAAGGATGAGTATGCAGACATGCTTGCAGCAATTAGATCAGAATTTGATGTTGTCAAGAGTATTAAGAGAGATCAAGCTTAGCCCCATGTCAAGGTAGTTGTGAAGCCGGTAGTCCTGGATAACAACACAAGATGACATGTGTTCGAGAATGATCACCGAGGTCATCAACTTTCCTTAGGAAGTATTGAGTTCTCAATGAAAAGTAAAGAAAAGTTAGAGCAACAAAGTAGGGGCATCAAGTGGTGTAGTTATGGAGGAACAAGTTGCCTAAGGTTTTAGTTACTCTAGAGTTAATTTTGAACCCAAATGATCAATTCAGAAAAGAAAAGGAAAACATTAAGGTCAAAAGAGAAGATTCAGATCCTATTTCGGTTGGAGAGGGTAAAGTACTCCAAATTGGCAAGGTAAGAATTGATCAAGAAAATCTGAATTCATATAGCTTTGTCAATAATTTATAGATGTCTTTGCTTGGAGATATGAGGACTTAAGGGGATTTAATCCAAAATTGGCACAACACACCATCGAATTGGACCTAGAAGCTAAGCCTATTATACGGAAACAAAGATCGGTCAACCCTCACATAGATCCTCTCATGAAGAAGGAGTTGAAAAAGATCATTGAGTCGAGCCTAATCTTTCGATTAAGCACTCAAGTTGGGTTATAAATTTAGTTTCAACCAAGAAAAGGAACAGAGAAATCGAGGTTGTGCGAGGACTTTTGGGACTTAAATAGGGCATCTCTCAAAGACTATTATTTTCTTCTTTCCATGGAGCGAGATATTACAGTAGTAACGGTTTATAAATATTCTCTCTCTTAAATAGATATTTGGGCTACAATCAAGTAATGGTGAAAGAGGACCAGTTCAAAATGACCTTCACCACAAAATGGAGAGCTTACGCCTATAGGAAAATTTCATTCGGGTTGTCAATCGATAGAGCTACATTTCAAAGGGCTATAGATATGGCGTTTAAGGGATTGATCAATAAAATAGTTCTCGTATACTTAGATGACATCATAGTGTTTTCAAAGAATGTGGCAAGTCATCTCTTTCAACTCAAGAAAGTGTTCCAAAGATGTATGAGAGTCGGAGTGTCTTTGAATCCCAAAAAATGTATATTCTTGGCTCATTAAGGTAATTTGCTAGGCCACATTATGTCTAAAGAGGGGTTAAATATTGATTTGGAGAGAGTTTAAGCTATTTGTTCCCTATCTTTGCCTAGTCACAAGAAGGCTCTCCAAATATTCTTAGGGAGGATCAATTTTGTTTGAAGGTTCATGCCATATTTTTCCACTCTTGTGAAGCCATTAACAATAATGCTAAAGAAGGATATGGAATTTAAATGTATAGTGGAGGAAAGAAGAGTTTAGAAGATATCAAGTATGTTATATATCATTCTCTAACTCTTATCAATTTGGATATTTCTAAGGACTTCACTCTCTATGGTTTTGGTGGTTTGGATACTATCTCCACAATCTTGGTGTAATAGAATAGGAAGGGCTAGAGAAACATATTGCATTCTTCATCCATGGCCTTGAGGATTATGAGGTAAGATATTCATTCACTAAGAAGCATGTCCTTGCTGTGATTAGAATTTTAAAGAATTTCAAGCATCTAGTGTAAAATAATAGAATTCATATACTAGTCACACATGCCGGTATATAGGAATTTATTTTAAATAAGGACTTCAATGGAAAAAGGGATGGTTGGGTAACCAAGGTCATGAATTATGACATTGATATTAAGGTAACCAAGTTGGTTAGGGGTAGGGGCCTTTGTGAGTAGTTTTCTTCAAATTAGCATGAGGAGTCCAAGAATGGAGAAGGAATTTTTTTGGTGTTGTATGATGATCAAGAAAAACCAACGAATGAGACACCTACTCCATGTTGGACTCAAGATATGGTGCATTATCTTCAAACATGTCTATGCCCTCTGGAGTTGAGTAAGGAAAAGATAAGATACTTAAGATTATAATCCATTCCATATGATATTATTGATGACATCTTATTCAAAAGAGATCTGAATAGTGTCATCTTAAGGTGCATCAAAACAGATCAGGTGGAGAGGGTATTGCATGAGTTTCATGATGGAGAAACAGGAGGACATTTTTCCTCGAAAGCAACAGCTCTTAGGATCATGAAAGTTGGTTATTACTAGCCTAACATCTTTAATGACTGCTACACATAGATTAGGAAATGTAATAAATGTGCCTTCTTCACAGGTAAAGAGAAGTTAGTAGCCCTTCCACTCCACCCCATTTCTATAAATGAGTCATTCATGCAATGGTGGCTGGATTTTATTAGATTGATTAATCCAAACTCTAGCCTAGTTCACAAATAGATCTTAACGGCTACAAATTATTTCACCAGTGGGTGGAGGCGGTTGTCTTAAAGAAAGCAAATGAGGCCAACATCTTGCATTTTTATGAAGGTATCGTAACTAGATTTGGAGTCCCTTCAACTATAATATCAGATAATTCCTTAGATTTTCTCAAGACAAAAATATCTGGATGGGCGGTGAAAATGGCATCTATTTGAGCACCTCCTCAAACTATTACCCTCGGGGTAATGGGAAAGTTAAGTCCACCAACAAAAATCTTTTGAAGATTATAAGGAGGACTCTAGATGAGAATAAAAGAACATGGCACACCAAATTGAAATCAGCCTTGTGGGATGATAGGATTACTCCCAAGAAGTCAACATGGAACTCTCCTTACAGGTTAGTCTATGGAAGAGAGGCAAGTTTTCCTATATCCCTCAACTTTCCCACATTGGAGTTCCTAAAACAGCTGGAACTATCATAGTTTGAGCCCGTAGAAGTCAAGGATGTAGAGCTCATGGAGCTAGAGGATTTGAGAAATCAGACCATGAAGACAATGGAAAAAGACCAAGCTCAAATCAAGATGAGCTTTGACAGAAAACCAAACATCAAACCTTCGAGAGGAAGACTTAGTTATGAAATGGTATGCTAACAAGGAAAAAATGGGAAGGCACTCCAATTTTAATGCAATATGGAGTGGCCCTCATATGATTTCATGTTGTAAATAAAACAATGCTTTTTAACTATCAAATCTGGATGGGGAAGAATTATAGATTCGGTCGATGGAATCCATCTCAAACATTATTACTAAATGAAGTATCTTCCTTGTACATATTAGTTTAGAATTTTTAATTACTCCAAGTGTTTGTAGCACATTGCCTTGTTGTAGTTTATGTTTTCTTTCATAATAAGTTCTCATACACTCTCTGCATGTTCCATTTGGGATGTGTACAAATTTTCTATTTGTATATAGTTTTGCCTTTGTTTCTCTTACACTTTCTAGTTTCAGCGAGGTTTGGTGAAGAAACAACCAATCCTCAACCCAAGATTTCTTTTGGAATGAAAGGCCCCAGTAGTGCTTCATAAATTTAAAGGATAAATTCTCAAAGTGGCAAACTAGTTTCAGCAATCAGTATGACTCCATGCCTATTGGATCCTCTAAGGCCACTTGGTCTTTCGGATCTAGCAGGTAGATTGTCTCGCGAGTCACCAATTGTTATCCATTTTCGCACCCCTGCAAAATGGACAACTTAAGTAGGCCTAGGGGTGAGAAAAAAACTACCACAGAGGATTATTCAAGTTCTATGAACACTAAGGAATTTATTTTGGAAGGATCGGGGAAATTTCGAGAGGTTTTGGATCCGATTCATCAAAATCGGGATTTTGGGCCTAAAGGAGCATGCACTATGAAAGAGGACACGAGCTTTCAAAGAAATATTCTAGGATCCGTGTAATGAATTATAAGCCCAAAAAGGTTCCTATGGAAATCATTTTTCATGCCCTACAATGTGGAAAATGCTGGGACAACTTGCAACATCATACAAATTTTGAGGCAACTAATTCTTCTAGCGCACAACAAGCGATCCGAGAAATAAGGAGCCATTTGGAGGTGTTAAAGTAAAAATTGGACCTTGATATAGCTGCCATTGGATTCATTGGTTTTTATTAGGTGAAATCATATAAAATTTCACCCAAAAACTCATCTAGGAGCTCGAGATATCACCTTCGTGGTGGCCCCCAGGGGTTGGATGGCTAGGGGGTTTGACGGTCGTCCAACTCAGGCTGGATGGTATAAGGTGACCCAATTTAGATGGTTCGAGAAGATTGGATGGTCCGGACGGTTGTGCAGACAAAAGGTTGGAGGGCTCACGAGGTTGGATGGGTCATGAGGATGGTCGGGTGACACATTGTACGACATAGGGTTGGACGGTCGTGCCTAACCCCATTAGTTGTATGGGAAGAGGATAGATGGCTGCCCAACACATCGGGGTAGATGGACCACGGTGAAGGGATGTACGACCTATAGGTTAGACGGTCATCCAACTTGATGGGGTTGGACATAAATTACGTTGGACGACCCATTCAAAATTTATATGGGTCATGGTTCGATCATTGTCAATTCACATATAAAGGACAACTCATGGGTCATCGGCTATTTTCTCAAATAAGGTTGTATGGACGGATGAGGTTGTACATGCATCCAACCCCACATGGTTGGATGACCAACATGGTTGGAAAAGTCATAAGCCATGCGAAGGTAGGTGAGTGAATGACAACTCAACCAGATTTAATGAGGAATGGCACCCATGACGCTGCTGTGTAAGAAAAGTACCAATTGTATGGCTCACCATACCTCGTAATTCATTTTTCCGATTGGTGGCAAAAAAATTCCTATATCTTTGTAAAATTCACCCCATTTTGAGGGGAGTCATTCTGTAATGCAAAAGAACTCTGTCAAAATTGTTCCAGAAGCTATTGTGAGCTAAAGACCTCGAATTTGGGCATTTTGTAAAGGATTTTTCCTTGTGCCTATATTGTAATGGATTGTGCATGTTTTTAGCAATAAAATTGGTGTTTTGTGGCTTTTATTTCCCTAACTCAAGTTATATTGCATCTTTTGCCTCCCATTATGTTTACAAGTATATTGTGCATGTTTATATCTCTTTGTAGGACCTTTAATTTGTTATGCTTTATGAATCTAGGGAATTGAATATTGTTTTAGACTGTGGCGCTTCTATCTTCCCTCTCCCACTTTTTACTCCCTATTTTTCACTCACTCAGAGTATCTCACCCCCTTTCTTGGTGCATCACCTTCACTTAGAGTAGATTTACTTTTTATGCAATCTTCTATCCCTATCTCCTTGGAAAGCATTAGGGTAGGATTAGATTACTTTTCCATTCTTGGCACTTTGGAGAAGTTGGCACTAGGTTAGGTAAAGGAATCATCCTTCTCTAGAGGTTTGTCTCAAATCACAAAGGTCCCACACCTTGAGACAATCCCATGTTAGTCAAAAGTAGGTTTTTGTAATGTGAAAATCCTAGGGTGCTACTTTTTTGACATAACAACTTGATTATTTAATTTTTTTACCATTTCTATTTGTAAAATGATCACACCATAAGGATGCATGGAGATACTCCTGGATTAAATTTTTTTACTTTATTAGGATCCTCCATTGAATCATAATCACTTTAATTTTCTTACTTAATGATCCAATCAGGAATCTACTCAAGACATAAACTTCTCAAGTAACTAGGGGTGTCCACCATGGCTTGCCTCCTAACATGGAAATTTCCTTAAAGAACCCATCTTATGGTTCATATACTATATTTTCAAGTTGGAACCATAATGCTTCATCTTGATAGTCACTTGAATATGAGACAAATCCAATACTCCTAGAATTCTTCAATACATTTAACCTTCCATGGATACCCAACATAATCTCTACTAGTTCTCCACTATTAAATGTCTTCCTTTTCTAATAGAAACTCATCTATGTTTCATGTATTCCTCACATAATCATATGTAATTGAAATACAATTATCATGTATACAACAAAATCATTAAATCCTTGCGTAAGACTCAACCCAACAAGGTGAACCCTTTTTATACCAATTGATGTATATGTGAAAGAGGGGCCCAAGCTAATGGTTCCCAAGTCCTAGTAATTAACACTTTGGAGATAAAATATAAATACCTTTACGAACACATACACCTAATGATCCCAAAACTATATTATGAATTTATCAACATTGAATTATTATAGATAATTTAACACGCATATTCACACATAATTTTTTTAATTGATTTAAACACATGAATGTGACATGTAATATTCCTTTTATGGACTCTTATACACTTTTACACTATTTCGATATAAAAAAATCCTATCTTGTAAGTCATCTTCCTTACTTTTGTTATTCAAGTGAACTATATGTCCCTTCTTTGATCATATACTTCGTATCAATTCTAACTCACATTTCACATCTTAAACTACCTCTTATTATCCACGATGTATCACTTTGACATTATCATAGCATTTCGTGTCTCCTTGCCTTTCCAACATGATTGGAAACAATCCAAAATATGGTGTTTTCAGTTATCTACATACTTAAAAGCTACTAGAGAAACCATTTCTTTACATAGGTTGATAGTTTAGTAACCATTGGGGTGGTTGTGTAATCATTTGCTAATATATATCGATAGTTTCACAACATTTCCTATGCAAAGCAATGTTTTTTCCATTTACCTAGGAAAAGGTACTTATGACTAAGGAAAATAATTGAAACTACTACCTTAAGCCTTTTATGAGGCAGTTGATTTCTGTGGAAATTGCAAGAAAATAATTTGCACAAGAAATATGCATACAAAATCTCTATGTTTTTGAGTGATCTAAAATTTCTATGGACCCAAATACTCGTGTGTCATTTCAACCTTGTTTGTCTCCTCTTCTTCATTTTCTCTCACCATTGGTTCCTTTAATCTCTCATCTATTCTTTTTCCTCCCTCCCCTATTTTTCATGTGGTCATGGGAAGTGACCATTTTACTATGGTGCGAAGATAGTTTTGCCATGTTCATACTCATTATAAAAATGGTCAACACAATTTGGGCCCTTAAATTGTCCGTGATTTTTACTTCCCATGTTTTGTGGCATTTCTTATCAAATATTATTCCCATTGTGTGTCATCTTGCATGATAATAATGACATAAATTTAATTCAAAAATTATATAAAGGTATTAGTGTATTAAGATATTCAGGAAATGAATGGGGGAATAGTTATTTTATCACAAGTTTGATATGTAATTTGTAAGAGGAGAATATGTTTCTAAGAACATCATATGCTAGAATTTGAAATAAAGAATTTAGATAACAATATAACATTTACTAGTTATTGTTACATGTATTAAAAGATAATGGTTAAGACATTTTCATACACTATATCATGGTTGACTTGCATCCATAGCATATTGCAATTTTTTAAAACATGTTTTGGAATTGATAATAATGGAGGGATAACATAAGACCCCATTAAATATCTCCATTTTCTATGTGATTAGCAAGGTGATGAGGCCATAATATGGTTTTGAACAAAAGGGTGGATTCTTACGAATTTATAACATAACCTAAAAAAGTGAGTGATTTTAAATTATTGTTGCTAGGTAATTACATTCATGGTGATGTTCACATTTGATCATTGGAGACCATTTCCATACCCATTTCGAAAATGCTCATTATAGTTTTTACATTATTTTATTATAGGGTATTTTCTCTCTTTCTATTTGGACCTATCTTCGCCATCTATCACCTTTGATGATTTCCTCCATATTTACACAATCGAACATATTATCCTCCACACTTCAATTCTTAAGAACTTTCATTCATTTATATTTTCCTATAATCTAGATAACCCCTTATTTTTTATATTTAGGCTTACTTTATTGTGTTATTTGAATTAAATCTTATTGTGGTTAGATATGTTTAGTTTAGTATATAAGCTACTCTAAAACCACTTTCTATTTGTATACTACATGTTTCAAGGTTAAAATATAAATTCGAGCCCCACTTTTGTAGGTTAATGGGTGAGTGGACTCTTGTATGTCCCCTCTAGGATATTTAAGCTGTCTTTAAATAAAATTAACGTAATTAAGATTTGATATGTCACAATTTTTGAGTGTGTGTGCGATTGACACATGCACACGCACTGTGGTGCGCGTGCACACACACATACACACAAACAAACAAACGTGTATGTGTGTGTACATTTTTGTGTGTGCGTGCACACATAGAGAGGTTATTTATTTAGTTATTACAACAAGAAAATTGTTGATAAATATGAAGTAGTTGTGTTTTCACCTTTGATCTTCAATCTTCTACTTCCTTACGAATCAAATATGTATTAAATTCTTTTGTGTGAAAGTGTTTTGAGAATATTTATTCAATGTGCACATCCTACAATCTTTTCTCTGAAAGTAGTATTGTTTTTTACGGAAGATTCTATCTACCATTTCTTTGTTTAGTTCATTATTTGTCTTTGGTGTGTTCCTCATGTAGTTCATGGAACTTTGTTTTTAATTTTACAAATCATGATTTTTCAATTGGTATGTTTGTTTTGTGTTGACAAGTTGGATGTTGTACCTTAAATTTAGTGAACAAAAATTATTGTCTATCACACTATTATATTTAAATATAAATATACAAATTCATATAATAGTTAATCTTATAATATGACAAGGATACATCATTTCTATATTAGATGAGTAGTTGTTTTGGACTTTCAACATCAATCCCACGTGTTTTGCATGACAATGTTTTAGGTTTTGAGAAAATTACTAATTGTTTGTTATTTTGATTATAAAAATCTACCTATCATTTTGTAAGGTTTTAGAGATGAAAAATAAGTTTAGATATGAAGATAAACATTACAATTTTTTGGCATTATTTATATTTTCAAAAATTCATTTTGTTAATGAATGGTATAATTATAAAAATCTTGAAATTGATATCTATCGACATTTTTCTAATAAATATATTTTATTTATTTGTACTAGTATCTTATTCACCATCGTTACTAGTGTCTATCATATACATCAATAATATTACAACCCATCATTTACACTCACTAATTATGTGTGAAGTTTAATATAAAAGCTTGAAATTGATATATATCAATATTTTTCTAATAAATATATGTAAAATATTTGTACTGGTATTTTATTCACCATCATTACTATTGTCTATCATTTACATCAAGTATATTACAACCCATCCTCTCCACTCACTATCCCCACCAAGTAGATTACAACCCATTAAAGAAGAAGTAAACATTATATTTTAAAAAGAATTCAAAAATAAAGAAATAATTAGGATTGACAAGAACAAAGACACAGAAAAATCTAGAAAAATATGAAATAGACTTTGCAACCATGCACGCACATATTTATAAATTAGTACGTTGATCACGTGGAAAAAAGCGACGGCGACGATGACGAGTCATGATGCCATGCGTACGTATGCGGTGAGGTGGCAGGAGAATGGTCCTCACATACTCCTTTTTATTCCTTTGATTTGGTGGTCCATTTCGTAGGGCCGCCAAATTTAGCGGAGAGCGATGGCCGCGTATGCACTTTTGGATTTCTTTTTGTTTTTAAGCAATACAACCAAAGGCTTCCGTTTCGAGCGTCTTCAATACCAAGTATTCCCTTACGAAAATGACAAAGGAATATCAAAAGGGTTGAGAGGGTAGGGAATGACTAAGTATTGGGAAGGTGGCATTATCTCTTTTGAGATTTTATGTTTCCATGACAAAACATAATTTCTTCTTTAAATTGTTGAATCTTTTTTTTAATGAGTGGATTCTCAATTTATCTACTCTGGATAGAACACTGATTTACCTCATTTTGATTAGTATTAATAAACGGATTTTAATTTATATTATGTATAGGGTAGATTTATGATGGAAATGTGATGTTAAATTGATACGAATCTTTGTGTTAATTTGGCATTAGCGTGTGATTGAATTTGTTTTAACTTTATCTCGCAATTTTAGGATGACTCGATTAAATCTATGACCATTTAATACATAATCGGAGCATGTTAATTACCTAATTTACTAGTTCTTTCATTAATTAGATTTTAGGATATTTTGTGCAATTCTTCCAACCACAATATCCACCATATAAAATTGTGTTTAATATTCTCCAAATAGGTCAAAACTTGATTCATGTTTGGAGAGTCACCTAATATTTCTCTCATGCACAAGAGTTCACCTTGATAAATATACCATATTTTCACGTTCACCATCAAATATGTTATGGGAGTGGTTGGATCAACAAGTGTAACTACCATACCATCATTAACACCATTCTCTACATATTGATGTAGTTATTCTTTCACCACCAATACACAACAATCTTAAATGTTCAATTTTCACCCGGTTAACAGATTGTTCACAAAACACAAGTGCATCCCCTTTCAAATTCACGCTCATTCCAACTCCAAGCTCTTTAAATATTATCGAACATAAATATCTAATTCTTTGACATACAATAATTTATTTACATATATGTCATGTCATTAGTTACATTATTACCCATTACTTTTTATCCAAGTGTACCATTGCAAGCACAAGATGACACTCTATTCTCATTTTGATGGCTCTAAAACATGTTAGTAGTGTCAAAATATCTCTCCTTGAGCAACATGTTGGTGACGTGATCATATTTAATAATTTAATCACGAACAACCGAAATCTAACTTCCTGACTTTAGATTGACTTTGATGGAATAACTTATCCATAACTCAACATATGATGAGAATGAATCTTACAACATATAATGAAAAGATGTTTTCCTATATCAAGATGTTCACTTTGCTAATGTCATATATGAAAACACCTTATTTTAACTATTTACACTAAATGTATAGAGTAATATAGAATTGATGCGATGATTCATTATAAGCTATTATCCAATGATATATAATGAATCAATGCCAACATATATTCACTTGATTGGAATTTATTGGTTAGGAAAAACAAAGAAAAAATCATTTGATACTTAGCTCAACCGCATATATTGGGAAAGTGAGATCAAATTATGTGAGGAATAAATAAGGTTATGTAGGGCATACAAATGCCACTTAGTAGGATAAAGCTAGATATGGATCATCTAAGATAACATCATTAAAATCTATATAGAATTGTACATGAAAGCATATTTAATCTTCATTAGCAATGATAACATCCATTATGGATAATATCAGTAATTAAATTTTCTACTATCGATGAAACTACCTTGGATGTTTCTACGTATTATGGTTTATTGAGTGTGTGATCATCTATATATACTTAAATAAAAGAAATTGTAGATTTATGTGAGCATGCATGAGGTTGTTCTTATTTCCTTCTTTTTATCATTGACCCTAGAAAATTATACTTGACAACAAAGAAGCTTAGAAAGGGATTAGTATTTTGGGTTGGATTAATGTTAAGTACACCATCATTTTTGTTTAATATTTACTTACACTTAGAAGTCTCTTCACTAGCTTGTTAATGTAAATTTTCCTTAGATTCTTTCTATATATATGATTCTCAACCCCAAATTAAGAACTATTTTTGCATAAACCAATCTAAAATAAATTCAAAAGTACCGAAAAGGTTGACAAAAGGGGCTTGACTTAAAATATTTGATTAAAAATTACCTAGAACATTTTCATAGATTATAGATGTTATCATATACGATATTATCTAAAGTAAAAAATATATATGTTGTATTACTTGGATCTATAATAAATGCCCAAAAATAATTTAATAATAGGAAACTAAAAATATAATTGAAGTGTTAAAACAAAAGAAGAATGATGAGGGTATGAGATGATTATGAATAATAAAGATTCAAAAGTAAGAGTAAATTCGAGGAAAAAAATCAATAACTTGAAACGATGGAAGACATATACAAAATTATCCTTAAAATTGAAAAATAAGGGTTACATATCACTCCCTTTTAATCTAGTATGATTTGAAATAATGGGTTAAAGAGATAAATATTTTTACCTATGGATATCGTACGCACCCAAAATTGCATGTGCTACATTGGTGGGAAAATGGTTATAAAAGTCCCTAGTGATGATTCAAAATCCTTTCAAGAAGGTGTTCGAGCTCCAAAACCCATTTGCAGTATATATTTGTAGCCTAGATGGCCTTACTTATCTTTTCCTTGCATTTTCCAGCTTCCCCCTTCTTTCGTGCTTGTTTAGCCTTGATTATCGGACCGCTACCTTGCACAGGCAAAGATCACTGAAACCGCCGCCTGCGTAGGGAGGCGGCGATCTTGGCCATTTTTCCAGAATCTTCATGCAAGAAATTGCATGCGATGATTCAATTAAGATTGCATTTTGAGTGCATATGTGAGCCAATTTTGCTAAAGATAGCTTCGTTTGCTTAGTTCTCCTTGTTCCTTCTATTTTTAAATAGATTTAATGAGCAGAACTTCCTCTTCAATTCCTTGTGCATGAAGTAACCTTCCATCCTTCATTCCTATATATTCCATGCTTTTATTCAAGCAAAGGTGTGAGAATTTTGTGTATCTTGCATTGTTGTGCTGCCATAATCTTGTTAGGAATTGCATAGCCAAGTTCAGATCTCTTGTGCTATCTTTCTTCTACCTGCATTACATCCAGATTACCTCCAAGCTGCCATCACTCAAGCGCCATCCTCTTTTTGTTGTTCTTTGCATTCCCAAATCCTTGGACTCACATGAACACTCAGAGAAAGAAAGGAAAGAATTGAGGGGACAAATACTCATACTACTGGATTTGCCAAAGCTCTTGCTCTTCCAGGTTGGAGTTGTGTATTTGTTTGCTTTGTTTTGTCAAATTGTTAATTGCATATCAAATAGAGTAGAGAAACAATTCATTTCAATTAATCAGATAGTTCATAAGTAGATCAAATCAATAGGAAGTTTTCCCTTAATATTACCAGGGAAGTTGTGGGTGAACAATAACTCTGTTAGAGTCATGATTTGTTCTTCACTTCTAAGGTAGGGTTGGAGATATTTTATTTGAATTAGAGTAGATCTTAGATTTAGATTCCCACATTTGCACAGATAACTAGCTACATTTGGCTAGTTATTTGTTTTGAAATTGTTTATTAGATTAGATGCATTATCTGAAAAGTTAGAAAAGCACAAAAATATTTATTTCCATAGATTAGTTTGTTTCATTGCTTTGTTCTGATATATTGAGAAAATACCAAAAACATAGCATAGATTTCCTTTTATAGATAGTTTATTTATGAAAACAAATCAATTCATCTTGCATGAGAAAGGAGTTACATTTTATTTCTACGAATTGTAACTCCTTTCTCCCTGTGGATGTATGAGGGGTCTTGGATTGCAATTTACACATCACTCCTATTTTTAATTCTTTGTTTGGTCTATGAAAATGAGAAGACCTTTTTCTGTGCACATAATTTCTTGGTGTTTAGTTGCTTGCTTATGTTTGTTACATAGTAATTGTTGTCCACTTTTGCACCCTTGTAAAAATTGAACAACTTGGATAAATATGGACTTGAGAACTTGATGAATATTAAATGATGATGAGGATTTGAGTATATCGCGTAGAAGATTTGAAGGAGCATGGTGAGGAGCGAGAGTTGCGGAAGAAAAGGACAAGCCGCGACTAAAAAGAAAGTTCACAAAGTTTGGATCTAATCACAGAGGTTTAAGAAAGCCGTGATACACACGAGGAAAAGTCGTGGGTAAAAGAAAAATAGAAAGAAGCTAAGGGTTGAAGTGAAGGAGTTAGTAAAGGTGTGGGTTGAAGGAGACAAGCCACACTACAAATAGCAAGCCACAGGGGGTTTGAAAAGACATAAGTGCATTAAAAGGAGCCACGTAATACTAGGAATCTGTTGGTGTAGGTTATTTTCCATGTATTTATTTTAAATACATGGAATACCTCCACATAGGTGATTCACCATGCTTAGGTGTCCTAGGGTGTCATTATGGCTCTTACACACGTCATAGAGCGTCATTGGAGTTACATTTGATCGGCTATTCCAGGAATGTAACTCCCACTTCTTGATGGCTACATTTGTGGGGGAGTTACACACCCCACTACTATTTGTACACCCTTTCATCTTGAGCAACACATGGGGAATGGAATAGAGTTTGGATTTTTCAACTTTTTCCCCTCAATGCATGCACATTGCTTCCATGAATGATTTCTTGCTTTGATCTTAAAGCTACATCATTTTGCGGTTGAGTGCAACGTTTTGGTGCTCATGGATTCCCTCCAGATCTTTGTCATTCCTCTGACATGGTATCAGAGCTCGGGGATTGGAATCGTGTTGCTCGCAATAGTTGCTTACTACTCTCCGTCTCATAGTTTCTTGTGCAAGCTATCATTTGCATGTGCTCTACTTTCACTAATTTCGGGGTGTTTATACCTCTGTTTGGGTTTTCTTGTGGTTCGTTTGGTCGTGTTTGTGTTTACGGATTTTTAGGATTCTCGAGGTTTACATGCAGCTCTTGTAGCCATTGTTGCGAGTCGGGGTTCGAGATCTCGAGTCTATAGTGCAATTTTTAAGGGTTTTTGGAGTTGTCGACCCTTCCACGTTATACATAACTCATGCTTTCTCCAGCTTGTGTTTTTTTGCATTACTATGCTCGTGGGTCATTTTTTGAACTTGTAGCTCCCGCATTGATCATTGCTTTAGCATCCACAGCTCATATTTGTTGCATTGCTCCCCTGACTCTACTAATCGTTGGTTAACGAGCTCTTTACACTGTGTGGACATTTTTACTTTCCGTGGCTCTGCTTTGGATCAACTCGTGCTTCTATCCCATGAACAACTCATTTTTTTGGCTCCCATGAGATCCATTGCCATTGTTGTGAGGCTTTGGTTCGTGCTTCCATCCAAAATCTCTGGTTCCTCATTCCTAGTTTCAAGTGTGCCATGGTATTGTGCTCCCTGCACCTGCCCTTTCGACTGTTTCACCCTGCCGTGCCTCTGTCAGATTCAATAGCCGTGCTTTTTTCAGACTATTTTTTCATTTCAAACGGACACTGTCTTAGACTACATCTCCCGTGTTCGGTGTGTTTTTTGGCACGTGGATTAGTGATTCAGCCTTGTTCAGCCTTGTTCCATCATTCTAGCGTGGTGTTGCGGGGTTGGTAGGAGGCCAGTGTACATTTCTGGCACATGGACCTTCCTACTGATGCTCCAACGGTCATCCTGCTTGTTGTGTTTGCTACATGACCCTCACATTTCCTCTCCACGCTTGCAGCCCGTTCTTGGCTTTTCTTGCATTTTTTGGCGGTTTGGGATCTTTCTCCTCCCTCACATGCCTGCAAACAGCTCCACCACTCTAGTCCTTGGTGCATCTTTGAAACGGTTCATTCTTCGGTCACGTTCACACGGCCCGTGAGAGCCGCTCTCTTCCACATGGCAACCTGCATTTTCTCCAGCCTGCACTTTTTGGTCTGCAGCTCAAGGCGGTT
This sequence comes from Taxus wallichiana var. yunnanensis, assembly GCA_018340775.1. Classification (NCBI taxonomy): domain Eukaryota; kingdom Viridiplantae; phylum Streptophyta; class Pinopsida; order Cupressales; family Taxaceae; genus Taxus; species Taxus wallichiana. Next base: position 80,365,033 of record CM031244.1, read on the forward strand.
TCCCTCAATGTGGGCCACCTCCTCTCAACACTTTTTTAATGTTTTAAAGTGTTTAAAAAATTAAAACATTCTTTATGGCATTGTAATTTGGGTTTTTGGCTTGTAATTTAATCCCTCCTACGAGTGTCGAAGACGGAGGCGAGTCGGGGTTGGCAGGAGGTTAATCCCCCCTCGTAGTCAAAACAACCCCTACTAAATTTTCATGCCGTTTCCAACAAGTAATCACATGAAACCCTTTGCACCCATTTCAGGCATTTTTTTAATGCGTTTGTAGCATTTATTGGCTTTTTCCATCAGTTACGGGAATCGTTTTAATGCCATAACTTTTGACTCGCTTCTCATTTCTGAGTGCTTCCTTGGTCAAAGTTGCATGATTTTTCACACATTACGTGATGACATTGTCAATTTTTTAAACACACTACTTTTATAAAGTACCGCATTCTGGGGGGGTTGCTTGTACTCTTGGGCCTACACACGCAGGCTCATTATCGGCCAAGTCCGACATCTTTCTTTTATGCATCTTGCATTTTTCATCATGGAGAGTGCTCTTTCCAGACTTGAGCATCGTAGGATCGCTTTACAGCCTCCACCACTTCTCACCGGGAGAGGGAACTATTCAGCTTGGCGTGCTTCCATGGAACGTTACTTCGCTCACGAGGGTCTTTCACCCTTTTACTTGGGCCAATTTCTACACCCACTAATCATCATCATCTGGAGGACTTTCTCGACACTTGTGGCCATGTCTTTGGTCACATGATGATGCATGTCTCCAGATCTCTCTGGTTTCACATGGCACAATCAGATCCACCTCACCGTGTCTGGAGCATTCTTCAGTCCCTCTATGGAGACCCTTCACATACTGTAGTTGTTGTTCTTGCTGCTGATTCAGTTGTCTCCTCTTCTTTGTGTGATGACAGTTTCTCGACATAGACTTGCTTGATTCTACTTCTGATGACGAGGATTGTGCACCTAGTTCTGATGTTGAGAGTACTACAGAGGACTCTTCTCCTCTTTCTCTCACTATTCCAGACATTGTTGTCACCCCCCACATCTCATCAGATATCGAGAAGTCTCCTACTCAGTCTCACACCATCATTACACCCACCTCCTTTCCACTTCCAGTGTGCGAGGCCCCTTCCACTCCTCTACCTTCATTGGATGACTCATACCTATCTGACATCGCTCTTCTATTTGTTGAGCCCCCTCATTGGGACGAGTATCTGCCTGACCTTAGTCATCTTTTCACAGAGTACACTTGTGATGCACTATAGGTCCCTCATCCATCTATAGGTGTTTCAGAGGAGTTCATCATCTCCATTGTTGGGAGTGCCCCTTCTAGGATTCTTACCACTTCCACTTTTCTAGAGACCTTCATTGATCCACCCTCAGTTGTGGATCCCTTTTCTATTGTGGAGGATGTTTTGTTCCCTTCACATCACTTGGACATCCTTTCTAGGTGTTCCTCTTCACTTTGATAGTTCTACGCATGTGGCATTACCTTCGGTTCCTTGGCACTCACTCGATAGACCTATGTCACACTTTCATACACCAGACTCAGAGTTCTTCGTGTTGTTACCTTCAGTTTCCTTTGTGGAGTGGGCGGACTTCCAGCACGTCATTATTTTCCTTCCTAAGGGTAGGCACATAGTTCGGTGCGGGTGGCTCTTCTTCAGTCTAGAGGTAGAGGATCTCATGATCGACATTCTTCTGGGAGACTTCTTAGAGCTGCGAGTTCGAGATCCGTCCATGGAATCTTCTCGCATTCCTCTCGTCTCCCTCTTCTTCTCTCTTCGTCTTCTTTCCGAGAGATTGCCTCTTTATACATGGGTACCTCTTCAGGCTCGTCTATGGTTGGGACCCATCCTTGGCATCTTTCTTAGATTAGAGAGTGGACTTGTCTCTCTTTTGGGGATTTTTTTTCCCACTGGGTTTTCTCCTTTTACTCCACTTTTCGAGAGCTTCTTATACATGGGTACCTCATTAGGCTTCTTGCCGGGACCCACTTCTCTCCTTGTTTTCATCTATGTCTCCACCTAAGCTATGCTTCAGGGGGTGTTGGTGTAGGTTATTTTCCATGTATTTATTTTAAATACATGGAATACCTCCACATAGGTGATTCACCATGCTTAGGTGTCCTAGGGTGTCATTATGGCTCTTACACACGTCATAGAGTGTCATTGGAGTTACATTTGACCACTATTCCGGGAATGTAACTCCCACTTCTTGATGGCTACATTTGTGGGGGAGTTACACACCCCACTACTATTTTTACACCCTTTCATCTTGAGCAACACATGGGGAATGGAATAGAGTTTGGCTTTTTCAGCTTTTTCCCCTCAATGCATGCACATTGCTTCCATGAATGATTTCTTGCTTTGATCTTGAAGCTACATCATTTTGCGGTTGAGTGCAATGTTTTTGGTGCTCATGGATTCCCTCCAGATCTTTGTCATTCCTCCGACGAGAATCCACATCCAGAAGACTAAACAACCGTGACACATAAGGAAAATATACGAGGAGACAACAAAATCCATGCATAAAAGGAAAATGGTAGTTTTCGCACAAAACTAAAAATAACCATATATTTCGATCCAATGATCTAGTTTTTTTGCAAATTTTGTATCATTGGAAGGATCTAAATTTCCTTTATGCAATGGAATTTGTACTTCTTGATTCAAATGGAGGTAAGTGGGTGAAAAGGAGGAAAGCATCTCTACGGCATAAAAAGTACGGTACCGTCGGCTCAGCCACCAAAATTTAATGTAGTATGGGTGCCCATTTCTTCTCTAGCAAGGAAAAAGGCATGGGGAAATGAATTTTTAGAGGAAATCAAACTTTTTTAGAGAATTTAATGAAAGTGGTTGGTGGGTGGAAGGAGGAATTTGAATTTCCCTCTATTTCCTCTTCTTCTTCTTCTCCCATTTTCCTATATATTGTAAAATGATGCTTAGTTGTAATGTTGGATACTTTGGGAATGCGAGGGCATCATTTTAATGTTGCACAAGTGTTATAGAGTTGCATGCCTTGGATCACGATTTTGTAAATGTTTTACATCTTCTCCCTTTTTGTAATGATCTATGCATAATCTTCAAGCAATAAAATTACTAGTTTTGTGGCTCGTTTCTGCCTTATGTTGGTATTTTATTGTGTTTCCTTTCCTTTTCATTCATTCGTGGGTATGTTTTGTATGTTGTTCAGAATATATATCTATTGTGCATCATGAAAGTGGGAATTTAGATGTTGTCTTGAATTGTTGTTAATTTTTCCACATTTTTCATCGTTTTCTCCCATTTTCTCTCTTTTAAAAGTATCTTTCCCCTTATTTTTGGTGTTATCACCTCTCTAGTTTAGGATTTTTGTTTTATGCATCTCCTTCTCACCCTGGTCCCTTGGAATGTTAGAGTAGAGCTAGATAGTTGCATTTCAATTCCTATGAGTAGTTTAGCATTAGAAATAGGTAGAGAATTCAACCTTCTCCAAAGTTCTGTCTTAGTTCAAGTCCCACAACTTGGAGACAGTCCCATGTTGCCTCAAAGCCCTAGATTCTTGTGATTTAGGATGGGTGCAATTTTGAGCTCCAACAGTTTTGGCACACCCAATGGGACCTTATAAATTAATATTTCCAGTTTTATCAAGTTTGGATGTGTATCTTGGTAAAATTCTAGCCTTTGGAGGCTTTGCAACAACACATTTGGCAACTCCATTAAGAAAATCAACTAGATTCAACAATATTGGAAGTTCAAGTTCATGAGAAGGATACAAATAAGGTCTAGGAAAAGAGAATAAGGGATATTTTAATATTTTCAACTATCTCCAGGAAAAGGAAGACAAGTTTAGAGATCACCATCTCCACCAAACAAAACTCTTTCAACACCTCCACCTGGTAGGCCATTCTTACTTGTCCATTAGAGTTCTCAGACCTATATTAATGGCTCCACAACCACCAAATCCATTTTCCAATTTCACAGGGAACATTCCACTTGCTCGAATTCTTAGAATCCCATCCCGAGAAGAGCAACTTTAAAAAATATCCCATTCTGCACATGAGAGAATCACACCACCCCAGCTGATCACATCTAGGATATTGCAAATGTTTGTGTTATTCATGAAATTGTTAATATGGATGTAGCTGTGAAAATTATAGCTTCCTTATTCAAAGGAAAGGCTTTAAAATGGCTTAGGAGTTTGACAATAGGCTTAATTCAAAATTGGAATACACTATGCATAAATACTGTGTAATCCATTTGGAGAGAGGTCGATAATCTGTCTCTATTAGAAAAATTAACCACCATCAAAAGAGCTCCAAATGAACAAATGGTGGACTTCAATTTTAGGTTCTAGAGAATGTGGGACAAAATTCCAATCCCTGTAAGACCAACTGTTGAAGGTGCATTTCTTTATTTCTTAAAAGATCTTAATTCTGATATAGCTATTATGATCCAATCTATGGGGAGATAACATTTCCAAGAGCCTATGAACTAGAAATTAGAGCTAAGAATTGTTTAATACAAGTCAAAAAATTAGCCCCTAAGCCACCCATGCCATTATATCCGAATTTCCTCAAGCTACTCAACCTTTTATTTCTCATATCCCAAAAAATACCTAGCCTATTATTTTCACATCTCGGACTCTGCGTAGCACAAATAAGATGAAAATACGAAGGCTTTAATCATAACTTTGACTAAAAAAGTTATATCTTTATAAAACTAGCAAGCCCAATCCTATTAAATTATCAAAACCGGGAAAATATTCAAATCATGGATATAATCCATATAAAAACAAACAAGATAATAAAAAATATACAAAAATTCAACAAAATAACAAATGGCAAGGTTAAAATTCTCCTCTCCCATCGGCAACGATCCCTCCTCCACAATCACTTCCTACTCCTAGCTCAAGCCAAACATTGGTTCTAGTACAAAACAATATGGTTTAAGAAACTGAGTGGTGTTTTCCATGTCATCTACCACATAACCAACTTAGTTGTGAAAGGGAAATGCATCTTCAAGCTTACATGGTTCAAGGTTCTTCCAGTCAACAAGAGCCACTTCTAGAAGCACCTAGTTCAAATGTAGAAGCAATCTAAGAGACCAATATTGATTTCAATCTCATGTTCTTGAGTTGATGATTTTTGCGTTAAATCAAGTGACATGTAGCTCTAACATACCTCAAATTAGCATTGTTAATAATACAAGATACAAGAAAAGGATTCTATAATCATAGCTTCCATATTCCTCTGGAAATAATAATATCTCTACTAAGGAGAAAGAGATTGGAGTGGACAAAAAAATGTTTCTTGAAATGCCTAGTAAATATATCTTGGAAAAATAAGTTATTGTTCAATCAAAGTCGCCTATTTAAATGTTGCAACAACGAGAAAAGGGATACTAGCATGTTGTAGATGTATAATTCGTGGGTCTTCCATTTAATATTGTTGAGAAAATGAAGAATACCAATGTCAATGTGACAATGTGGGATGCGTTGGCTATTCCATCTTAGAGATATCTCTTGTGTGAATCCCTCAAGCAACTTCCTTAGGTGGATCCATTGATGCATAAGGGCTCATGTTGTTGTGAATGTCTGCACAAGAAAAGGAAGACCAAGTGAGTAAGATTGCTAAATCCCCTTATTTTTACATGTCATTTATTTTCGATAAGCATTTGGCTCATAATTTCATGATTGATTATGGGGATAACACCTCTCCGTAATGCCCAAGAAAATTTCTGATATCCTAGGTCTTAAATACAATCCTGTTTCTAGGGGAGTTTTATAGCTTCATGGTTCAACCATGGGTGTATTGGGAGTGATTAAAGATCTTGAGTTAACACTTCATGCCTGCCAAAGTCTTACCATAACTCATGACATTCTAGTAATTGACCTACCTCCCATGTTTGACATTTTTTATCTAGATATTTCACTGCCAAGGTAGGTGGTTATTTGTCTTTAGATTGGAATCACATGATTTTAAGAACTAAATATGGTACAAGATTTACAATACAAGATTATCCCATCTTTTCCTATAATATTAAGTCTTATGACCCCACCCCTATCTAATTAAATTGTCTAATACAAGAAAAACATGAACAAGAATCAGTTTCAGATGAACAACCTATCCCTCCTTCCATGCCTAATTTATTGCTAGATGAATGGGTTAAGAGAGACCACAAATTTGATCCTTATGCTGAAGAGCTTAAAACCTTTGAGATTGGTCTTAGTACTTATTGCATTCTCCAAGAAGAATCTATTATTCCCATGCCATTTAAGCAAGCAAAAGAAAATACTTCTGGACTATGGCGGATGTTTTCTGATGGTTTTAGAAGTAAAAACGGAGTGGGGCAGGTGTTGTGCTGATTTCTCCAATGAATGAGAAGTTCTTCTTTTCTCACATATTGCAATTTACATGTTCTAACAATGTAGCTAAGTACGAAGCATTGGTGCATGGTCTTTTAATTGGTGAGAAAAGGAAAATAAAATAATTATAGGTATTTGGAGATACTAAAATTGTCATTTATCAAATTAGGGGAAGTGTGCCACAAAGAACAAGCTGTTAAAGGCTTACAAACATAGAGTCTGGGATCTACTAGAGAGCTTTGACACCATTAACCTTCAAGTTGTGCCTAGGAAATTGAACAAGGACGTAGATCAAATGGCGGCTCTTGGTTCTCAATTCTCACCCACTGAGGATTTGATCAAGGGAAATACATAATATATCAAGATGATGGTCAGACCATCCATCCCAAATAATGAGATCATCTAGCATGTGTTTAAAAGAAATGAAACAATTGTGCATTTTATCCAGAATGAAGTTTAGTTCTCCTCAATAATGCAATCTGATTTATCTTATAGCTACAGTGATTGGATTATTCGGCTGAAAAAAAACAAATTGCCAAAGGGATTGGTCACTTCAGAACAAATATTTATTCTAGATTATGAATTCAAAGGTGTGGAGAAAAACATGGCAAAAAAGTAAGAAGACTATCGACCGATTCTAATTGCCCCGATAAAGAACTCCTCTTTGGGAAGGTATGTGATGAGGATGAAAAACATGCTTTTATCTCCTTGTGCAAAATATTTAGTGATGTGTTTTCATGGGACTATGAAGATTTAAAATAATTTAATCCAGATATAGTTCAACATTCTATTGATCTTGATCCCAATGTCAAGCCAATTAGATAGAAACAGAGGCTAGTTAACCCCAAGATTGAGCCCCTCATGAGAAAGGAATTGTCCAAACTCATTGAGGCCAAGATAATTTTTCCTATTAAGTATTCTACTTGGGTGGCAAATATGGTCCTAGTAAGGAAGAAAAATGGGAAATAATATTTTTTGTCGATTTCAGGGACTTGAATAAGGCCTCTCCTAAGGATCACTATCCTATACCTTCCATAGAGTAGATTCTACAGACAAAAGTAGGTGGTGAAAGTTATTCCATGCTTGATTGATACTCAAGTTTTAATCAAATAAAACTTAATGAAGAAGATCCGTATAAAACTACATTCACCACCAAATGGGGATCATATGCATACCAAAAAATTCCCTTTGGCTTATAAAACGTAGGTGCACCTGACCTTCAAAGAGTGATGGAAATTTCCATTAAGGGCTATATCAATGAATTCATTCTTGTTTATCTTGATGATATCACCATTTTTTCAAAGCATAGTCAATATCACACCAGTCATTTTCAAAAGGTATTTGAGAGATGCAAGGAATTTGATGTGTCTCTCAATCCTAAGAAATGCAACTTTGCAGTCCCTAGGGGAAATATTTTGGGCCACATTGTGTTAAAAGAAGGCATTACCATTGATCTAGAAAGAATCTTAGCCATTCTGGATCTTTCCTTTCTAGCTCACAAGAATGCTTTACAGTAATTCCTTGGAAAAATCAACTTTGTTAGTCGTTTCACTCCTAACTTTATAGGTTTTGTGAGGCCTACTCTCATACTCAAGAAGGATTCAACTTTCAAGTGGATAGTTGAAGGAAAGGAGAAATTTTATAAAATCAAACAAGATATTTCTCAAGCCCCCACATTGATCAACCCTGAGTATGCTAAATATTTCATTCTATATTTTTATGGGGTTGAATCTAGTCTTCTTTGTCGTTTTAACTCAACAAAATAATTAGGAACTAGAACATCCAATGGCCTTCTTTAGTCAAACATTGAAGAATTATGAGCTCAAGTACAACCACATTGAAAAGTAGGTGTTTTCCATCATGAGAGTTTTGAAGAAGTTTAAAAGTATGTTTGTTACTAACCGTATTAAAGTATTGGTTTCATATTCTAGTGTCAAAGCCTTTATCATAGGAGAAGAGATCAGTGAGAAATGAGTTGGATGGGTGACTAAAATTATGGAATATGATGTGACTATCAAGGCCACAAAGTTGGTAGGAGAAAGAGCACTTTGTGAGAAGTTGGCTCTAGATGCTTAGGATCACCAAGAGAATTCCTTCACAATTGAAGAGCTTGTAAATAATGTTTAATTACATGAAGATAAGGAGACATATTTAATGATCACATTTGGACCACTTGATATGACTAACTTTCTATCTACAAGAGCTTATCCTCATTGGGCTAAAAAGAAAAAATAAGACACCTAAGGTTGAAATTTATTCCCTATGCTCTAGTTGATGGAGTATTATTAAAAAGGCATGTTAATGGAGTGCTATTCGGGTGCATTGAAGGTGAGAAATGTGACAAGGTTCTTACCGAGTTTCATGATGGTTTCTTGGGTGGACATTTTTCTGCTAGAGCCATAACCATGAAAATTATAAAATTAGGATACTTTTGGCCTATGTTGTTTGCAAATGCTCATAGATGGGTGAGAAAGTGTAAGGAATGTTCACTCTTCACTGGAAAGAAAAGATTGGCGGCTCTCCCACTTCATCCAATTCAAGTAGATCAACCATTTATATAATGGGGTCTCAAATTCATTGGCATAATTATACCTTCATCTAGTGCTAGTCACAAATGGGTTTTAACAACAATAAATTATTTCACCAGGTGGCGTAAGTCGCACCATTAAAATAAGCTACCTTGAATTAGCTATGTTAGATTTTCTTGAATAAATTTTTACAAGGTTTGGTGTCCCTCGAATATCATTTTTATAATGAAAAATCCTTCTTGGGATCAAAAATCTCTAATTGGGATCTTGGAATTGGCATTTATCTTTAGACTTCTTCAAATTATTACCCCTAAGGTAATAGATTGTGAGAGTCCACGAACAAAAAATTAATCGGGATCATGAAAAGGAAAATGCATATTAATCAGAGATAGTGGCACATAAAGGTGAGAAATTATCTTTGGGTGGACATGATTAAAGTGAAAAAGATATTGGAACTTACCCTTACAAACTGATATATGGAAAATAAGTTAGACTTAATTTTTAAGCGGAGTTACCTTCACTTGAATTAGTTCAATATCTGGAATTTGAAGGCGTGAATCAAATGGATATTCTAATAGTGGAATTAGTGGAGCTTAAGGAGATTAGGAATGCCACTAATTTTTAGGCTTGAATGACATCGAATTCAACCAAAGCGTGGTTTGACAGAAGGCTAGAAACTAGAAATTTAAATTTGGAGACCTGGTCTTGAAATAGGATGCGACAAAGCTAAACTAGGAAGGCACTCCAAATTTGATGAAATCTAGAGTGGAACATACATCATCACTTTTTGCAAGGAAGCTAACTCATTTTGAGTTATCTGATCTTGATGGGAACATGTTTCAAATCCTAGACAATGGGATTTACCTCAAACCCTCTCATTGAGACATTTCATTGCATATTGTACATAGTATATTAGTTTTCTTTCTTTTAAGTGCTTTTAGCACATTGTTTTGCTAGTAGTGTAGGTTTCTTTCCTAAGTTCTTTTGAGTTTTATTTCTTGAGTATGTTCTTTTGTAAAATTTTCATCATATTTCCAATGGCGCCATAGAGAAGATTCAAGGAATTAAGGATCAGTTGTAATCATCTTAGAAATTCAAATGCAGAGCAACTAAATGAGATTTGGGAATCAAAGTTCAAGTTTCAAATCAATTTCAAGTTCATCGATTGCTTCAAGCAGTCTCTCAAGGGTTGAATTTTAGAGTTTCAGATAATTTTCGAGTTATCGGGCTTACTCCATGCTCGATGGATGCTTTAAGGCCAATGATCAATTCATCTAGAAGCAGATGTTCCTGTGAGTCACCAAAAATGTTTTCCATTTTTGCACAAAAATTAAAAAAATTGGATAAATGTGGACTTGATAACTTGATGAATATTCAATGATGATAAGGATTTTAGCATCTTGTGGAAGATTTGAATAAGCCACGGGATGAAGAATGAGAGCCGCGAAAAGAAAAGGAAAAGTTACGGCCTAAAGAAAAAAATCCACCGAAGTCTAGAGATAACCATAGAGGTTTGAGTATTCCGTGATACACATAAGGAAAAGCTGGGGAAAAGAAAATAGAAAGAAGCCAAATGTTAAAGAAGAGGAGTTAGTAAATCCATGGGTTGAAAGAGACAAGCTGCACTACAAAGAGAAAATCGTGAGGAGTTTGAAAAACCGTAGCACAATTAAAGGATCCGAATAAGACTAGGAATTTGTGGACCTGAAAGACTAAACAACTGCAAAACATAAGGAAAATTTAGGGAGCCAACAAAATCCACACACAAAGGAAAATAATAGTTTTCCGTGCATAACTAAAAATAGCTATATATTTCGGTTCAATGATCTAGTTTTTGTAAATCTTGTATATCATTGGAAGGATCTCAATGTCCTTTATGCAATGGAATATGTATTTCTTGATTCAAATGGAGGTAGGTGGGTGAAAAGGAGGAAAGCATCTCTAGCACGTAAAAGTACATTTCCAGAAGCTCAACCACCATAATTTAATACAAGTATGGGTGCCCATTTCTTCTCCATTAAGGAAAAGGGCATGGGGAAATGGTTTTTCAAAGGTGCTTAGAATTTTGTAGAGAATTTAATGAAAGTGATCTGTGGGTGGAAGGAGGAATTCAAATTTACCTCCATTTTCCTCTTCTTCTTCCTCTCCCATTTTTTATATATTATAAGATGATGCTTATTTGTAGTGTTGGATACTTTGGGAATGTGAGGGCATCATTTTAATGTTTCGCAAGTGTTATCGAGTTACATTCCTTGGATCATGATTCGTAAATGTTTTACATCTTCTCCATTCATTGTAATGATCTATGCATGATCGTCAAGCAATAAAATTATTGGTTTTGTGGCTCATTTTTTCCTTAGCTGGTATTTTGATGTGTTTCCTTGCCTTTGCATTCTTTCGTGGGTATGTCGTGTGTGTTATTCAAGAGTCTATATCTATTGTGCATCATAAAAGTGGGAATGTACATGGTATCTTGAATTGTGGTTCTTGTTATCACCCTTTTCATCATCGTTTTCTCCTATTTTCTCTCCTTTGAAAGTATATTTCCTTTGAAATTTTAAGATTTCTATTTTATGCATCTCCTTTTGATCCTGGTCCCTTGGAATGTTAGAGTAGAGCTAGATAGTTTCATTTCAATTCCTAGGAGTAGTTTAGCATTAGAAATAGGTAGAGGAAGTGGCCTTCTCTAGAGGTCTATCTCAGTTTGAGTCCCACAACTTGGAGACAGTCCCATGTTGCCTCAAATCCTTAGATTATTGTGATTTAGGACGGGTGCAATTTTGAGCTCCAATAGTGATCTTAGTTTTGTGATTTTACTAGTTCATTATGCAACTATTTTAATCTATTTCATTTTGTGCTCTACTTACATTAATTTGGTTTAATATGGTTTTTGTGGAGTTTTCTATTTTTTTTTGCTTTGGTGCTTTTGCAAAAGGAGTTTCTCGGCTAATATATAGCTAGTTACAATTTTATTTATAAGGAATATTGTTTTGGAGGTATTTATGTTTTATGATATTGGTTTTATGGTTTTCTCTATCAAGTTATATCTTGAAATTCCTATTATCTCTCAAGCCCCTTAACTTCCTCCTCTGTATCTCCCTCATAGGATCCTTGGTTGCTTATTTTGCACTACAAAACCTACTCCATTTTCTCCTTTGGCTCCCCATGAAGCCATTCTAGCTAGCTTGGTCCTACCAAGCTTTTGCAACTCTATCGAGATCCTTAATCTTGATTTCTTTCACCATCCCATTGAGCTCCTTATCTCTCTGACCGAGGTCTCTCATTAACTCAACAAGATGGGATCACCTCTCGGGATCCTTATCCTTTTTAGGCTCAAAAATAGTGTTTGTCTCTATACCATTTTTCGGCTTGACTCCCATTTTGTCCTAGATCGTTGTGTTTCTCACCAATGATACCTTTGGTGGCTCCCTATTTCGACATTTCTTAACCATCCTTTGAATTGGACCCTTTCTCCTCATACCTTATTCTTCCACCCAGTCCACCATTTCATTACTTATAGACCCCTGTTGCCCTATGCTCATGTTTGTTCCACCTTGTGTGCCTTCAAACTCTATCTCTACTTGGCCATATCCTCCAAGCTCTCTATGTCACTCTTCCTCCCATGTCTAACCTCCCCGCTTCTTCACATGTATTCAATGTTACATCTATGCCTCAATTGAATCTCTTACCTTTTCTTGCCTAGATCTCTCATCGAGTCAATCCCAAGGTGGTTGTCTCAATACCCTCTCCCCTTACCACTTGTTCGCTTTCCTTTGACCCCTTCAAATTGATTTTCCCTCTCATTTCAATTATTTGAGCCCACCTTTCATTTATAAGGTTTTTCATATGTTTTTTTAACTTAGGTGATTTATGTTATAACCCATGGATTAGGGTAATTTGTTTAAAAATAAGGAAAACTAATCAATTAGGTCATTTATTTAATTTAGGGTAGTTAATTTTATTTAAATTAATCCTTTTAATTTTATTTTTTTATCTTTTTGGAAATTAAATTAATTGGACAAAATATTTGAAAATTAGTGTTCTTGGATGTTTTTTTATAACATGTACTTGTTGATTAACTAAAATTGGGATAAGTTTAGTTAATCTAATCTAGAAACGACATGTAAATATAGTAAAGAAATGTAATAAACAAACATGGAAAATGACCCAAACAACTAATCTAATGAAAGTAAAAACCACGATATGCTAGAAGAGCAAGGAAAAGACTTAGCTAATTTGGAGGTAGATTTGAACTATGTCGTAGAGTGAAAAAAAAAGAGGAAATTATGACCATGTAAAGATCCCAAAAGGATGAATTTGACTTTTCTAGCTAGATAGAGCACCTTGAAAGTTTTGAGGCACTTGTGGGCACTATGGTCTCGTAGAATGGGCACCCTAGTTTGTGTAAAAGATCTGGAATGAGTGTTGCAGTCCGGAATGTGGTCCGAAACCTTCGTTGTTTATTGCATTGAATTTTTTGCACTATGCTAGGTGTCATTTATAATCCAAGATGATCAAAGGAACTGTAAAATACCGGAAGAAGTATCAAAACCCTAGAAAAAGAAGAATGCAAATGAATAGATCGACCGATCTCAACTACCACAACAATGGGCTTACTAACTAAGCATTTCACTACAATTCAAACCCAAATGTAGTTCTAGTGTGTGTGTGCATCATATTCCCTAAGTGCTCTTATGCAGTCACACTTTGTGAAGTAGCAAGAAATAACTAGATGTAGAATGTTGCATGAAATAACATATAATCCTTCCCCTATGCTTGTGTGATGCAAATGAACCATACTTTTCCTTATGATGGAGCTAATGGATGAAAATTATCTCCAAATGGATGTAAATCTAGGTGGATGATATTAGTGACTAGTGCTTAGTCCCTCATTATGGTCTCATAACTTTATATTTATAGGGTTCTCTTGATCTAATTTTGTAATTAATCCTGAAATGGCTAACCACAAAAAGATAAGATCTTGAAACAACTAGATAGTTCCCAAAAAAAGTGGTGGGAAAGTTAAAAATAATCGAGGCACCCTTGGTGGCACCGGGGCACCCATGGGCAACCCAAGATCTTGGCTCAGGTGTGCCGGTCAAGGCTAAAATAATAGGAAGTGACAAAAGATGATTGGGCATGTGGGTGTAAGAGGTCAGGAATGATGAAGGAAAATAAAATAAGATGGCCAAAAGATGGGGTTAATTAGTAATTTCTTTACTCAAGATCCTTATAAATAGTAGTATGATACCGACATTAAATAATATCTAAAGTGCATTATTTTGTGACTACATTTTTCCCCACTTTATGTTGGTGAGTGGAAATCTTGGTAACATAAAGTAAATAGAGATGCATACCTAATGTCCATGAATATTGTAGTAGAAAATACGTTGATGGACTAGACAAAGTGTGGAATGACAAAAAGATGATGGAGCGTGGAAACTAAAGATGAAAAATTGAAAAAAATTGATGAGAGTGAACCTAGGGTAGAAACATGTGTGTAGTGTAGCTGTTGTTGTGTGTAATGTACCTACATGGGTAGTATAGTGTGTGTTGTCACAAATTTTTTTAGTTCACGCCATTGTTGTTGTGTTTTTGTTCCCATTTGACTTCTTGTTTCTCATATGAATGGACCTGTAAGGAGAAAATGATCAAGTATTCAAATATGTATGTATGTATGTGTAAAAACACAATGTAAAATATGCATGTAAAATTATGTAAATGTAAAATACGTAAATGAAAAAGTGTAAATGGAACATGTGCACTGATCCATGTTGAGAAAGAGAGTGTAGAAGGATATCCTGTAATGTTGAGGTTTTTTGGGTGATCCGATGCTATAAACCAAAGAAGTATATGCAGGAATTATGTTGTATCCTCCGACCTTTAACTTCGCTTCCTTGAATGTGTGTGAAACAATCTTTGTATGTCCTAGATTTTTGGGTAATTTGATGCCCTTTGGATGAATAAATATAGGGAGGAATTTTTTGTCGTATCATCCAACCTTTAACTAGTTCCCAGAATGCTTAAGGGTACCATGTCTTGTAAAATACACTCTGTACAAGATTTGTAGACTGGTCTAAACCCACTCATTGTATGTAACCCAAAATGCCAAGGCGGAAAGTACACTCGAGGCGAGGCTGGTGTAAATGCATTGTGTAGTATGTAAAACCCCAAATGATGCCCCCCTCTTTAGGGACACATGCGATGTTGTTGATAGGAGAATGCAATCCCAAAAGAGGAACAACCACATGTACTATGAAACTATATACCATGCAGGGGGAAAGGAATACACTTGGTAGAAACCAATGCACGCACAAGCAAGAGGCTAGCCAAAAAAGTATTAATATGAAAAAGATGCATGTAGAAGATAATGTGTAAGCTACGAAGACAAAGTGTAAAAGCTACCAAGCAAATTAGAATTGTAAACATGTAATAAGACAAAGTAAGCCACATAAAGCTAGCTATAAACATGGGACATCACTCACGATGTCACAAGAAACACAAAACCATCATGGTCATATACAAACACACTTGTGTTCACACTAGACATAGGGTAAGGCCCACAAACAAGAGTAAACAATAGTTGACAATGTAACAAACAAGTATGGAAGAAAATATCCATGTATAAAAATGTTGCACATGAAGCACTCGTTAGCATGTTAGAAAGATAACCAAATGTCAAAAGCATGTATAACTAAGTGATATAAAGTGCTAAGTACAAAATGGAGCAATAACACCTGTGAGAGGTGACTGTGAATGCCCCCAACAACCAGTGTAGGAAGGTAGAAGGTGAGCATCCATCCTGTGTGTAAGAGACATGTATCTATGATCAAAACTAGAAAAATACGTGAACACACATGTGTGGATGATAAATGACATATAATTAATCAAAATAACATGTGTAATAAAACGACCATGAACAATCAAAAGTAAGCAAGAGTAAAAGTAACCATAATATGTTGTATGTTGTGGATGGATGGAATGGAATGCAAGATGGATGGTAGGAGCCGCATGGCCTCGAGTGAATGGAAATTTATGTAGGGAGGTTCATTTTGTTTTCCCCCTTAGTAGTCAAGAATGAACCATAAATGAGAGTGCGTCATCGGGAAATGGTCTAATAACATGGGTTGTGTCTAGCGTCTTTATGATGAATGTATATATGTGTAGTGATTATGATATGCAACATATAAAAGAGATGTGTGTGAACCTTATAGCCTAAGCATATATCACGAAAAAATGAATGTATGAGTGATGATTTAGCCCTAAAGTGTGTATCACTACAAGATGAAAATTAGGGAGTGGTGATGTAGCCTAAATCGTATACCACTACAAGATGAATAGTAGGGAGTGGTGATGTAGCCTAAAGTGTATACCACTACAAGATGATAGAGTAAGTGATGATTTATCCTATAATGTGTGTCACTATCCTAGAAATGTCACATGATGAAATGTGGAATGATAAACACATGATGAATGTAAGGGCCATTTGATTTTAAACCCTTGGCGATCGAGTATGGTGAGGAACTAACATGTGTCATAGGGTAGTGTAACATATAGAAGAGTATGTAATATGCGTGATGATAGATGACCATATGATGAGTAGAATGTGTAACTACGTGACATGTTGAATGCAATGCAAGATGTAATTTATAGATTGAAATGTAATTAATATAAGTGTACTATAAATCTAGTATGTAGGATGATATTATGATAGAATCATATGTGGTAAATACTAGTATAATATGTAGAATATGTGTGATATGGAGATGAGTAGTGTATGATGTAAGGTAAATAACACAAGATGAAGTTTAAGGAATCTATGTATATAATATGATGTAATATGCGTAGATAGCCTAATAATGTAGGTAATGTGTAAGATGAATAAGATGTAACACCAAAGTGGTGGATAATAGAAGTATGAGATATATATAGTGATGACTAATATGATGTATGACATGTGATGTGTGAAAAGATGCGTATATAGGATCTATTTTACAGTGTGTAGGATTCATGTGTAGTAAACCCTTAATGGTCAAGTGTGGATTGAAGCACAAAAGTGTGTCATCGGGTAATGACGACACTAAAGTGTAGGGGAAAATTCCTATGCTAAGAGTAGGATGTATAATGCCATAAGTATGGGAGATGTGTGAATGCTAAGTAGGAGGGGAGATGTCTTTGGATGTTATGCCCCCAAGTGTGTAAGATGATGATTTATCCAGGTATGGAAGAAAAAACATGCCATGGTGGCGGATGAGGCAACAAGTAATGAGTAGTTGGTGTACAAAAGGAATTTGTGATAGGAAGAAAAATGGAAATTTCTTGTTGTAATAATGGGTATGTGAAATTGTGTATACCTAAAGAGGAGATATGGAAGGAATAAAAGAAAAAAATCTCGAGGTGATATTTGAGGCCGAACACAGTGGATTGTGTCAGAATGGAAAGAGGTTATTTGACTCCTTTTGTATGTTTTCCTAATCCATTTCCATTGAAACCATAGCGACATAGGTATTGATACCCAAGGCCATATTGTTCGAAGTTAGGAGGAGAGGTGGACAATGTATGGGATGGTTGTGGATGATCAATGGCGTTTGCAATAACAAAATGGAGATGGATATGTTAATTCTTCATAAAACAAACTTTGATATATAAATTTAATATGTGCATGAAGTGTTGAAGGGACCGTGTTCATGGCATGGATCAAGGCCATTTGAGGAGAATATTATATTTAGGATTGTTAAGAATGACATGGAATTTGACAAACACAAGTGCATGACCCTAGAGTAATGGGAAGCATGATTGTACCTAAGACTCATTTAGGAACATTATCAAAGCCACAAATGAAAATATATGAATGGGTTAAAGAGGTTTCATAGAGGCCAAGTTGCATGAGAAACGTGAGATTATAGATGTTAATCCCATATCCATTTTTGACTAAAGTTCCCTTAAATCCTATGTTATTGATACAAAATTCAATATAAAGGGGGGAATCATTACTTAAGATAGTAGGAAGCAATTTCAACAAATATAAATTGGATATGCTCTTCATTGATAGATAAAGCAATAGTAAACATGTGGTATAGATATTCGGGAGAGGTGTGAGGATGAATATAAGTGTTATCCAAAAAGATCTAAGTTTATTCTCGACAATCACAATTATCATGCAAAAGGAATGGAGAGAGACCTTCATGGTGAAAGGACCCTAATATAATGATGTGTAGAAGAAGAGAGGATATAAGAGTGCTTGAATTTTTGGTTCACCAAAATGATTAACTAAAATTGGGATAAGGGTATTTAATGACAAGTATGGAAAATCTAATCTAGAACAACATGTAAATATAGTAAAGGAATGCAATAGACAAGTATGGAAAATGATCCAAGAAACTAATCTAATGAAATTATAAATCATAATATGAAAGAATAGTGAGTAAAAGAAATATCTCGATTCGAGAGGCATATTTGAATTGTGTCGTAAAGTGAACGAGAATAATATGGAGGCGGGAAAAAATGTGCAAAGATCCCAAAATGGATGGATTTGAGTTATCTAGCTAGACTAGAGCACTGGAAAGGGACCAGGGTACATGTGGGTAGTCTAGTTTGCATAATGGGCACGTTGGTCTATGAAAAATATCTAGAATTAATTTTCACAAGTTTGGGGGTGGTCTAAAACCTTCATTGTTTATCGCATAAGTTTGCACCTTGCCATGTGTCACTGATAGTCCAAGATGATCAAAGGACCTATAAAATACTAGAAGTATTATAACCATATAAATAGAAGAATGCAAATGAATGGATTGGATTGACCTCAGCTGTCACAATAATGGGCTTACTAATTGAGTGTTACACTACATTTCAAAAACAAATGTAATTCGAGTTGTGTGTGTGTGTGTGTGTGCATCATGCGCCCTAGGTGCTCTTGTGATAGTTGCACTTTGTGAAGTAGTGAACAATAAATAGATGTATAATGTAGTAGAATGGTGCATGGAATAGAATATATTACCTCCCCTATTCTTGTGTGATGCGGTTGAATCATCCTTGTCCTTGTGATGGAGCTAATGGATACAAATGATATCTAAATGGATGTAACTCTAGGTGGATAATAGTAGTGACTTGTCCGAGTCCCTCATTATGCTCTCATAATTTCATATTTATAAAATTCTCTTGATATAATTTTGTTATTAACCCCAAAATGTCCAACCACCAAAAAGATAAGAAGTTGAAACAACTAGAAAGTGCCCAAAAAGTGGCGGGAAAGTTCAAAAAGGATCGAGGTGCTCTGGTGGGACTAGGGCACCCATGGGTACCCCAATCAAGGCTAAAATAATAAGTGATGAAAGATGAATAAGAATGTGGATTTAAGAGGTCGGGAATGACGAAGGAAAATAATACAAGATGGCTAAAAGACGGGGGTTAATTAGTACTTTCTTCACTCAAGAACCTTATAAATAGTAGTATGAGATTGGGATTAAATAATATCTAAATTTCATGATTTTGTGACTACACGTGGAGGTGCTTCTCATTTCTAGAGGCTCCTTTTTGGATTTTTTTATAATGTGTCTTTAGAGAATATTATGGAGCATTTAAGGCCTTTTTTAAGGTTTGTATTGTGTTTCGGGAGGTTTGTTCACTTTGGGAGGTTATTGAATATTCTCGGGAGTCATTTTTCTTTGTTACTCTTATTATTACTTACGGGATAGTGAGCTTGTTGACCACATCCTATTGACATGAGAGCCCCACCTATGATGTGAGACACTATTTATCACACAAAGCTTTGTATTTCCCTTTTTCTCTTGCTTTATCCTTTATTGTGCTTGTTATGGTGTTGTTTCGTTGTTTTCATTTACAAACTTATTATGGCCTCAAAATTTACAATTTTTTTCACCTAATTCAAAGTGAGTGGGAAAATGTTTCATGTCACACGAACATACCTTATTGTAACCAACATAATATTAATAAGGTGTCACAAACAAGGGGGTTAAATATTGTTATGGGGTGTTGTAATCGCATGCAGATGCATTTTTGATTGAGTCGATTGTCTTACATGCTTGTGTGCTTTCTCACACTTTTATATTTTCTTGCATTCTAGATGCATTTTAGGCTAAGTCTAATGTCCATTTGAGTGTTCTTTTTGAAAATGTTATTTTGAAATGATTTCTCTTTTTGTGGATGCATACTAGAGGATGTTATTTCGAGACTTACATTACATAGGACCGATACTATATCACATCCTCTCGCGATTCTTTTTGGTAGGGATAATTATGCACCGTGGCATTTGAGTATGGAAAATTTTCTCATTCATGATGAAATTTATCCATTTTTGTATGTAAAATTACCTACACACCATGACCCAATGCAACTTGAAACTTCTAGCATGACAGTTTTTCACTTGTTGATATACATTTTTCGTGGCTCTCCGCCATCAAGTAATATACACAAAGGGTCCTCACCCTATTTGGAGAATTATTTAGTCCTTATCTGGAGACCCTTTAGAGATTGCAATTGTTACACCTTCTTTTGATACAATTTTTTTCCTCACCTACTTCATGTGATGATATTTATACCAACAAAAATTTTCCTATTCACATTTCGATGATGATGCTTGTTTTTTTAGTTTTGATTACAAGAGTACTGATGATGATACCTATCCTCCCTCTCTCGGTCACCCTTGAGATAATTTTTAAGCTCATGTTTACTCTCCCACCTTCAAAGATCCATTGAACACTAGAAAAACATGTTCCCATCTTCATACTTCATTGCATTTTCCTCTATTCCATAGTTTATTGTATGAGGATTATTCTAATCCTCCTACTTTTTATGTTGATGATTCATACCTATCAAAAATTACTCTTCTATTTGTCGAGAAATGCTTTTGGGACACGTTTCTATTGGAACTTATATGTATTCTCACAGATCCTACATGTGTTGTAGTACATGAAGTTTATCTTACTTCTACAAAGCCTTCACATATTTATAATTTAGAGGAGACCATATACATTAATGGAAGTTCCTATTTTGGGATTTCAATCACTTCTACTATTTCAAAGATCATCATTGATCCACCTCTTCTTATGGATCCCCATTCTACCTTTATGGGGGTTGTTATGCCTTCACTTTGTATGGATATTCATTTATTGAATGATTCATATTCATATTCGACAGTTCTACACTAGTGGCATTACCTTGAATTCTTGAACATATATTTGTCATACCAATGTCATACTTCATTATGGACCAGATTTAGATTTATTTTTCTTGTTACCTAGGGTTTCCTTCATGGAGTGGGTAGACTTTAAATACACCATTTTTGTTCTTCCTAAGGAAGAAACATTGTTCAATGAGATGAACCTTCTTTAATCTGTGGAGGTGGAATACCACATCATCAACACTCTTATTGGAGACATCATATATTTGTAGACTTTAGATTAGGTTGCAAACTTCTTTATCGAACCCTTCACTAAAGCCAAATATCCTTACTTGTGCTCTTTTATCGGGGTGAGGTTCACTACAACTTTATATCTACTGCAGTCTTTCTAGTCTCATTCTCCTCCGCTTCTTCTTATATAAGTATCACAGTTTGTACATGGGTACCTCATCGGACCTTTTTTTGGGACACATATGATGCATATTTCTTAGGTTGTTTAGGGAGTGTAGACACAAAATCTATGCACTTGGGTACATTTATAGGTCATAAATCACACTAATGTATACATGATTCCTATGCGATAAAGCTAGTGGTTGAAAATGCATTTTTTTCTTTTAGTTGCTTTATCTCTTGGACTTTGTTGGCTCTACACATCTTACGGTTCTTACGGTAATTAAGCTGATTTACCTTTTGATGGCCTCGGACACTAGCGCCCAATTAAGATAGAAGCACCTAGGCACTCTGTCCCTCTTAGGATCTCTTGTCCCTCTCTTTCTTCTTACTCTTTTGGGTCCTTTTCACTTCTTGGTCACCTTTTAACACTTTGGGTCAACCTTTCAATTGTCAATTACAAAATTCAAACAAGAGAATCATACATATATACTTATTTAATTTTTTTAAATAGGTGGTGTAAGTAATATAATCTTTGTCTATCACCACCTAAGCTTATAAAAAGGCACAAGAGAACTAAAAATTACATATCTAGAATATTCATATAAGGGAAAATTGTTTCATTAGTCTTCATACACTACATATGAGGGGATTTTATTTAATTCCATCACACACATTTTACATATTTAGGATAATCTAGATATAGCTTGCTATCATCGTGTAACTTTCATAAGGGAAACCTAGAGAACAAAACATGAATACACACACACGCACAAACACACACATGAATAACTATATGGAGCTCCGGATGTAGTACAAAACTTGGTCATAAGTTCACTCTTAGATGACTCACTGAGGGTCGAGTCAAACTCCACATTTTACATCTTTTATTATTATATTTGATGTGGTTTGTGGGAATGTGTAGGTAGTCATTTGTTTTACAAGCTATAAATGTGACTTAAGACCTAACGGTGAAACCAAAACAACAAAGAGTGAATAAAATCAAATATCTTCCAACCCAAAATATGTCGGGTTACGAGTGTCCGAGTAGACACATGTTCTCGATTAGTCATTAGCACTGGGCGCTCCTTCCCTCATACAGAGCTTTATTCCATACAATATCAGGTTTATGAACCCTTTGGCAATCCATTTTAACTTGTTTCAGCACTGTTCCAGTAGATACACGGTCCCGACAATTCTCTCGGTCGCAGAGAACAAACTAAGTCATCATCCATCTCTCATTTGCTTAGGGTTTTACATTGTTGAATTCTTATTGCTCACATTTTACTGCACTTAATCATCTGAATATCATTTATTAAAGTAAGTTACTCTGAAATAAAGATTTAATTCAAATTATATTTAATTAGGGAGTATTTTATCTCTTAAAAGTGGAAGTTTTTCCCCTTTGGGTTTTCTTCCATTACTTGAGATCCTCATCTGGATATGGGTACCTCATTAAGCATAGCTATCGGGACCCATTTATCTTTTTGACTTGTCATGCCTCATTTTACACTATGATGAAGGGGTTGTTCGTGTGAGGAATTTTATTTACTCTTATTATGTCATTTTCCCTCACACATGGTGAGTCATATCACTTTAGTTGAGTCATAGGTCTCTAGGTTGTCATTAGGATTTATATAACACATGATAGATTTTGTCATAGAATATGTCATATGCATGAGTTTGTGTCATATAAGATTTACATTCTATTTTTAAATTTTAACTCCTTTCTCCCTTATGGAGGTTGATACTATCAATCCTCATTCCTTGCAACAACATCATTCCATCATTATAACCATTGAATATTTCACTAAAGGGGTTGAAGATATTCCCTTAACTTCAACTAAAGAAAATAAAATCATATATTTCATTTATTAGTACATCATATGTTGATGTGCTATTCCTCGCAAACTAGTCACGGATAATGGTAAATCCTTCAAAAAAAGGATGTTAAGAAACATTGTGAATACTTCAACATCAAACTAAGATTTTCATCACCATATTATCCACAGGAAAATGGACAAGATAAATCTTCTAAAAAACACTTAACAAAATCCTCATGAAAATAGTTGACAAAGGCATAAGAATTGGCATCTCCAAATCCCGTTTTCTCTTTGGGCTTATCAAACTAGCATCTCGTACTCCTACAGGTGCTACACCATTCTCACTAGTATATGGATTCAAGGTGGTTCTAACCCTTGAATTTCAAATCCCATGACTCTAAGTATCTCCCAAATACATTATCCTGAAAAATATTATCGAAGAGGACGTCTAACACAATTATAACTAGTAGATGAAAAACATTTAACATCTCTTGAAGACCATTATGTATATCAAGAGCACATAAAACACCCATCTAATAAACATGTTATAGAACATGACTTTAACATAGGTGATATTTTTCTCATATAAAATCAAAATGTAACTACTGCGGAAAGGATTAAATGTGGAAATTTTACCCCTAACTGGATCGGTCAATACATCATCACTCAAAAGTATGGGTCGAGAGTGCATCGTTTAGCCTCCTTGATTGTACACCTAAAAAGAAACCTTTGAATTGCTTGCACTTCATGGCCTATCTACTATTAAAATTTTTTTGATTGTCATGATAGTAGCCACATCAAAGGTTTTATTTCATCATCACAACCATCCATCTTATCATCATAATGATTGAAAGTATATGGTTCCTTCTGTCATTATCCCGAAAACCTTAAAAATGAGCACCGGGACTTTGTTCATCACATCTTTCATATGGAAAAGTTCCTCTCTAGTAGGATCCCCACAATAATTACACCCACCCACCATGTTTACCAACTAAAGACATGTCCTAGGGCACACATGTGTAGTCTTTATACACATTTCTACCCCTCCTTGAAATGGTTTAGTAGGGTTTTTGCCTCACCTCAAAAGAAAGTAAAAATATTTACGGATGCATTTTATCAAAAATACATAGACAGATCCCTCAAAGGATAGTTATTAAAAATCAAAATCATATTATCAAAAATAAACGTAGATTAATCCCTTAAAGGACAACTATCTCGTTAAAATTCATAGAATGATCCCTCAAAGTACGACTATCTAAAACTCAAAGTTAAAGTAAGTAGACCACTCCCTTGAAGGATAAATACCCATGTAAAAAGGCTTCCCGCATCGATCAACCTTCAAAAATCAAAAATCAAAATCATCCTAGGAAATATTCCCACATGGATCAAATTTTCCATCAAAGAAAACTTCAAAGATTGATAATTTTTCCTCAAAAATATAAATGTAAAGTGAGGCATCTCTCTCTCGTGAAATTTTTATAGGAGAGCCTTCTCTCCCACACATCCTACATGTGTTAACCCTTCTCATGTTCTAGGAAGGTTTACATTTCACTTACATCCATATCCAATATTTTACGTGTGACTACCTATTGATAATCACGTGTTAACATTTATTGTTAAGGCTGAAAAATGCAAGTGCCTTCACCATATTTATGCCCATCATGTATGTATAAAATCTAGTATAAAAGTAATCATTCTACATTTTATTCCTATTTGAGAGTAAGGAATAATTTTGATATATATTGATCACATTCAAGTTGCCATATTCTTAAACACATCACAAATTATCATCTAACA
The DNA here is from genome assembly GCA_018340775.1 of Taxus wallichiana var. yunnanensis. Lineage (NCBI taxonomy): Eukaryota > Viridiplantae > Streptophyta > Pinopsida > Cupressales > Taxaceae > Taxus > Taxus wallichiana. Next base: position 80,390,061 of record CM031244.1, read on the forward strand.
TCAATATTTGACAAAATTTCCATATAGTCACAATCATCATAAATCAAAAACATTAACCTTCATCAAAATAAACATAGTCATAAAACAATCACATCACAATAAATCCAACACATGAATCATAAACCAAAACATGTCATCATATATATAATCATATCAAAGTCTCTTAGTACATCATCTCAAGTCCCCCACACTCCATATATCAAATCTATATCAAGGATTCATAAAGAGCCGTATACGCATAAAAATACAATACATATCATATCTATCCAGTAAAATGGAAACTAGCAAGGAACTTGCTACAATGAACAAATATCTCCCGAGAATCCCGACCACTAATACCCTATACACCACCATCGTCTTCTGTATCATCCGTCCGACCCTCAAGGTGGTTGGCCCACACTCGTTGCTCTAGAAATAGGAACTTATCCCTGCAAGCTTGATGATCTACATATCAAATAGAGGTGGGAAAGTTCTATATCACCAAGTACTCATAGTATACCAAATCCTCTCGGATTGTGGTAATGAGTATAGCTAACCATAACCAGTAAGCACCCATAAGACTACTAGCTTGAGGCCGTGTCACCAACTTAGTACACGATATCAATGTCCCAAGATTTCCGAGATCCCTTTTCATGGTGTCTCGATGTTTTCTACATCTAAACCGATTGGCCATAGCTTGTCCCAACTACTACATGAGGCTATCACTTCCAGGTCCTCAAACCATCTCTCTCCACCATTAAACCATCCATCTCAATCACCAATCTTTCATGCTTGGTCCTCAAAATATCTCTCTCTCTGTCTCCACTTTGTGGCCTTCTCGGCCATCAATTATGTAATAGTATCCTCCAAGGCTGTGCTTTCTCCATCATCCTCCTCATCACTAACAAAACCACCCCATGTACCTCCTTTACTTGAGCTTGCACCCTCTTACCTCTCCAAACTAGACACATTGTCTCTCACTCGAATATAACCCGTACTCACACCAACATCATCTATTGGAACCATGTCCCCATTCTCATTAATGCCCATGGCTCCCTCCTCATCATTCATATAAATAGATGGTCCCACAACCGCCTTAGGAGTATCCAAATCTCCCTCATCCCGTCTATATGATCTTTGGAGCATCGGGCACATCTTGTATCAAATCAAATTTCTATCTAACATGGTTAAACCTAACAAGCTCCCACTATTCCCCTCATTACCCCTACACTCATAACTCTTGATCAGTCACATTTAACTCATGCTCTAGCCTTGGCTACACTAGAAAATTAATATAATGTCTCCAAAATACATCCCCGACCTATAAAATTGTGAGGAGCTCTCTATAGTGGTCCTCCCTTTGAACTCCTCTAGAATTCCCTGCATTAACATCTCATCTCAAAAATATAGTTGATACCCCAAACATATCCACACCTCCCAATGGTAAACCATGAGGACGAGTCACGAAAATATGCTCAAAATCCCAACACCGTAGTAAAAATGTGACATCAATCCAAAACCTCTTATGTAACCTCCAAGCCAATAACTCCTTGTAAGTCACGTGCTATTTTCAGAGGCCCATGTAAAAATTGTATGATGCTTCATCATATCTGCATGCAACAACACTAGTCATCATCCAAGGAAACCTAACACCAACATAATTAGAAAAAGTATTACATGAAATCCCCATGATCATCATCGTCATTCAAACATGACCCTCACGTTCAAAAAAAAAGCGAGAGGGTGATAATAAAACCCACCTGTGGTGTATCTCACATCCTCAACATCCTCCCCATTAGATCTCCTCATGACCTCCTCCCTCTTAGGTATCATCAATGTAATAAATACCCTCCCCGGGTAGGAAACCTGGTGATACCTTGAACATCCTTCAAGGTGATGGTGATCTCACCTGTCAAGAACTCCAAAAGTACAGGTGGAAGGATCCCACCTCTCCATTAATGCCAACAAAAATCCTCAATACCTATGAATAAATTTTTAATCATGCATCCGTACAAATCCCACCTCCTCCACATGTTCCCAATCATCATCTGAAATATCCTCTCACAACTCTACTAAAATCAGTGGAATCTTGTCTCAGATAGTCAGCTTGTCCTTCACATGTAATCATAGAACACAAAAACATAGATTAGAATAGATTTTCATCAAAAATTTCATCAAACGTTTATCGAAAAATCTATCGCAAACAAATTATTGTTGATTGCCACAAATCTAATTGAATCTCTAGAAATTCCTATAAATCACTAGATATCCACACGATCACTAGCGATTTCAAAAACAAGCCCTTTGTATGGGCACAAAAAGTGAAAAACTCAAAAAAAAGCTAAAAGTAAATAAAAACAACAAAACAAAGGACCTACTTCTATTTGCGTAGGCCTCTTCTACCATTGGATGATCCTAGACCTGCCATTGCTCCAAAATCACTCTTTTATCACTCAAATTCACTCTTCCAAACCGTAAATCACAAAAATTAATTATTCACTAAAGCGGTTGATTATTTATAGCCCATCAAATTTTACACAGGAATTGCTTGAGGATTCCCTTAATCGCCGGCGATTCACCCAAATTGTCAATGATTAGTATGAATCACCTTTGGCGATCCTATCCTCTCTATCCCGAACCACCTTTTAAAAATGGAAACTATTTTCAACCGCATTACTAAATTTTTCAACAAAATGCCTCATTTTGAGAACCCTAAATCCTTACAAACTAGCATTCCTCGCATATTCGACCTACAAAATTAGTACAAGTAGGTCATATGTCCATAGGATACAAGCCCTTTGGCTATCCTATCTATTGACTTCCTAGTCTTTGTAGCCTACACCTATCATTTATATATTCATAGAAACAAATCCTTTAGTTCCCCTATCATTTGATTCCATAGGTAGAACATATTGTTTCAGATACCTCATCTATAGGAAACTCCAATGAAACACATGTCAAGTCTATCCAAAACAACTTGTCAAGTGGTGATCCAAGCGCATCGCAATCATCCCCAATTTGAGGGGGAATCACCCATACAAAATAAATCAACACATCACAGATGATTTTTTTCTAGCACTTTTCCAACACCAAACTACTCGACAAAAAAGGGAAAATGTAGACACCTAAAAATTAACATCGCTAATTTCCCCGCCATATATGCGCTAACCCCTCAACAAAATCAAAACACAATATGCCATCTAATTCTATACCACACATATTATTTAATATATTAAACCCTTATCCTAAGTTATATTCTCCCCCATAATATTTACTCATGTAAATATTATCCCACACCCGTAAATACCATTTCACAACTGTAAAATCCTACTTTACCCCTCTTAAAAACCACCTAACCACTTTAAATCTACCCTAACCATTTTTAAACCACCTAAATCTATTTTATCAACACATATCAACCCCCACACCTCATCCATAACCTCCTTTTAACCATTTACCCTCATAAAATACCAAAAACCCTATTTGGAAGTGGTTTCAACCACTTCCCAAATGTTTTCCCAAAAAATCGGATCACCGATGATCCTAACCAATCACCAATGATTATAAATAGGAGTTTTTCCTCCTCTCTTAGGGATCTTCAGAAACCCTTCACTCTTACTTGCACATTGTTTTGAGCTCTCAATGAATTCAGATCATTCTAGAGATCATCAAGAGCTTGCATCAATCACCAAAAACTATCTACACATCATTTTGATAGCTTTTCTCATCGACCAATCATCAGGAAGAATAACAACAAGCACATTGATCTCAATTGAATCCATTTGAAGATTTGAGGAATCTTTTAGCTCGATTCCACACCAAAAGGTATTCCTCTATTTTATTTCATCATTTATAATTCATATAAACATCGAAAACAATAAAAAACATCACATTAGAAAAATTATCTCTGTTAGCGTGAATGCCTACGGTTATCTAAATCGCCGCCATCAACCCGAATCGCTAAGCGATCCTCTGAATCGCTGGCGATCCATGTCAAAACATATATATTTATTAATTTATCAACTTATTTCCATTTTTATCAATATTTTTTTATTTAACTGGTTCTTTGCAAGCATGGATTTCTCTTAGATGGAAGTCCCTGGTTGTTCCCATCAAATTACAAGCATTGACATCAAAGAAATTGACAAACAAACCAAGTTCCTCCACTACATTCAAAGAAGAGATAGAAGACTTAAGTACAACCACTTTAAGTCTAATTGGGTTGCATCTACCCTTCCCCAGGCCACATTCGAAGCCACACAGACTTATCCTTGGACCTTGAGTTCTAAAAATTCTCATCTACTATCATTTTATCAAAGTATCTATTACATATCTTATCATTATCTTTGGCAATCCACTTAATTTTTTTAAAGCAAGATGACATCCTTCAAGGAAGTCCCTTTGGATTCCTAGAATCGACATTTTTGAGCATCTCCATTACACATCTATCTAATCAATTTTGTTTAAGTTTCTTTGATCTACAAGTTTATTCACTAGTGAAAGAAAAAGGAGCTCTCTCCAACAATAATCAACATCCATCTCGTGGGTATCAGTAAACCTTGTCATCTTCTCGAGGTCGTCATCCGTTTTTGTTATTTCACTTCATTAAGTTAAAGTTGGAAAGTGAAAACTCTCTGGTATAATAGGGAAATATTGATAACATTTTATTCTATTTTCCTTCAACCACATACTGGCGTTTTCATTGTGGTGATTTATTTTTATAAATCATCATTTTTTTCTTCTATTTTCGTCTCCCTGGGCATTTTCTTTCTTCACCGGGAACCTTTTATTCTTCTGGGAATATTATTTCTTCCCGGAGACCTAGTTAATGTCCCACACACACCACCATTTCTTATATACCACATTATTCAAAAAAATTCAAAAAAACTAAAAAAACCAAAAAAATTGATAAAATTCAAAAAATCCAAAAAATTGGTAAATTTTCAAAAATCCAAAACACGGGTAAAAATTTCAAAAATACAAAAGTTAATCAAAATAATTATACCATTTAAATCATTCACAGGACACAACGTCCTCAAACATTAAAAATTATCCTACAAAGCATCTTTCTTTGGTCCTCGTCTGTTCTTGTGCACGACATGCAGATCATTTTGATCTTCCCTCATTAACAAATATGCTTTTCCGATATGTTTGTATTCCCTTCCACATCTAGTTGTTTGGGGAAGTTTCAAAGTGAATGATTCCTTTTTCATGGGACTTATATGTCCTTTGTTTATTCACCTTGCATGTATCCTTGCTTGGGAGTCATTTTCAACCCTTGTCATATAACTCAACTATTTGAGAACCGAACTGGATTTTTTTTTGTGAAACTATCTTGAATTTTTATTGTACTTGTTTATTTATTGGTCTTCTTTTTTACTTTCTCATAATGTATTACTTTATGTATTTTTATTTTAGTCATTCCTTTAACAATGAACAAATATCAATATTAAGGATTTTCATTTCATTCTACACGGTTGTTGCATGCTTATATTAAATGAAAATTTGTTCTGAGCCATATGGTTCATTGACGTCGTGATATGATGATGAAAGTTATTCCTAATCCATTGGGTTTCCTTGATATCAAAGAGATACTTCATATATATGCTTGTTTTGTTCTTTCTAACTTTTTACCGATCATTCTCCAAATTTTATTGATTCAAACAACACCCAACTAGATCAGTTGGAGTCCCTTCCATCGGTATCACCACTTTCTTCCACAAAACTTGGGGCAATATTTATCCCCCCCCCTATTGTTTCTTCCATCCGTTGTAACACAATATTCCTTTTCCAATCAAACCACTTGAACACTAGCCTACCAAGATCGTTTTAAATACTCTTTTCCTTCTTATTTTTTGATCTTTGATCGACCTCTTCTATCACCCCATCAAAAATCGGGGCATCCTTAATTCTACTAATTTTTCCTCTACTCCTTCAAAATTTAATTTTCTATGATTACCTACTATCTTTGAAGAGTCGTCACTTGCGTTACACTACACCAAAGAGGGAAAATGTAGACACCTAAATTTGATTACACAACTTTAATATTAAAATTACATTGATTATCTTCTTTCCCATCATTTCATTATAATTATTTATTTCCCACTAATTAGCTAACATTCCCCTTCATCTTGGTCAATTAATGACACTTCAATAGTTAACTATCATCTCCTTCATTCCGGATGCTAATTAATGACACTTCGTTAGTTATAATCCTCTTTCAATTGATTAACTATATTAAAGTTAATTAAGCCTTTTTAATCTCATATTTAATCAATAAACCTTCTTATTAGTTAAATCCCCCTTTAAAATCCTCTAAATTCTATCAATTCCCTTCTAAATCACCTTCAAATGGCTTCTTAATCTTATCTTATGCTATTAATTTATCCAAGTTTATTAATTAAATCGTCTCTACTCCCATGAGTTTCTAATTACTAATTAATTGATTGTAATCATTTTTATCTGTTTCTAAATTATAATTTATCTTTATCCCACATTCTTTCGGTTTCTAGCTTATCCCAAATGGGAAATCTATATAAAGAACCTAGTATCTCCCTTCCAATCTTACACCGTACAAATGTATGATTTACGCATTTATTACGATGATAAAGCATTTTATAATTTGATAATATCATTGATCTACTATCCATTCCATCTACTTGGCAAAGATTAATAAAGGAAGATCCAAGCATGGCCATTAAGCCATATTGGTAAGATCCTTTCCTTTTCATGGAGACATGACCTTCCTTTGATCACTCATAATCGCAATCAACTCACTTATAGGAGAAAATACAATTTAGAAATCCCATAAAAATAATAAGGTATAAGTTAGTGTTTTAAGTATTATTTAGATGCATTGATTAGATTTTTACCTTCTATAGCTTCATCATGATATTTATGTTGAATTATCTTATTTATACAAACTACTTTGTGTTATTTTTTAGTTGTTAACTTAGCCTAATTTTACATGCATACACGGACTTCTTATGACAAGGCAACACTCATCCCTACTTATAAAGTTACATAAACCCAAATGCCATCTCGATTCGATTCTTATTCTAAATTCAAAGTGTACCATTGCAATCAACAAACCATTCCAAGGACAAAATGGCATTGTATGTGGGATTGGACGATACATTTTCTACAACTTTGAAGTTGACAATCTTCTTAATCCCCATGAAATTAACTTCTATATTCTTTAGTACTCCTACATGGGTTTTCTTTTATCCATTTTCCAGACCAATATGGCACCTGAGAGATTCTAAATGGGGTCTACATCGAGTTTTTCACAAGTATTCTTTAATATCATATTAACATCTACTCCTACATCCAAAAGTATCTTTGTAATTGTAGTATCAAATATTTCAACATCCAAATATATGGTGGACTTCCGCCATGTTATTTGTGTTTTAAAAACATTTCTCCTTTTATTGTTGTGATTAGCCTTAATTTTTGGACATGAAAAATATTCTCTTATTTGTTCAAATATTTATTGAATTATTTTAATTTTTCCACTAATTCGTGTTTAATTGTTATCCCGGCTATTTATTTAAGTGCAGCAATATCATCCTCCATGAAGATTTTTTTCTTTGTATCCTCCTGGGATTGTGCTTTCTTTATAACTTCCTTACTTTTCTCTACTTCTTTATCATAGAGGTCTAGTATGAACTCCTTTGGATCCCAATCCTCACTTACTGGAGGAATCTTATTCTGTAGGTAATCGGATAATTTTATTTTTTGTAGGTGTGGCTTCCTTATTAACAACACTCCTTATTGTAACAATAGCTCTGTACTTTGGTTCATTGTGATCAATACCTTCTTCCTTGTCGTATTCCTTTTAAAGTATTTTTCTTTAGATTATTTCTTTTTATTTTCCTTTTTGGTTTGATTTTAGAACTAGATGCTTTGTATTTATTTTTCTTTTCTTTTTCTACTTCTTCATCTTCATCCCAGGGTATTCTAGTGAGGTGTTGAACATTGTTTTGAGCATCTCTTCCTAATGCTTCTATTTTAGTTCCTCCATTCCTATAAAATTGTGCAGCCTTGGGAAAACTAAAAGAATCATGTCCACATTCATGACAGAATCCCCAAGGACTGGGATCTATGTAGTTTCTTGCTAAGTGGCCATATTTTTCACATTTGGAACAATACATTGGTTTTCATCATGAGGGTAATGGGCTAGGAGGAATACCTGTTGAAATGTTGGTTGATAGGTTGTTATGCGCATGTATGACTTTTATGAATCCACATAGCTGATGTGAGAGCTTCCTTTTTGCTTGGAGGAACTACCTAAAATGGAACACAAGACCACCAAATAAAAGTTAAACAATATATGCAGTGGACTTCCTAGCATGTGCTAGATCCGGGAAGTGTGATACTTCCTAGATGGCTATCAATCCACTATTTAAAACAACTTAATGCTGGTAATAAAGTAAATCCTACTGTAGTTAAAATGATTTAGGTATCTCATTCATCTACAATAAGAAAATTCATTCACAACAAGCTAGGCTATGATTGAATCTGAAGGTCAAGGTCACTGTCAGGATATTGTTATTAGTCAAGGTTAGGTTTTGGATAGTTTAGGGTATTTGGTGGTGGTTTTAGGCTCTGATATGGGTTTTTGATATAAGACACAGAGACCGACGTCGGTTTAGGTTAACCGGTGATGGTTATGGGTGACCGCGTCGGTATGGTCGGGGTACAGGAAACTCAATAAAACTTGGTTGGGTGATAGATCCGGATTAGATGAAGGTGGAAGGAAATGGCAAGATTCGTATGGATCCTGGATATGCACAGGAATGATGAAAGTCGGATATGGATAGTTTAATGGTGTGGGAAAAAGGATGGTCAAGTTTGCATGGAGGTAAAATGGTGGGGAATGGAAATGAAAGTAGAAACTAATAACAAATGTAAAAGGATCTGCTCAAATGACAAGGAACCAATGTAGGTTAACAAACTTATTTGTATGAGCTTGATGCCTGGTTGGTAATGGTGGGTGATCAAATGAACTTGGTGTAGTGTTGGCACTTCCCGGATGCTCCCGTGAAGGCAGGTGGTTGTGTGATTGCTTCAGGTGCTAGCTATGGGTGTTCTGATGCTTGTACGGATGTTGGTTCTGCTTGCATGTAGCTCTGGTTTCGTCACTTGTTCTCAGAAGATGTCTCTCTCTCTAAAAATGTGCCAACCTTGAAATAAGGTTGTTTTGGGAGTTAAATGGTAACCGATGGTGGTTTCGGCTTAACGGTGGTGGTTAAGGGTAACATTGGTTAGGGTGGGATTTCCTAGGTTTACTAAACTAGGCAAGATCCCCTTGATTTTTTGGGATCTCGTTTCATTTACCCACATGGATTAGCATGGAAACTTCCTTCTAACATGTGGGAATGTGGTTAGAGGGAATGTAGGCATTGATTTTTAGGGTTTGGGTAGGTCTTAGTTAGTTATGGAAACTTACTAAGAATAGGTCTTAGGGTGAGGTGGCTAGATGAGGTGTCTAGGTGAGGTGGATATGTGGGCATTATCCCAATTAGGATATTTAAATAATAAATATGGTGAGGATAATGAATTAATTTAATTTAAATAATTAAATTAATATTATAGTGGGGTGAAGGGGGCCATGGCTAGGTGGATGTGTTCAAGGTATTTATTTATCGAGGGACCAAAGGGGAGTGTGACCTAATTTTAGTGTCTACATTTTGCCCCTTTTTTGTTGTGTAGCTTGTATTGGTAAGTGATGCTGACAAAAATAAGATGTGGTTGCCCCATGTGTGGGTGAAGGTGATCCCCTCAAACTAGGAACTGATGAGGAAAAAGGCAGAAGTGGTGAGTGGTTTGATAAAAGGTGAATGTGATGAAGAGGAAGGTGGGTAATGGGGGAAAAGGGAAAAGGTCTACTCGGGTAATCTAGGTAATGGGTCAGGGTCAAAGGTAGTAAGAACAGTCAAACACACATGTATAAACTGTAACATGGTACTAGGTGAAGAGTAGGAAAAATCTACATTGTCTAAGGTCGATAGGTTTATCCAAACAAGGTTGAGGTGATTCCGGTATCCAAGGTATAGGATATGGTCAGGAAACATGACGTAGGTTAGGTGTAAGAATGTTTAGGTATGTTGGTACACCAAGGGTTGGGTCAGGATAAATGGTCATGGAAAGAGGCAAGGTAAGGTCATTAGGTCAATCAACATAGGTAACAGTGTCACAAGGTATAGCAAACACATGAGGTCAAAGGTCACTAGTGATGTTCCAGTCCAAATTATCTAGGTCACGCATGGGTAGGGCCGAGATATGGGTAAAATAATGAGTCCCCAAATGAGGATGAGGTTAGGTAGTAAATGATGAGGTCAGGAAGGTGAGGTGAATGGTCAGGGTAAGTGGGGTGAGGGAAAAAAGAGTGACGGGAAGATTAATAGGGTGAATTTTAGGCAATGTGGAAGAGATAGTGACCGATGATGGTCAAGGCTAACCGATGCCGGTATAGGGTAACCGATCATGGTAAGGTAGGGCACATGACCAATGATGTCAGTGAAGGTAAAACCGTCATCGGTTAGGTGGGGATGTTATAAAAATGAAAAATCCACATTTTTTTTGCAAATCATTTGTCTTCTTGTGAATTGGGAAAATGACAGAGAGAGAGAGAGAGAAAGGTGGAAAGTGTCCAGATGGAATGGAGAGTTGAGTTGGCAAGTGAATGAATGGTGGGTGATTGGGAGTTGAGAGGTGGGTCCATGGGATCAGATTGAGTGATTTGATTGGTTGGAGGTGGTTAGTGATTGGTGATGGTAGAGGCCAGAGAGGGATCGGGTGGGCCACCGGTGCAGTGGCTGCATGACATACCACCATGGTGATGGTAGCATGATGAGGTAAGGATCAAACCCATGTTGTGTTTTGTGAGGTAGATTAGGTGAGAGGTTGGGTGGGGAAAAATTGGTTTTTTTTTTTTGGGGGGGGGAAAATGAAATTTGAAATGTGGGAGGGTAAATTGGGTAGAATAGGAGGGGAGAGAGGTAAGTGGGAGAAGAGGGGGTGGGATGTGGTTAAGGGGAAGTGTAGGTGAGAATGGGTGGGTAGAAGGGTTAGGAGGGAGTTTTTTTGAGAGGGGAGGGTTTGGGGTCATGGTTTTCACCGTGATAGTGACTGGCATCGGTTGGGTTTATTAGCCAATGGTGGTAGGGTCAAACCAGTATCGGTCACAAAATAGGTGACCGATGCGGTTTAGGGGTGACCGAGGGTTGGTTAGAGATAACCAGCACTCGGGTTTTTGGAGAACAAGGGGCCAAAAGGGCCCTAGGTGGAGTGGGTGAGATAGGGAAGGGTAGAATAGGGTGTGTTGGTGAAAAACCTAGTGTAGGTGGGGGAAAAATGGGTATGGGGAAATGATAGTGGGTGAGTATGGGTATGATGAAGGTGGATTAATTTTGATGTTTGTATTGGATGTAGGGGAGAGATCAGCTATGGATGAGAGACAAGGTGCCACCCCTACTCTTGAGAGTGTGAGGCATGACAATGATGAGGAGTGGCAACACGTGGAGGAGGTGGGCCTGAGTGGGGTCGGCATGCTTATCGGCATGTGTGTGGTCCACAAGTTGAGTCGATGGTCACTCTCATCGATAGATGGGATTCAATGACCAACATGTTCCACCTACCGATGGGTGAGATGACAGTCACCCTGGAGGATGTGTTTAGGATCCTATGGCTACCGATACTGGGGACACAGGTGTACTGATCTCCTCCGAGGCCTCAGGAGGAGTTGATGTTGATAGTGTTTGGAGAGGGACTGGCAGACATGACATTCCATAGTGTTAGTCTGAGTTATGGAGGGATGTACACATAGCCCATCCAGAGGAGACGAGGCTAGTTGTTTTATTGATGGAGGTAGTGTGTTGTTTCACACTGCCGGATGTAGAGGGAGGGAGATTCCCCACTCATTGATGGGGGTACTACATGACATGGTGATGGATCAGACCCACTTTTTCCTGGGCACCAGCATTCCTAGTGTAGCTATATAGAGAGTTGTGGGTGTATGGGTGTCTGCATGCAGTTTAGCCTGTGTTGCACATTTTTACTACATTGTTGGGCCTATGAGCACAGTTTGTGTGTGTGCTAGTAGGTATGCCCCGAGCAGATGCATTTCCACCAAGATTGGTGTGGGTGGGGTATAGGTGATGGGTACTATGATTGGAGAGTGGTGATCAGACAGGGCTACACATGATGTAGCCTATTACAGTGTTTATTGGAGGGGTTATCCGGAGTGGACATCATATGGAGACCGTATGTGGGTTATCCCTCATACAGGTGGATGCATGATGAGTTAGATGGGTCTTTAGTTATTGAGATGGATAGAGGGGCACCATGTCGGGAGCATGAGATGATCCCAGTGGATAGGGTTAGATGGTAGTTTGGACTACCACAAGACATACCTCCACCCTCCCGCAAAGTACAGAGAGATGACGTGGAGAGGCCATTGCCTCTACCACAGCCAATAGTGCCCATAGGGTAGGAGGAGCAGGTGGTAGACTAGTGGATTGATGATGTCGGGGTTATAGATAGATACAGATAGTGGTGGGTGGCTCATTTATGAGTAGTACCACCCAGCTCGGGGCAGCCATGGATTTAGCCACCATCATAGTGCGTAGAGGACACCCTACAGGGGCAAGGTGGTGACCCTGATTACCTAGTTGGGTATGGTGCAGGGACAACTAGCTAGCTTAGAGGTGGAGGTGGCTGAGTTACATGTACAGGTGGCCAGTCTTCAGGCCCAGATGGCCAGGGTGGGGATGGAGATGGAGATGGGGATGATGGTCGGGTGGCTGCCCCCTACGAGCATAGTGTGTAGGGTTACAGTTAAGGCTATTGGCCACATCACATGCATAGATTGGGGCTTTACAGGCCTAGATACAGGCATAGGGGTAGGGGCTGATGGCACCACCATAGGCACAGGATAGGGTCCCAAGTTCATAGGAAGGGGTGGGACAGGGTCCCACAGGATAGGTACAGGGTTAGAGGCCGATGGGGCCACCACAGACAGTGCCCATATCTAGGTTATGGGAGGCGAGAGAGGAGGCCAAGTACTATCAGGACCAGCTGATGGTGGTAGGGATAGATTTTTATCATATGCCAAGTATAGGGCACAACAGGCCTCTAGCGAGAGGACCAGATCACACACCCATAGTGTGGAGAGCACAGGGGCCATCGAGCCCCAAGACATGGTCAGGGTGAGGCCACCAGTTCTGGAGGCTAGTTCTAGTTGATGCACCTAATAGGACCAACCACCACCTATGATGGGTGGGGAGATGTTAGAAGTCACCTAGATAGGGGCCGAGGAGGTAGAGGGGATAGGTGATATAGATATGGAGGATATCCGCCGAGATGATGCCTGATATATGGCTCCCGATTTTGACATAGTTTTGATTTTTGATATATACATGGCTGTGTGTCGAGAGATTTTTTTTTATCACATACCTCTACATTGTTGAGAGTGAGGATGTATGAGAGTTTTGTATTATTGAGCATATACTGCAGCTCGTGTCGAAGAGATTTTGTATTGTTTTATTGTTTTATTGTATATGATATCGGCCTACATGCCGATGATATTTTGTATTGAGTATCACTGTGTGATTTTGAGAGATGTACATGATTGGATATCCATGTATATTGTATAGAGACACACATATTTGTTTATATGATGAGATGGATGAGATTTTGATGATTTGTTGGTGTTTTATGAGAATTTTATTTTTTTTGTCATGATATGGATGGAAACTAGGTGAGTGAGGCATGATGGAGTCAGGTTGGTTTAGGCATGGATCGAGGTTGGTTTAGGCATGGATTGAGTTAGGTCATAGGCATGGATCGAGTTAGGTAATAGGCATGGTTGAGTTAGGTTTGTGGTCTAGGCATGGTTGAAGTTAGGCATAGGCAGTTATGGGTCATAGGCATGGATAGGTAATAGGCATGGGTTGAGTAGGGTTGAGTTAGGTCATAGGCATGGTTGAGTTAGGTAATAGGCATGGTTGAGTTAGGTCATAGGTAGGGTTGAATTTAAATTGGTTGAAGTTGTGATTCATTAATTTGTGCAATGAATGATGATATGGGTCATGTTTAAGATGCTTTATAATACATGCATGATGATGGTAGAGAAATGGTAGTCATAATAAATGTATGTTGTGATGATGATAAAAATGTTAAGCAACTTGTTGTTTGTTTGGTTTAATTTCCAATTTTTGACATAAAAAGGAAACTAAGTGGGGTAGAATGTAATTTAGGAAGATGAAAGATGAATTGGTTAGGGTAGAGAGTGGCCGAGCTAACCTCCAAGGGCCCCATGCCCTCGGAGTGCTGCCTACATAGTCCCGGTGAAAAGGGACCTCAGGCCGATGTAGTTCTCCCATAAGCTAGGGAAGAATATGAGGAGGTATGAAAATGAGTTGGTAGGTTTTAGGCATGATTTGGGTTTAGGTCTGTTAGGTGTGGGTGAGTTGTGGGAAACTTGGTATAGGTGATTTTATTGTGGTAGAAGAAGAAGATTACCCCAAAGGTAAGCATCGAGGACCAAGTCTGTATAAGGTAATCAATACGTAATAAAGAAGGTTAAAAGATAAGAGGGGGCAAGAAAGCCACCTGATTGGTTAGGATCATACCGAGTAGGTCATACCTTGGAGGAGGTGATGAACATGAGACCCTAAAGACATTGCATGATTGATTGTTCTAAGGGTGAAAAGTAGTCACATGATCACCAAATGTCATGGTTTCCAAGAGGTCCCTTGAGGTGGTAGGAAATGGGAGTGAATGGTGAGAGGGGTGAAAGGTGGTTAATTTTTATATGGCACAAGGTAGCATGCTCTTTGGGCAAGAGATCCAAGGTCACAATAGGCAAGTCCATGACTAAAAGTATTTCTATTTTGACTTGATATTTGAGATAGACTGATCGATGTGGGAAGTCTATATGGGATGAGGAAATTAACTCCTTGAGGTCTTCGTGAAGCTGATCGATGGGAAGCTTCAATTCTCTCACTTTTTTTTTGAAAGAGCTTTACATAGCTGTCCTTCGAGGGAGTAGTCTATTTATAGCAATGATTATGAGAGGAAGATGTCCTTTTGAGGGAGTCATCTTTTTATTAGAATTTTGACTCAAGGAGTTGGATCCCATGTGAGGGATTTTGAAGTCATGGACAAGACCAAGGTGAAGAATAGATTCTTGTTTAGAAAGTAGGGTGAAATGACCATGGGATCTCATCTAAAGGTAGATGAAAAGTATCCATGAGAATCATGTTATGTGCAAGCAGTGTTGTGGTACACATATTCAAGAGAAGATAACAAGTGATGGGTATGCACATGATTCTTGTTTAATCATTGGTGAGGTATAAGAAGTGGATAGTGCTCAAGGGATGAGCATGGAAAGAGGAAAAAAGTGATGTAGGACTAAAAGTCAACAATAGAATGGTCGAAGATGCAAGGCATTAAGGGGCTCAAGTTGGGTTTACCATCGAGTGAAGATAAATGATAAGCACCTGATCCATAAGTATGGGTCATGATGTATGGTCCAAGCCAATTAGGAGAAAATTTTCCCATTTACTTTTTTCTACTTTGGTTACATGTTGATTTTCTTTCAGGACAAGATCACCAACGTGAAAGGTTCATTCATGGACATGTTTGTCATAGGCACGTTTGATACATTTTTGGTAAACTTGAAGGTGATCAAGAGCGTTAAGATGATGTTCATCTAATAACTCAAGTTGTGCTAAATGGTCCTGACGAAATTCATCATCATTGAGCATGTCATGAAGAGAAATGTGGAGTGAGGGGATCTGGACTTTGAGAGAGGTAGAACACCCTATACCGTAGACCGAGAAAATGGTGTGGCAGTAGTGGAAGTGTGAATACTAGTGTGGTATGCCCACAGGGAAAAAGGAATGTGTGTATGCCAGTCCTTCCCAGTATCATTAACCACTTTCATGAGAATTTTGTTTCAAGGTTTTGTTAGTGGATTTGGCTTGGCCATTGGTTTGTGGGTAATAAGGTGATGAGAAACTTAGCTGAATGAAGGTGTCACAAAGTTTTGCAATGTTTTGTTTTTGAATTGTTTTCCATTATTAGTGATGAGGCGATGAGGAACACCAAAGCAAAAAATGATGTGATGATTGATGAACTCACATATTTTCTTGGCTTTTGTGGAGATGAGTGGTATGGCTTCAACCCATTTTGTGTAGTATTTGGTAGTGGTGATGATCCATTGATGTGTTGGGAAGAATGGGGGTTGATCTCTCCAACAAGATCCAAACCCCATTGAGAGAAGGGCCAAAGGTCACGGGTGACCTGTAAGGCATGACTGGGTGTATGATGAAGGTTGGCATGTTGTTGGCATTTTACACAACATTTGACATAGTCACAACAATCATGGTTGAGGGTCGGCTAGTAATAGCCTAGGTGAAGAATACGCTTAGCAACAACAAGGCCACTGAAGTGACCTCCACATATGCCATCATGAACTTCCTTAATGGTATAAGGAATTTCAGAACTCGTGAGGCATCGTAAGAGAATACCATCAAAGCCATGCTTATAGAGAGGCCCCCATGATGACGTAATGAGAGACCTTTTTAAGGAAGGTGCATTGTCCATTATGGGTGAGATCAGGAGGTAAGATGGAGAGAGAAAGATAGTCAGAATATTGTTTATACCAAAGGTCACTCTCAGGTCCGGGGTGATGGTTCGATGGAGTAAAATGTCATGAGGTAAATAAGAGGGTGATTGGAGTCATTGTATGGTGATAAATATTTTAGAATCGGTAGGTGAAGTGGGTATTTGAGAAGCCAAGTAGGCCATGGTATCTATAAATTTGTTGGTTGAACGGGGGATGGTTTGAAGGGTGTAATGGTCAAAGGTGGTCAAAAGTATGTCTACATGATGTTTATACTTTTGAAGTATCTCATTACGACATTGGTATATACCATTGACTTGGTTTATGACCAATTGAGAATCACCAAAGATGTTGATTGATTTGACATCTAGGGCGTAGGCGGCTTGGAGACCTAATACGAGTGCTTCGTATTCGAAAATATTGTTTGTACAATCAAAATCTAGTTTGAAAGACAAAGGCATGGGTTCACCATCAAGTGGAATGAGGATAATACCAGCCCCACCCCCACATTGCTGACACTTGGAACCATCGAAGAAGAGTGTCATTTGGTAAGTGGGTTTGTCCAAGGAAAGGGTAGCAATTGACTCATCTGGAAAGTCAAAATTAGAGGGTTGATCCCTAGAAATAGGTGCGTCAGCCAATTGGTGGTGATAGCTTGGCCCTTGATGGATTTTGATGAATGAATTGAGGTCGAGGTTAGCTAAAAGCATAAGCCAATGTGTGGCATGTTGATTTTGGTAAGGTTTGGCATACATGAAGTGTAAGGGGTCGGTGTTGGTCACAACATAGGTTTTGTGGTTGAGTAGGTAATGGCGGAGTTTTGTGGCAAATGAAAACTAAGGCTAAAAAAATTTTTTTAGGATGGGTGTATCGGGTTTCGTAGTCCAAAAGAGTATGGATTATGTAGTAAACCACCTGCTCCCTGTGTTGTTCATCATGATGAGTGAGCATGGCTCCCAAGGAGTGATCGAGTAGTTGAGATGTATAGGTAGAAGGGTTGATCATCTTTAGGTGGGATAAGTATGGGTGGTTGGAGAAGGTATTGTTTTAAGGCCTCAAAAGCTTTGTGGTAGTCATCATCCCATTTAAAAGAGACATCCTTCTTGAGAAGATGATGAAATGGTTGACACCGATCAAGATAATTGTGAAATGAAATGGTGAATAGATGCAACTTACCTTGCAGGCTACGGAGTTTGCCTAAGGTTAGTGGGTGGAGGCATTTCGAGAATGGCCTTGACTTTAGTAGGGTCAACTTCTATACCACGTAGGGAAATGATAAATCCCAAGAGTTTTCCTGAGAGGACCGCGAAGACACACTTCTTAGGCTAAAGGTGAACACAATATTTAATGAGATGGTCAAAGATGGTTTTTAGGATGGTGAGGTGCTGAGTGGTGTTTAGATTTGGCCAGGAGATCATCCACGTAATCTTCCAATATACGATGCATGATGTCATGGAAGATGTAAGTCATAGCCCCTGATATGTGGCACCAACATTTTTAAGGCCAAATGGCATGACTCGATAGTAGAAGGTCCCCCAAGGGGTGATGAATGGTTTTATGTTGATCCTCTGGGGAAAGCAAGATTTGGTTATAACCCGAGAAGCCATCCATGAGTGATAGCATCTCGTGACCAGTGGTAAGGTCAACCAAGTTGGTCAATACTAGGTAGAGGGAAGTCATCTTTTGGGCAAGCTAGATTGAGGTCATGGAAATTTATGCAAATGTGGAGTCCCCCTGTCACCTTAGTGATAGGGACAATGTTAGAAATCCAATGAGGATAATCAATGGGTAATATGAAGGAAACGAAAAAAGAAGGTGTGAAGTTCTTCTTTGATGAGAAGGGCAATGCGAGGGTGCATTTTCCTCAATTTTTGTTTGATGGGTTTGGCATCGGGAATGGTTATGATATTGTGGACCACTATGGTGGGGTCAATACGGGCATGTCTATGTAAGACCAAGAAAATGCATGGTTATGATCTTTGAGAAAAGAAGTGATGGCTTCTGTTCAACAACATCTAAAGATTGACCGATCTTTAGGATGTGGGTTGTCTCCTGAGTATGAATGTTGATCTCGATAGTTGATTCATTCAACATGGTTTACATCTCAGAGGGTAATGACCGATGAATATATGAGTCTTCTGCACCAAGGTAGGTGAGTATAGATTCATCATCCTGACATTGAATGACGTTAATTGAAGGTGTATCATCATCGATCATTTTAGGATATAGGAAGGGAAGAGAGGAAGGAGCCTCACCCTCATGTTGATAAGTTAGAGGCCCCAAGGAAATGGTGTTTATGAAAAAAATTTTTTTAGGAGGGATGGATTTTGGATCCATCGACTCCATTGGTGAAGGTGGTGATGAAGGTGGAGCAGGTGAAGAAGGGGAGAGAAGGGCTGATGTCCTCGATGAGTTCAATGCGGGCCTGCTTGGTAGGTGGTTCAACAAAGCGATGATACCACTATGGTCATTATGTTTGTGGGTAGTACATGGAATAACAATATGGTGGCCTTGCTCATAAAATCCAAAACCAAAACCCTTCCACATGCACATCGGTGTAGGAAGGTGTGGGTGAAATGATGATTAGTGAGAGACTGGAAGTCAGTGGAAAATGGGTGGGTTTGTGATGGTGGTTTGGGTGTGTAAGTGGTAGTATCAAGTCCCCATAGGTGAGACTGGTATGAAGGTGAGGAGGACCATAAAGGAGGCATTCTCCTATGCGGTGATCATAGCGAGGGTGTTGGTGAAGACTTCCATACTCTTGTGGAGTAAGGAATGTGTTGACACTATATAGGTGATACTCCCCAGAGTGAGGCATTGAAAAAATTCCTTCCAAGGGATTGGTGGTTGGTATGTGGGTAGCTAGAATAGATGATGTGTCGGTGGTCGATGCAGAGGTGGAGCTAATGGATTGGGAGGCTGATGGGTTGGCCGTGGAGGTTGTGGCAGCATGGTAGGAATGGAGGAGGTATGTGCGGTTGAGGTAGTGACTGTACTAGTAAGTGAGAGGTGTAGGTGAAGTGGTAGTGGTCATGGAGGTAGATGCCTTAATGGGTATAAGCATGTCATTGGGTCGGTAAAGCATGTTGCATGTTTTAAAAGGTGATGGATCAGCTGGAATAGTATAGGTGTGTCCTTCATGCTCAAACTTTACACATGATGCAAAGTGGAAGGAACACAACCCATGACATGAATCTAGGGTCTGCCAAGCAACAGGTTATATTGAAATTCCCCCTCCAAGATGTAAAATAACTCTAGAATAGTGTGGGGGCCCATGTGAATGTGGAGGATGATGGTGCCTAGTGTAGAGGTGATAGCATCATTGAATGAATGCAACATGACAAGATGTTTATGCATGTAATTATTAGGTATGCGCATTTGAGTGAATGCATGGGATGAAATGATGTTAATGCTAGTGCCCCCATCGATCATTACATGTCATACACATATATCATCGATGTGGATAGAGATGAAGAGAGTTGGGTCTGGGTCATCAGTTTGGTGTGGTGTGATCTCTTCCTCTGAGAAGCTAAGGGAGGCTACTTGGTGAGTAGGGTGAGGTGTGGATAAAGGTGGAAATTTGGTGAGAGAGGCTACATGATGGGGTGTGATAATGGAGGCTATGGGTGTAGGGTCATTGGGTAAAACCTCAATAGATTGTAGGACCTCCATGAGAGCTTGATGATGGGATTCGAGGTTTGGATGAGGTCATATAAGGACATTTTGAGGGGGATTGGTGTAGTTTTTTGAGCATTGTGTGATGTGTGACCCCATTAGAAATAGGATATGTGGGGCCATGGATAGTGATTTTAGGTGTGGGTGCAGATGGTATGTTGGGTATAGGATTGGTTGGTGAGTCAGTTGCCTTTTCCTTTCCTTTTCCTTCGAGCATGGGTAGCAACGTGGATCATGTTGATTTGAGGGGAGTTGGTAAATGGAGAAGGTGTAGGATGAGTGGTATAATGACATGATGGAAAAAACCTACGGGGAGAAAATCCTTGTGAGGTGAGCTGGGTGCAATGACATTTAGGTGATGGTGTGGCAAGTTCTCTGATGTGAACCATGTTAATTTGAATCTTGGGAGGTGGCTCTAGAGTTATGGGGGAAAAGGTCATGGTTGTTGAGTAGGCAGTGAGGGAAGGACTGTGGAAATGGGTGTTGGTGAAATGAGGTCCTCATCAAGAAGGTCATCATCATCAAAGTTTTCTTCAGGAGGACACAACTGGATAAGGATGGTTTTCAAAGCCTTGTAGTTCTCCACATCGTGCCCTGACACATGATGGTAGGCACAAATTTTAGTGTCATCAAACCCTTTTGGCTTGGGTTTGAGGGGGTCATAAGGTCTGAGTGGTGGTAATGTGATGATAGAAGTCTCAAGGAGGTTGGTTAAGATTTTGGCATAGGACCCTGCTAGTGGGTCGCAATGGGAAGTGAAAGTGGGTTTGGGCGTAGGTGCGGTTGATTGTTGAGGAATGGTCTTTGCAGAGGGGGAGTGGGTCGAGCTATGGTTTTGGGTGCTGGAGTGGTCTTGGGTGTTGGTGTTTTGCTTGGGTAGGGGTATGGTAGATGAACTGGCAGGAGGGTGTATGGTTGTTTTGACTACCTTATTGGAGGGTAGCAGATTTTTGTCTTTGGGTTGCACCTTCTTGGGTAAAGGTGATATGGGTGTATGAGATCTAGAGGGAAAAGTGGATGGGGGAAGAGGGTGAGTTACCCAGGGGATAATGGAGGTGTTGTGAAGGTAGATGATGCGGGTCATGTAGGGGGTGTGAGGGACAGAGACTGAAGTGTAGGGGGTAGTGAAGAAGTTGAGGGTATTGGAGGTATGGGTGGTAAAGATGTTGTAGGTGTGGGTGTAAGTCGTGTCGGTGCTTGGGTATGTTAGAGGTTTGTGAAGAAGGAATGGGCTGTTGTGTTTTTTGTTTATTAACGAGTGGAGGTTTCTTGACCATGTTGGGAGGTTGAGGTCCTAAGATGGATGGAAAGGGTGAAGGTGATGAAGGTATGATTGGCGCAGCTGGGGTGTGAGTTCTATGGGTTTGGTTCTTTTGTTTGGGTGTCGAGTAGGTTTGGTCTTGATTGTGGAGGATGTAGCTAAATCTAGTTTGATAGGTGGATGAGTAAGGCTGGTGGTTGGGGTGACCCCTAAGGTAGTAATAGGTTTAGTCGAGGAAGATGATGTAGGTGTAGGTTTGGATTTAGATGTATGTTGGGTTATGGGTAAGGGTGTGTGTTGAGCTATGATGGGTGTCGTGGAAGAAGTTGTGATAGAGGTGGTTGTGCTCGGTTTGATTGGTCAAAATATCTTTGGGTAGATAGTGGAAGTGTCAGCAAGTGACATCTGCATTTGTGTTGAGACAGGAAGTAGAAGATGCCCCAAAGTAAGGCTCTATCCACATAATCTAAGTGATGGCTAAGCATGAGAATGGACACATCTGTAGGTGAGGTTGATGAGGACCTAATGGAAATTCCGTAAAATGTGTCTTAGAGATGGGGAATTTTGCTAGCTTGGCTTCCATGGGTAAGAGAGCCGAAAGTAGGTCTGCAGGATCTTGGGTAGCTGATGGAGAATGATCACCTAGAGGAAAAGGTATCTCTACTGGATCCTTGATAGGTGGAGGAGAAAATGGGTGCTCCTCTGTAGGTGGAGGAGATGATGGGTGCTCCTCTATGGGTGGAGGAGATAAACAAGTATCCTCCATGGACTGAAGAAGTACTGTGGGTGATGACTCTCTAGGTGGAGAAGCCAAAGGTGAAATAGCCTCGATATTAGGAAAGGCTCCTCCACATGGGTGAGGAAGGAGGTGAAAGGTGTTCCTCTATGGGTGGAGGAATAGGTGAGGTGGGTTCAATGCAGAAGGAGGACTTTGGGCTAGAATTTCCTCTATGGAAGGAATATGAGGTAATTGGGAAGCAATGGGTGCATCACTGAAAATAGCGTGGACCTCATGGGTATGGCTATCATGAGTTGAGGTCTCACCGGTTTGATCAGATGAAGGGGCATGATTAGGAAAGGGTTTCTTGAAGATGTGTAGGTTTTGATTGGTAGGTGCGTTAGGATTATCCATAGTTAACTCACCTTTCTTGAGCATTTCTTGGACAATATTTTTGAAAGTGATGCAATTTCCATCACTATGACCCTTTACTCGATGATAGTTATAGAAGTCATGTTCTTTATACCCATGGGTGTGGGGTGAGCAGGGTCAAAACTAGTGTGTGGTTTTATAGGAGGAAGGGTGATGGCCCCAACTTTGATGAGCTTTTCTAAGATAGAAGAATAAGGTTCCCCAATTGGGGTATATTTCCATTGTTCCCATCTGAATTGAAAAGTCTGAATGGGTGAGAGATTAGATGAGGGGCTAGCTTGATTTGATGGATGAGCTGGGCTGGCTTTGAGTACCACTGTGTTAGTGGTCCCCTTGGCCTTTGAATAATTGTTTGTGGTTTTGAAGAAGAAGAGGTATCATTTGACTTGAATGCCGAATTCTTATTACGTAGTTGGATTTTCTTCTCTTCGATGGCCCGAATCTCTAGCTTTTGTGCCATGGTGAATGCTTCATCGAAAGGTTTGGAAAGTTTGGACCTATAGGGTTGGTGAGATATGTCTAGCACAAGCCCATGTGAAGAGCTTGATGAGTTTGGTTTGTGGTAGTTGGAATGTGAGTTGATTGATCAAGGCTATGCTGCCAGCGAGCAACAAAAATATGTGATAGATTCATCATCATACTGATGCGTGGAGTATAGGTCAATCATGGTAACCTTCTTAACAATGTTAATGGAGAAGTGATCCAAGAAGGCTTGGGCTACTTGATTAAATGAAAATATAGAGTGTCTAGGTAACCCACTATACCAATCTAATGTAGGGTCTAGTCAGAGACATGGGAAAGGTCCTCAAGAGCAAAGCATCATCATGGGTGATTAGGTAGCACCCATGTTTGAAAGACCACAAATGTTGTTTGTGGGTCTTCTTGCTATTGAAATGGTTGAATTTAGGCATTTCCCAATGCATGGGGTATGGATGAATAGGAATGGATGGGTGGATAGGCTCATTACAAATCTCATCGTAGGTGAGAGAGTTGTGTGAGAGCTAAAACCGATGCTTCCAATGTCTGCATCTTGTCCATCATTAACTTGATTAGGTCATTGGTAGGTTGTGATGGATGGGTGCCTCCTGTAGCATAAGAGGGTTGGTGTTGGGCATGTAACAAGGGTGGCATTAGTATATGGTGCTTCCATGTAGGTAGATTGAGAAGAAGGTAGTGAAATAGGGGGTACGTACCAAAGTGAATAATAGATGAAACAGGAGGCTACTGATAGTACGTATATGGAGGTGGAAGGGTCGTGGTGACCCTAGTGGCAATGGGGGCTAAAGATTGGAATAGAAAGGATGACATTTTGAAAAGGGGTAGGGGTCACCGACACCGGGAGGTGGTAGTGTAGCTATGGGTATATGAGAGACAATAGGCATGGATGAGGTTGTATTCTAGGTGGTTGGCGAAGGTATAGTGGATGTGGTGGGTACAATGGATGTAGCAGATGTGGTAGTCATAGTGGGTATAGGGCCTAGCTGTGAAATGACTAGGGGTAAGGTAGATGCGGGTAAGCGTGGAGCTAGATGGGGCTGATGCAGGAGTGGGGATGAGAGTCGGGGGATATACGGGCATGTCATATATCAATGACCCGAGGCATCTCGAGTGGATGAGTGGGAAAGGTAAAACTACAAGGCGACAGGATTTTGGTCAAGGAGTCATGTGAACTCCTCATCTCCGAGTAGTGATAGTGATAGGTTGGGTAGGATCCATGGGTGATAAAATAGAAGGTGGTGAAGGACTAGGTGGGAGTGGTTGACAACTGATGTGGAATATGAGGGCATTTTCTTGGCTTTGGGTCAACACCATGTGAACAGTACTGATCAAGTTGGACTATTTTCTATAAATGACATAGAAATACAACAAAAAATAGGAGAGACAGGTGGTAGTAGGTGGATTAGGAATCAAATGTCAGCTAGAAAATGACATAGACTAACCGATGTTGGTTAGGTTAAAAACCGACCTGGTCAGGTAAGTATCGCTACACATTCTTGTGGAAAGTGGACAGTTGGTCAAAAACAAGGTATAAGGCCAAATTTTCTAGGTATGCCAAATACTGATGAGATTTACTAGGTCAATGGATATGATAAGAGTGACAGAAACTCTAAATAGCTAAAGAAGGTGAATAGGTGTCCTTTTGGGTAGGTTAACCAAAAGAAAAAGTGAATCGATGCCGGTTGGGTATAACCGATGATGAGTCGAGGGTAACCGATGATGGTCACTGGACCGACACGATTACTATGGAATTGAAATAGTGATGAAGAAAATGTGGTTGTGAGTTAAAATTTAATGTGGAATCAAACCAGAATTCTGGGAATGATGAGAATATGGTCCAGCACACTCAGATGAAGTTGGAATACACCAACTGTGATGAGAGAGTGCAAGGGAAATAAGAAAATGAAGAGTGAAACCTCTCACCTCAAAATGCAAGCCAAGCAGAAACACTAAGAAAACATGATCCTAAGAGTGCTTTTTCTATTATGTTTGTTTAGCTTATGCTATTTTAAGGACTGACTCATGAACTGTAAAATAGATTTTTTTGGTGAGGATGGCTTCCTATGAAGAAGGAGATCTACAAGGAGAGGTTTTAGGTATGTTATGGTGGGGGGGGCTTTTCTCTGAAGTATGACTCGACAGAGCAAATGAGCTGGGTGCCCATTGTACCGTGATCGTGTGATCACCTACACTTCTTCCAGGAAAGATGTTGTTTAAGAATGTGTGTATTTTAAATTTGTGATGTTTGGATAAGACTCAGAGAGAGAGAAAGAGAAAGGAAGTGCTTTTCTATGATTTTTTGTCAACCATCAGTTGGGCATGACTTCCAGCGTATAGGTTGCCCTCAATTAATGTGAGCTAATGTAGAAAAGTAGAATGAAATGCAATGATTTTTAAACCCAAATCAAAATGTAGAATTTGATGCCACGAATAGATGAATAGGAGAAGGGATGCTCTTTCACTAATGCGATACTAATGAAAGGGAAGAAGTGTTCATTTTAAAGCACCAAAGTATGATTACTTTTAGACAATAGAAGAAGAGATGATTCCAGGGGAGAAATTTAAATGTAAGAACCTTTTGGAAAGGAAACAAACATGTAACTTTTCACCTAGAAATGAATGAATGCAAGGAACCCCGAATGGGTCCCACTGCAGGCATGCCAAAATGTTTCACCTGATTCTGGAGCATTTCTTAGAAAATGATGAAACAAATAAGGGTAATGGGCTAGGAGGAATACCTGTTGAAATGTTGGTTGATAGGTTGTTTGCGCGTATGACTTCTGAATCCACACTGATCATGAGAGCTTCCTTTTTGCTTGGAGGAACTACCTGAAATGGAACACAAAACCACCAAATAAAAGTTAAACAATATATGCAGTGGACTACCTAGCATGTGCTAGATCCGGGAAGTGTGATACTTCCTAGATGGTTGTCAATCCACTGTTTAAAACAACTTAATGTTGGTAATAAAGTAAATCCTATTGTAGTTAAAATGATTTAGGTATCTCATTCATCTACAATAAGAAAATTCATTCACAACAAGCTAGGCTATGATTGAATCTAAAGGTCAAGGTCACTTTGTCAGGATATTGTTATTAGTCAAGGTCATGTTTTGGATAGTTTAGGGTATTTGGTGGTGGTTTTAGGCTCTGATTTGGGTTTCGATATAAGACACAGAGACCGATGTCAGTTTAGGTTAGATTTGGTGATGGTTATGGGTGACCGGCGTCGGTATGGTGGGTACAGAAACTCAATAAAACTTGGCTGGGTGATAGATCAGGATTAGATGAAGGTGGAAGGGAAATGGCGAGATTTGTATGGATCCTGGATATGCACAGGAATGATGAAAGTCTGGATATGGATAGTTCAATGGTGTGGGAAAAAGGATGGTCAAGTTTGCATGGAGGTAAAATGGTGGGGAATGGAAATGAAAGTAGAAACTAATAACAAATGTAAAAGGATCTACTCAAATGACAAGGAACCAATGTAGGTTAACAAACTTACTATTTGTATGAGCTTGATGCCTGGTTGGTAATGGTGGGTGATCAAATGAACTTGGTGTAGTGTTGGCACTTCCCCGGATGCTCCCGTGAAGGTAGGTGGCTGTGTGATTGCTTTGGGTACTGGCTATGGGTGTTTTGATGCTTGTACGGATGTTGGTTCTGCTTGCATGTAGCTCTGGTTTCATCACTTGTTCTCAGAAGATCTCTCTCTCAGAAATGTGCCAACCTTGAAATAAGGTTGTTTTGGGAGTTAAATGGTAACCGATGGTATGGTGGTTTCGCTTAACTAACTAATGGTGGTAAGGGTAATTGGCGTCGGTTAGGGGGATTTCCTAGGTTTACTAAACTAGGTAGATCCCCTTGATTTTCTGGGATCACGTTTGTTTACCCCATGATTAGCATGGAAACCTCCTTCTAACATGTGGGAATGTGGTTAGAGGGAATGTAGGCATTGATTTTTAGGGTTTGGGTAGGTCTTAGTTAGTTATGGCAACTTACTAAGAATAGGTCTTAGGATGAGGTGGCTAGATGAGGTGTCTAGGTGAGGTGGATATGTGGGCATTATCCCAATTAGGATATTTAAATAATAAATATGGTGAGGATAATGAATTAATTTAATTTAAATAATTAAATTAATATTATAGTGGGGTGAAGGGGGCCATGGCTAGGTGGATGTGTTACCATTTTATTGTAGATTTATGTATGGAATTGCTAGCGCGTATGACTATGGAAACCGTATCATGATGTATGAAGCTTCTATGTTATACAACATTTACTATAATGGATACTATTGGCTTGATAATGGTGTTAGATGTGACCGAATATGGTTCTTGCATGGTAAATCTCTTTATAATAATTGTTTAGTCAATCTTTCATATGGTTTAGATCTAGATATGGTTTATGCATTGTGGTGTAATTGATTCTCTGTTATGGAACTAAATTATATTTGAAATCATGATAACATCTTGAACAAGCTACTCTAAAGAGGAACCTAGTACCCTTGCGTGCTTCGAGTGAGTGCTCAGTCTAGTTTAAGTGATGTGACAACGTGCCTTGGGATTTGTGGGTATATCTAATACTACATCATTGGTTCCGTTGTCGAGACATATTCTCGGCTTGTTTTATAGGTGTAGCATGTGAAGACATACCGATTGAACTTGCCTAGTATCAAGAGTAGTTAGATGATCTAGAAGAGTATGCTCGTAGATTTAGCACTCGACCGTAGTTTAATGCACATACATGGGTTGAGCATAATATATATGACACATTATATGAGACGTTATTTATTATCTTTCCCATAGATTTGTAATGAGTATTGCTTGCTTACGCGTGCCTAAGAGGAATTGGAGGTTTTGCACGCTTATTTGGATGCGGGAAAAATTCTAGGCCTTGTATGATGCATATCTGATTTGGACATGCTCTATGAATTTTTGGTTCCATGGTGCTTTGAACAACTATATTCTTGAGTACACATTTTCCACTTTCTCTTGCCTAAAAGTTACTGAGTTTTAGTTCTTACATGAGCCAGAGGATCTTATTTACGTGTTATTCCTTTGGTAATCAAGATCTTGATCAGTAACCATGGATTTGGAAAAGAATCCTATGGCTAGCTAAACCTCACCACGCATGAGGCGTGGAGCATGTTTCGTAAAGATGGCAAACCTAGTGACATAGAGACAAGAGAAGAAAGGTGGCTTAATTTTAATGAAGTGCATGAAAGGGATCTGATGAAGTAGTGAGAGATCATGAAAATAATGGTGTTGTGGAGGGAGATGGCTCATGAAGGATTTGGAGCTCACATGGAAGACGTGGAGCTAGAGCATCTGAAACTCCCCCATTTAGGAAAGCATGATAGATAAACCTCTTCAAATTTAGATGAGGGCATGTCAAATGAAATCGTGGACTGCGGTTGCACATCTAAACCTACCAAACAACCTACCCTTCACGCTTGGTTTTATAAATTCCATGATAGTTAATAGTAAGCAAGCTAGTGTGAACAATAGAGTTGCAGTAGATAGAGTCAATTTGTAGTCAAGTTCAGGAGTTAATTAGGGGGTGTATTCATCTATGGTGGCACAATCATTGTCTATGTTATTTGGAGGTCCATCTGGAGGTTTATTTTCTAGAACGTCATCATCACATAACGTGGGCATGTAGAACATTTGTATAACGTCTGGAAGTAACATGACTTCATAGACTGTGGGAGTCTAGTTTAGCATGACCATTAGAACACAAGGTAATGCATCCTCTGGTCCATTTCCTACTTCAAGAGGAGGATCAGGAGGGTCGTGTGAAAACGGATCTAGTGGATTTGGAGGCAATGGAAACATATGAGGAAATACAGTTCTATGTCTTATGGGCATGGTTCGCACCAACCTCAAAAATTTATATGGATATTTTTCTTCGTCTTCCAAAATATAGAGGAATTGAAGATGTAGCCAAGCACATACATGTATGAAATACTATGGAATGTCAAGGGGATTACAACTCTAGAGCTCTAGGCAATTTAGTTTGTAACTACATTGCAGGGGCACGTGCATGATTGGTATAGAAAGTTTGATCCTGATCAGACTTGTGTGGATTATACAACGCTGCGAGATGCCTTCTTAAAAGAGTTTTATATCCCTTAGTTTGAGAAGAAAGTGCTTAAATATATTAAGTAGGGTACTAATAAGAGTGTTCAAGAATATGATTCCCAGTTCAAGACTCTTCTGTTTAAGTTATCTTATGAAATCTATGCAAGCAACCATGCACAGTGGTTCATTAGAGGACTAATCATGCCTTTTAGAAGAGTGCTTTCACATAAGACCTTTACAGCTCCATGTGATGGACTTGAAGCAAATCTACGTGATGATGTAATAGGAAGTGTAGACATAGGAGTGAGCACATTTCTGGAAACTCATATCATAACAATGGAAAAGTAGTTGGATAAACTATCTCCTAATTTATCACATGAGACACGTAGTGGAATTTGGTGTACAAATTGTGAAGTAGAAGGGCATACTAAGGATAGTTTCCTTGTAAATCAGTGCGCTCATTGTTACTGGATTATGAGATATGTCATTTGAACCATAGTTTAAGTCGATGCCCATTATTGCAACGTGTAATAAGAAAGAATGTGTCCTGTTACTGCAAGATTTATAGGTCTTCCACTCATGATATTGAGGATTACATGTTGATCGATAAGATTCATGATGCCATTAATATTGGTGTACGACAGATTGATGTTGCAAATAACTCTAAGGATAAGGGTGAGCATCATGAATATAATCACAATGAGGGGCATTCTAATGATGATCGTGGTTAGGGTCAAGGATACTGTGGAGGATTTAGACACCGAGGTCATGGGGGTGGAAGGAATGATTTCCGTTGTGGAACTTGTTATATATTTGGATCTCCTGATCATTACATGCGTGAATGTCCTCAAAACATTGTTTTTTCTTTTTGTGGAAAGAACCATAAGTATGAAGAATGTCTAGAATTATATGAACACTTGAGTAAGTAACATAAACATGAAAATAATGGTGTGGGGATAGTTAAATTACAACGGCGTGCGGAGAGGATCAATGGATTATGAAGTTAGTGGCATGCCCCAACTTGGTACTGTGAAGATCACTACATGCGTTGAGACGTGCACGTGAGAGAACTTCTTCAAGTAGGAAGCCTATGATTATTAAGGAGGAAGTATTACATGTGAAGTATCCAGACCCTATGCATAAGAATGAAGTATATCAGGAAACCATGGAGGTCATTCAGAATTTACAAGGTGAGATATAATGTTTGAAGGAACAATTGCAGAAGTTATAACAAAAGAAATCATCTGAGCTCCATCCAATAGATGTTGATGATTTTAAGGATGTTTTCAAGATTTTGCACCAAGAAAACATTATTACGTTGTTAGAGAACTAGTTGAAGGGTAACACTCTATACAATGGGATTGAGCATGAGAGAAAATTTTTACAAGCTAATCTTCCTCCGGATAGTTTAGATTATGACAAGGAGATTATTATAAATGTTGTTGTTGATGGTTGGCTTTTGAGTAACATTTTGATTGACATGAGCATGGAAGTGAATGTACTCACTTTGGATGTGTGGGTTCAGATGGGTAGACCTCCATTACAACCTTCCTCTAATGTGTTGTTCATGGCAAACTAGACTAAGGCCATGCCCATTGGAGTTTTAAAAGATGCATTCATTACTATTTAGGGGCCAAGTTTACTGGGGATTTTGAGGTCTTAGTAACTTGTAGAAGTAGACGATTTTCCTGCATTACTTGGGAACCCTTGGTGTTATGAAAACAATGCTTGACATGCATTTTAATAAGGGATATATTATTTTTGAGAATAAGGAAGAAAATGTCATTATCACTTTGAAAAATGGGAGATCTGCACCTTATGTAGAGCCCTTAAGTGAAGAATACTTGAACATTATTTATGTGCACACCATTAGAGATTCGAAGTTCTTGAGCCATTGAAATAAGGAGTTATCCAATGGGATGATGCATATCCATGAGTGATATTGCAAGTGTTTCTGTGAAAAATGGGCACATGACACTTATGAAATGGTTGGGCACGAAGTATGAAGTGTGTGTGCACCTTAGTAAGGCACGTGGTATCGTGCATTTGAGCAAAGAACCGTGTACCAAAGTACATAGGTGAAGAGAATCTAGAAGTATTCATGCTTGTTATGGAATTTTAGTGGGAATGTTAGGTGGAAAGAAGGAACATAATAGTGTATACTCGTAGGATTAAAACACGTTGGTAAATGGTTCATAGAGATAATATTTTAGAGTAAAGAGAAGTGAGAATTGATTTATCTATTAGATTTTTAAGGATCAATGCACCTACTCATATATATGCATTTCATGGTAATGATCCTATTCAACACTATGTTGAGCAATGTGAGAAACTATGGACAAGAGTGGTAGTAAGATTTACCATCTTCATTTGTGGCTACACAAGCTTTATTTCACCTTGCGAGGCTATGCGTATGCATGATATATGTATGTAGAGTTGAATATAGAGACTCGAAATTGGAAAGAACTTACAAAGTAGGTATGATTCAAACCTTTGAGTATTTTTCCACTAAACCTCCAGTGAATGAGGTATTACAAGTTATGAAGTGATTAACTATGGTAGATAGTGAAAAGGATGATCACTACTTCAAGATTTGTTAAGATAGTCGAATTGGGGGTGCATTTTGAAGAGGAAGAAATAGATGTTGAACATCTTGGGCATGCCTTCCTAGAAATAGAAAAGGGTAATATGGTCTAGATAGTTGATGATGAAGAATTTGAGAATTGGAATATGAGAGCACACGAGAGGGTGCAGTGAGGTCCTAGAAAATGCACATGAAAAGGCACATACCTACCATGATCCCATGAGGACCAAGAAGGTGAACATTGGAACATATACTGAACCTAAGGAGGCCATCATTGGAGATTATTGGTCTGAATCTGAAGTTGCTAAGATAATTGAATTATCTTGCAAATTCCAAGATTTATTCCCTAGGGGATATCATGAATTAAAAGGCATACATGAATCATTGGGAGAGATGAGGATAAAACTAAAAGAAGGTGTGCACCCAGTTTGGAAGAGGCCTTACAGGATGAATTTAAATTTGCGTGTCAAGGTAAAAGAAGAAATTGACAAAATGTTAATTTCTTGGATCATCATGTGCCCATTGAGGAATTAGAATTGGTGAGCTCTATGGTGATCAACATCAAAAAAGATGGCAAGATCAGAATTTTTGTGGATTATAGGGAATTGAATGCTACATGTGTGATTGATCCTTTTCCCACACCATTTATTTAGGAAATATTGGAGGGATTTTTAGGGCCCGAGATCTACTCCTTCATTAATGGATTATCTGGATACCATCAGGTGAGGATAACTAAAGAAGATCAAGAGAAGACAACTTTCACCACTGAATGGAGAAGTTTTGTATACACGGTTATGCCTTTTGGATTAAAGAATATGCTTGTAGGATTTTCGTGCATAGTGGTACAAGAATTTCAAGATTTTATTCAAAATTTCTTGCAGGTATTTCTAGATGATGGGCCAATCCATGGCCTTATAAAGGATCACTGTGATAATTTAAGGCTAATGTTTGAGAGGTTCCATGATTAAGCATCTCTTTAAATATTAATAAGTGTGTATTTTCCACACCCTTTGAAATTTTTCCAGGAAACATAATCTGTAAAGAGGGTTTGCTAGTGGATCCTACTAAGGTTGTGATTTTGGGCTTAGAAGAACTAGCTAGTCAAAGTGAGGTGCATGGATTCTTAGGGCACACAAAATATTACAGAAATTTATCAAAGGTTATGCTAAGATCACCATGCCCTGGAGGAATTGTTGAAAGGAAAAGGCAAGTTTTATTGGGGTGAGGCACAACAATGCGCATTTGAGACTTTGAAAGAAAGGCTTACTATAATGCCTATTTTGTGCTTTCCTTCATGGTCCAAACCTTTTCACATTCATGTAGATACCTCTGGCATGGCCATTGGTGTGGTACTAACTCAGCCTGGAGAAGGGATTTTCGATCATCCTATTTTATTTGCTAGCAGGAAGTTGACTCCAACAGAACAAAATTATACAACGACCGAGCACGAGGCCTTGTCTATGATCTATGCACTCCATAATTTTCAAGAATATTTTCTTGCTATAACTTTCATCTTTTATAGACCACATGGTACTAAAGTATTTAGTGAAAAATCTTGTTTTGAGGGTGCATATGTCGTTGGGTTATATTATTTTAGGAGTTTAAGTTTAAGGTGATGGTTAATCTGGTAAGGGAAATTTGGTCCATACCATTTATCAAGGATTCAATCAGATAACATGCGCATAGCATTGAGGAAACAATTCTAGATGCATAGTTTTTCAAAGTTACACCACACACCCTCGACTTGGAGGATATTGTTTTCTTTTTACGCATAGGTATGGCACCCGAGGGAATGAAGGCCTTAGAAAAGAAACAAATTGCTATTCATGCTTCACCTTACATGTTGATCAATGGAAACTTATACAAGTTAGGCCATGATGGAATTTTACGTCATTGAGCACTTGAGCATGAGCGTGAAGAAATTATGGTAGATGCTCATGGCGGTATTTCACGTGGAAATTATGCATGAGATGCCACCGCATGTAAGGTTCTAGAATTTGGTCTATGGTGGGAAACATTATACAAAGATTGCAAAGCATATTGTAAGGCATGTGACCATTGTCAACGCCTTGGAAAGCCTGGGCATAGAGATGAAATTCCTTTGAGGCCTATTACTAGTGTAGAACCTTTTTAGAAGTGGGAAATTGAATTTTGGACCTTATCTCCCAAGCAACGCATAGGAAAAGATTGTGTTATATTATAACTTGTAAAAATTATCTTACAAGGTGGAAAGAAGTGACATCTACAAAGGATTGTATAGTGGCTATGGCAGCAACATTTATGTGGGAAAATATTATCAAGCATGCATGGATTCTCTTTACGTCTAACAAGTGATAGGGGTACTCATTTCCTTAATGAGACTATCAGGATATTATTAGATGAATTTATGGTTACACACCATAGGAAAACCCCTTATCACCCTCAGGAAAATGGAAATGTTGAGGCCTTTAACAAGATATTGAGCCATACATTGAAAAAAATTGTTATGTTGGAAGGAAAGATTGGGATGATAAAGTATCTATTGTAATATGGGCATACGAAGCCAACCTACAAGAGTTGAATAAAAATACCCTTTCAATTGGTGTTCGGTGCAGAGGAAGTTCTACAAATGGAATTCATATTACCATCTTTGCATATTACATGTGTAGGAGGTTTGGCTAATGAGCAGAGACATTAGAAGAACGCATTGACAAACCGATGCGCAATTTGGATGAGAGATGTGCCATAGAATGATGGAGTCGAAGAAAGAAAAAGATAGGTAGAAGGCATGGCATGATATGCACATCAAGGATAAGAAGCTTGATGTTGGGAAAATGGTACTACGTATGATTCAAAGTTTTAATGCCACCTTGAAAAGCTCAAGGTGTATTGGTTAGACCATATGCTATCACTTATATACTTGATTCGGGTACTTTCCAGTTAGAGGAGCCTTTGGATGGGATATGGTTTTTGTACGATGGAAAAGTGACATGTGAGCACGGGAATCTACAAGTACCTCTTCCTCATACCCAACCTCTCGAGGTCATGCGAGACAAAGGTGAATGTGGAATATAAATGGATACGAGAAAAACAAAGTGAGTAATCTTATATCCTCAATACACAATAATGGAATCTACGAATCTAAGGAAAATAAGGCCTTCCTAACCTAAATTGGTGTAATGGTTTGCTCGGATATAATAGCTGTTCGGAGGCTCCAATCAATGTCGAGCTCTTCGAGATCCTAATTATTGGTTGTTGGATACGTGGGAAGTGACCTGTGGGAGCTTCGTATATATCTCTAGACAAGGTCATGAAAAATGGTGATAGGAGTGTCGTGTATTTGTAGTGAACTATGGGTGGTTTCTGGTCTAGTCCAGAAAATTTTAGATTGATTGGCTTCTATATTTAATAGGGAGAACTACGTTATGATATCTAGCGGGAGTGGTGAGGATCTAAATACCAGTGTTCATAAACCGGTATTAATACTTAACTGATTTGTAGGCCCGTTGGGTTGTGGGACTTACGGATCACAACCATGAGTTCATGGTTATTGTGGACTTATTATGATCATGTGAAGAATCAATCCCTTCTTCCAAATATCCAGTAATCATACGCCTTTTCAGCCTCTATGTAGAAGTTGTATAATTTTCTCCTAATAACTTACAGTGTTCTAGAAACTTGAATGCGTAAGCTAGTATCTATGTCAACAAGGAGGTCTCCTGCGTCAGGTTGTGGAATTAAAGGATCGCAACCAAATACTTATTCTCTTTCGAATCCTTATATAGTCATTCGGATATTTTATCAAGGCAGTTTATAGTTAGGATGATTTGACCAAAATGTGTATGCCTTATCACCTTCGATGTTTAACCCTCTCAGTTGTTCACTAATTGCTTGTAGGTTTTCCGTTGCTCGAAATACCTATATCCTAAGGTCTTGATCTATATTAGCTAATGTTGTGGGTAGATTTGGTTAAGGTACTATTGGTTTAAATATATATTCTCTAGGCTCTTTAGGTCTTGTGATTGTCATACAAAACGATTCAAATTTTAACTAGGATTAATGAACTAATTATGAAAGATGTATCTACACTATGCATGTATTCTTTTATTTTTGTATTTTCGATGAAGTATTTTAACGAAATTAAAGAGCAGCTACTCTAATATATTTAGAAAATGGAAAACTAATCTAGTAACATAATTAGGACAAACAAAGTAGCATGGTGTGGCTATTTTCCTGTGCAGTTGTGATTTTATCCTAAATATCTAAGAAACTAATTATTTTAAATTGAAAGACTCTTGATCCTACCTTAGAAGTGAGGAATGAATCATAGTTTCTCAGAAACTATCAATCCCGATAGCTTCCTGGTGATATCAAGAGTGAGCTTTTGACTGAAATAAAATAATTCACTACTCTATTTGATACGTTGTAATTAGAACTTTGATAGCTCAAACCTAGCATTTAGAATAGTGGTAAATCCAAAGTTGTGTGTGACTTTATCCCCTCAAGTGTGATCTCCTCATTCCATCATGTTCTCATGAATCCAAAAAGTGTGTATATGATAGCATCAAAAGAAGAAGGTATTCAAACAATGATAGCGCAAGTGAACAGAGCTTGACTATGTAATTCCTAGCGGGATTTATTACGGGAATACAACACAAATACGCCGAGAGTTTTGAAACTATCCTTTGTGATGAACAGAACCTGCAACTCTAATGGATTCCAATCTACAAATGAAACTACTTTACTCTAAACTGACTTGCATGGAACAACAATGAAGCAAGACTGAAACAAGAAGATCAAATGACCTCTAAATAGTAAAGAAAGACCAATAATGGAGGCAAAACATGAAACTAATAGAATTCTAAGAAAGAAACTCAAAGACTGAATGATTAAACAGAGAAGGAGAGGGGCCATTTGTTTGAAAACAAGCTGGCTATTTATAGCAAATGCAATCACAAGAAGGTAACTTGGAATTGAACTCTTTTACCATTAAACAAAGTGAAAACACTATTCACAGGGCAGCCAAAACATAAATGCAAAGAAAAGTAGTTGAAGAATGTGGGTAGAAATTGAAGATTTACATTTGACACGATCGTTAGAACTTTTTGGAAAATGCGAACAGGACCGCCGCCGCCTGTAGGGTGGTGGTCTCATCACTGAAGACCAAAATGCAAGGAAAAAGGGGGTAGAGGGAAAACAAAGCATGCGGAGGCCGAGCGAGGCATGCGGGATACAAACGTATACTTGGCAAGATTTTCTAGATTCGAACACCTTGCAAGGAGACCTGTATCATCATTGGGGTATGTGTAACATCTTTTCGGCGGTGTAGTACCCTACAATTTTGGGTACGTACATATTGCCCCCTCAGAGAAGCATCTTAGCCATGAAGAGGCATAAAATGGTGGATCCAAGTATGGTGGTCCCGAAATGGGGAGTTAGGAGTTATACCTGACACGCTCGTGTGTTGGAAAGTCACCATCCAAGATCCCATTATCTACAAAATGAAAAAGGGGACTCAAGTGCAGCTAGATAAAACAATTTGAGAAATAAGGCTAAATTGATATGAAAAGAGGACTTACCATCTACTCTGGGGTTTAGAACTTACCTCCGTCGACGCTCCGACCCTGCGAAAGACATTCAAAATCAATTTTAAAAGGCTATATATATAAAATGAACTCATTTCACTATTCATTTATGCGGATTGATTTGATAGTTTTTGAGCTCTGGGACCCATGGTGATGGTTTTCGATGAGAGTATAGTCAAAAAATTTGTGGTGAGATAGTGATCATGCCTCCGAGAGCGGAACATTGACCCGCGAAGTCTCAGTTAGTTCTTCTCAATTTATTGTTTTTGAACCTAAAATTTAGAAATGATAAAATATTTGTCTTAGGGGGTATTTTTGAAAATACTAGTTTTAAATGAGTCTCAGGGGGCGCCCATAGGGTAGGTCCTTATTTTAGTTAAAATGGTGAATTTTGCCTATTTTTAGGCATTTTTAGGCATTTGAGCCATTTGTGAGTTTGGGACAGGACCACCACCGCACTGTGGGGAGGCGGTTATGGGACCGCCACCTTGAAGCTAGTGGTTACAGAACCTTTGCTCTCGCACAGTAGGCGATTCATGACGAAAGCAAAAACAAAGCTTTTCTTAACTTATTTTTGTATTTTTAGCACTTTTACATGTTTTTGATAGTTTTCCAATTGGATTTTGATACTAACTTACTCCTTTTTTATGTTTTTGGGTGTATGCAGAAGAAGGAGGAATACATTAGATGGAGCCGAGAGAGGGAGTGTGATTGGCTCCCAGTAGTGTTAGAGGCACTCACTCAGGCAGAGCA
This sequence comes from Taxus wallichiana var. yunnanensis, assembly GCA_018340775.1. Classification (NCBI taxonomy): domain Eukaryota; kingdom Viridiplantae; phylum Streptophyta; class Pinopsida; order Cupressales; family Taxaceae; genus Taxus; species Taxus wallichiana. Next base: position 80,428,237 of record CM031244.1, read on the forward strand.
AGATACTCTTCAGAGGGCTGGCATTTGGAGGATTGCACAGGTCCCTCATGTTGCACCTGCTAGTCACATACTATGTGACTTATTTTCATACTGGGATGTGGATCAGAACACCTTTTGATTGCCAGGAGTTAGGGGTGAGTGGACCATCACCTTGGAGGATGTTTACTATATACTGGGGGTTCCATCCTTGGGTGGTGGCTGTCTCTTAAGACAATAGTATCGAGATCTTAGGTGGTTCAGTGGGCCACCTATATGGGGGATGTTTTTTTGAATGGGTCGAAGAAGGGGGTGAGGGTCCGCTCCATTGTTGAGTCAGACATTCCTGTGCTCCACAAGGCCATCATGGGCATCCTTGCTTCGATATTGATTGGGGACAAGGGAGGGGACACCCTCTTATATTGCTGGGCCCCCATTATTGCATAGATTGAGGGCCATGGACATGTTTACGCTTGGGGAACAGACATCCTCGGGACCACCTACCACAATTTATACAGGTGGTCCAACTATAAGGACAACCATCGAGCCACCACGACTCTTGTCATGAGTTGGGTGTATGAGCATATCACTCTGTATGGGAGAGGTGTAGAGGCAGAGGATCTGGGGGCATCAGGGCGAGTAAAGTCGGACAAGGATGACTATTCTTAGAGAGTGCCTCACTAGCCAGTGGCCTTTTTGAACCACTGCAGATATGGAGGCCACTCCTTATCAGGCCATGGCAAGGGCTATGGGGAGAGGAGACTATTACATTGATTGCTTGTTAAACTACTAGTCAGCTGGTAGACAGGGCAGGGAAGTTGGAGATCCACCCCTTTAACAGAGTACCATAGTAGTTCGGCCTCCCCTATATTGACATGTTTCTCGGTGGGGCTAGTGTATAGATCTATTCGTGAGGCTCGGGGAGGTCCTAGAGGCCAGGGGTTGGACTACTGTTACTCCTGGTGTTCCCATCATGGCCAGGAGGGTGGTACGTGCTCGAGGGAGAGCCGGTGCTCCTCAGGCACCTTTACTTTGGATTGCCACCGGTCCCACCCATAGCGATGAGCCCATTGACATGGACTCGAGTCTGAGGAGTTCATTGGGGGAGAGATAGAGGAGGAGACAGAGGAGATGGATATCGGAGGGATGGGTGGGGAGGATGATAGTGATCTCGAGTGGCATGACACTCAGGATATCCTACGGGCCGAGAGGGGTGGAGCGGAGCACGAGAGGGTGACTCTGATCTCAGAGGAGTTTCTCTCTCAGGATTTAGGGGGAGATGGAGAGTCTGTCATAGGCCATCACATTACTCCAGATGTGGGAGAGAGATGCCGATCAAGCAATAGAATTAGTGGCGGGCACGAGATCTAGAGACCTTCCTAGAGGCCTGGTGATCCGAGTGAGTTTCTACTCTTCTCTTGACTTTATTTTAGTTAGAATTGTCTTAGTTGTTATTTCTTTTTGTTTTGTTTACTCTTGGTTTTATCTTTGATCATTTTCTAACTTGTTTCTCCTTTATTAGTAGTATGATCGCTTATGAGTGGCGAGACTTGATTCGCCGAGTATACATAGATACCTTGTTGCTCCCCTCGGGGAAGACTCATGCTGAGATTTCTGTGGACTTGGGGGAGCCTTCAGTAGCTAGTAGGAATAATGATGTTTTACCTCTCTGTTTGGGGCGGTGAAGATCACAACTTCTCTCCGTGCTAAGGTAGCTGGATATAGGATGACCGAGCGCTTAATGAGGAGTCATTCTTATAGTGAGATGGTAGCTACTGGCCATGACCATGAGCCCTCAGTGCATTGAGTGCTGGCATAGCCGGAGTCCTAGACATGGTCATGCACCCTTTGAGGGATCCCATAGGGATTGAGAGGCCATTTTTGTAGTGTTTTGTCAGATATCTATATGAGTGTTTTTGTACTTTTTGGGCTCATTGAGCATTTTGACCATGCCTAGTGCATGATGGCATTGTATATGAAACTTGATTTATATATATATATATCTCTTTTTGGATCTAGAATTTTGGTGCCTAGAATTTTGTGACTTGTTTCCACATGTATACTAGATGTTTTTAGAGTATTTGTTTTCATGCTTTTCAGAATGTATGCAATGGATGACAAATGATAATAAACAAAATGTTTTACTTTGTATGTTTTTGTAATGCTGATATGAGATGATACAAACATATGGTAGTACTGAAATTTTGAATTCTTTGGGAAATGTTCGTGATTTCTTCTTATGTTGGCAAAATGTGATGAATGTATAGTGATAAAGAGATGAATTTTCCCCATTCCCAACTCCACGCAACCAGTAAGATGCGAGGGCTCAACACCAAGGGTGAGGAAGGGCACAAATTGTATGAGTTTGACTGAATGGAATGATGAGAGATAGACAAACCAGTAATAGAAACCAGACTTAGACCTACACACTTACCCTACTCAAAACTACCACCAAGCTTAGAAGGCCACTTACTTTCTAGTTTATCTAGACTTAGATTTATAAATGGCAACCTGGTTGACAAAATCTAGTTTTGAGGATTTGATCTCTTTGGAATTTGGATGTTTGTTTTCCCTTAATATAATTTGATTTTTATTTTTAGAATACCAAGATTTGTTAATTTGTGTGAATGGACCCCCCATACCCTGCCCCATGCCACTAGTAAGAAGCACGGGTTTATCACCAAAGGTAGGATATAGGTGAGTAAGGTCACTTCTTTCCTTTCCCAACCTCACACCACCAAGTAAGAGATGCGGGCTTATCACCGAAGGTTGGTGGGGCAAAGAAGTGTGTAAAATAAAATATTTTGTTTGCTTGGCACTTTTGATTCCATTTGATTTTGACATTTCTGATCTATGAATTTGGGATATCCTTTCTTTCAAAGAGATTTAAGAGGGATAGATGTGACACCAAGAAGCTTCTAGAACAGACCGTAGGTAAGGACAACTTCACCTAGTAGAAAGAAAGAGAAAAACCAAGTATGCAAGCCTTGGTATGGTTTTCGTCAATGCTTGTCTGTCAAGCTTGATGAGAAGATTTGAAAATACTTGATGATGTTTGAAGAGATGTGATTTGAATGATTTTTCCAATACTTTCAAAAATTTGTAATAGATTGCTTAAGAGTAAGTTCCTGGACTACAATTTTTACAAAATGAGTGGACAAAATGAAATAGCTAAATGAATAATGTAATGTAGGTAGCCATAATGTAAAAGTGGTGATTCCGATGCCTCATGCGTAAAACCGTTTAAGATGCAAGGAATTGGCAGTTTCATTGAATTCCTCACCTTCTAGTGTGCACAAGAGATACACACCATTTCTGTAGTCTTTCATGACTCGGTATGGGCCTAATCACTTGGGCCGGAACTTCCTTCCTTCACCGGTTTTCTTATCGATCTAGCTATCTAGTCTTAGAACTAGATCTCCCTCATATATTTCTCACTCGTTGATTTTTTTGTTATCCGCCAAAGCACATCCGGTCAAAGCATAGTGTCTATGCCATTGTTCAACATTTAGCCTAACCTCATCAAGGATTTCTAGTTGAGAGAGGCGTGCCTCCCTATAAGCTTCTTCATCCAAAATCCCTTGTAATGAGATGCAGAGACTGGGTATTTCAACCTCAAGTGGGAGAAATGCTTCTACCCCAAATACCAACGAGAAAGGGGTTGCTCTTGTTGGTGTTCTTATTGAGGTTCGATGGGCCCACAAGGCTAGATATAGTTTTAAATGCCAATCTCACTTGTTCTCCTTGACTGTTTTGAGGAGAATAGCCTTTAATGTTTTGTTTGTTGCTTCAGCTTGCCCATTGGCTTGAGGGTAGTAAAGAGAGGCCATGTGATGGTTTATTTTGAATTTTCTACATAACTCATGGACCTCATCGTTTTAAAGGATGTGCCATTATCAAAGATAATGACTTGTGGGACACCATACCTATAAATGATTTGATTTAGAATGAATTTGGCAATTACCGAACCTGGTACGATGGTGAGAGGCATGGCCTCCACCCATTTGGTAAAATATTCCATGGCTGTAATTATAAAATTATGGCCATCGGTTGATGAGGGAGAGAATTTCCCTATCAAGTCCAGACCCACGTGGAGAAGGGCCACGGGGTCACTTTATTGGTTACTGTGGAGGATTGTCTTTGGCATGTGAATCTCATGAGAGAATTCTTGGCATTTGTGGCACTTACGTACAAATTCCACTATGTCATGCTCGAGAGTGGGCCAAAAATAGCCCATCCGATGTATTTTGTGAGTGGTGGCGTGACCACCGAAGTGGCCTCCACATATCCCACTATGGGATTCATGAAGAATCTTCTTAGATTCTTCTATGTCGACACATCTTAGAAGCATGCCGTCGAAGGCTTTACGATAGAGTACTGTTCTAAAACAACATATTTAGTGGTGATAATGCGTAACCACCTTCTTTGTTGTGATGTGGCACCTTCCGGGTATGTGTGGTCTATGATAAAATTGATGATATCAGTATACCAGGGACATGTAGAGATGGGGCCTGGTTTTGACGAAGTATATACACTCATCAGGAAAGTCCAGATTTACCAGATCGCCTCCATCTAGTGGATTGTCAGCTAACCATTCTATAATGATTTTCCCTTAATGATTTTTGGTTTACGAATGTTAACTCAAATTCACCCATTAAGGTTATGAAATGCCCAACCTTTTTAGATAAATACCCTTGCGTGAGGAATGTTCGTAAATGATCTATTTTTACAATGATCCTTGTTTCTTGGTTTAACATGTAATGTCTTAAACATTTTTATGCAAAGAATATGGAAAGGAATTTCTCTCTACCTATGTATAACATGTTTCATAATCGAGCAATGTTCGGGTGATGAAATAGACCGCACGTTCTTGTTTATCATTATATTCTTAAGCCAACATGTAGGCTAGTGAGACATGAGTGGCTCGTGAGTATAGGATCAAAGGGTTGCGGTTTGGGAGGCATTAGCATAGGTGGATACAACAAGAAGTGTTTAATTGCTTTGAAGGCCTCGTTGCATTATTCACCCAATCAATGCTATAATATTTCTTTAATAGATTGTTGATTGGATGAATGGTAAAACTTAAATATGGGATGAACCTTAGATTTCTCCGAGCTTTCCAAGAAATGACCGATTCCGAGACATGTCCAATGGTGGGATCATTTCGAGAACAACCCATATTTTGGCTAGATCAACATCAATCCCTCGTGAAGATATAATATAGCCTGCTTAAGTTTGCCTCTGTCACACCAAACATGCACTTCTTTGGGTTTAATGTGACGCCATATTCAATTAATCGTGAGAAGATGATGTGAAGTACTACGGATGATTACAACGCTCTTGGCTTTGGCCAATAAGTCATCCACATAGGATTACACAATTTTATGAATAATATCATGGAATATGTATGTCATTGCCCATTCATATGTAGCACCGCGTTCTTAAGACCAAATGGCATGACAACGTAGCAATATGTTCCCTAGGGAGTTATGAATGTAGTTTTGGCTTGATCCTGTTCAGATATTTTAATTTGATTATACCCTGAGAACCCATCCATGAGGGACAACAGTTCAAATCTAGTTGTTGCATCAACGATAACATCAATGGATGGTAATGGGAAGTCATCCTTGGGACAAGCTTTGTTAATATCCCAAAATCTATGCAAATGCATATCTTCCCATTCTTTTTAGAATAGGGATGATATTAGATACCCATTGTGAATAGTCACGCGTTTGATGAATCCCACTTGAGAAGTTTTATTACTTCCTCTTTTACCATGACAACCACTTTTGGCTTCATTGGTCTTGACTTCTATTTAATTGGTTGTACATCCGGTTTAGTGATAAGATTATGTACCGCGATATGTGGTACAATGGCCATCATTTATTTATAGCTAAATGTGAAAGCCTTTTGATGTTCTTTGAGGATTTGGGTGTGTATTTCTATCTCCTCCGGAGTTAACGAGGATCCCAACTTCAAAATTTTTGGTTCTTCCTCTGTTCTAATGTTTATGTCAATGGTTTCTTCTATTAAAGAAGCGTTACCTTCTTCAAATTCAGGTGGGGCTAGAGGTAGTTCCAAGCTTTCTCCATTTTCTATCTCGTAGATATCAAGATCCTTCTGTGGAGGAGACTCTACCATGGGATTTCCAAAATAGGAAGAGGAATGTGGTATTAGGGAAAGATCCACTATGCGGTGAGCAAGGTGTAGCTCCGCATAGGCGTTTAGATATTCGAGAGTGACTCTATCATTGTCAAAGTGATCCATGATAGAAAAATCATCCTCAGCTTCTCCATGAGTTAGGAGTGAGTTTGTTGGTATTTTATGCACTAATGGTTCGGTATGAAGTGATACTGTGAAATTTGTATCTTCTAACTCACTGTTCGGAGTAAAACGGGAAGCTGAGGTTGTTATCAAGTCTGTGAGAAGGTTCTGTTCTCATGGGATTGATTCAATTGATATGAAATTAAATCCCTTGCTTAGATCTAACACTACTGTTTTGTATAGTTGTAAATGTTCAACCCTAGTTTCATATACCTCAGAGACTTGGTTTACAACTAGTTGCGAGTCTCCTAGTACCCTAATGTCATCGACACCCATTCTTTTGGCTAGGATGAGGCCAAGGAGGAGAGATTCGTACTCATCCCCATTGTTTGTACATTCAAATTTTAATTTAAATGTGAAAGGTAGGATCTTTCCCTCAGGTGAAGTAAAGATCACTCTTTCCCCAACTCCAAAGTGACATCTAGCCCCATCGAAGTGGAGAGTCCAATATTTTCTCAAAAAAATGGATGTTGGGATATTCGTCGTATCTATTTCTTTTACTTCGGTTACTTCTACCATAAAAACTTTGTCTGATGGAAGAGAAGTAATTCCCAGGGTGCATCCCATACCCATAGAATCAAATGGTAGGAGAATAGGTAAGTCTTTCTCTAACAACTCAACAATTTTTGCGGTAGTCCCTAGTGACATTGTTTCTATGACGTTGGTCTCATTTTTGAGTGCTAGAATGTCCTCGGCTAGATTTGTAATTTCCAACTCTGTGGTGGGTATCAAATTCTCTTTTGGTTTTGAATTAATTGGTTTGATAAGTTGATTTGTTGGGAGTTCAAACTTGGAGTGAACACCTGGTCTTTTCTTCAAATCAGCTAGGTGTATATCGAAGGGCTTTGGGTCACCTTGTGCCACAAATATTTTCCCTAAGTGTAGAAATATTATTTCTTGGAATAACGTGGAAGGGATTGCCTTCATGCGGTGTATCCATGGCCGACCAAGGATCATATTATAGTTGGTTTCCCGATCTATAATATAAAATTTGGTGAGGACCATCTTGGGTCCTAAAGTGACTGGTAAAACTATGGTTCCAATTGAAGTGGCCTTGAGGCTATCATATCCTCTTAACATATTTCGTGTTGTGGAACAGTTTGTCTCTCCATATCCTAAATTTTGAAGAAAAGCGAAGGGGACTATGTTAACTATTTCCCCATCGTCAATCATTGCACGTTTAACATAATTATTATAAACCCATACTTGTAAATGTAAGGCTAGGTTACCTCTTCGTGCAATCTCGGCGTCTGTTGGCATTTTGCTTATATCAAATATAAATTCAGTATCCCTATCTGGCTGCCCCGGAGGATAAACATCAAAGTCTACATGGTTTACTTGCGTTTCCGGAGGAGGAGTGATGTTGATTAAATGACCAAGGCCTAATGCTTCTAAGAGGGCATGCCCTGTGGGTGGGAGAGTTTTTAACAAATCCAAAAGGAAATGTGAGAGAAGGTTTTAGTTAAGTCATTAATTAAATCATAGGTGACTATGGGTTTTACCAACGTTTGTTGAATGTTGTCGCTCTACAATGGATAACTTAGAGTTGGTTGAGAAGAATAATCCCGTGTTATTGTTATGGTTTCTATGGGTGGCTTGGTGTCTAACTCCACTAGACCAACTATCTTGGTTTGGGGTTGAGTTCCTAGTTGGGGTGCGACTGGTGGATTTAATGAAGTTGAGGCTTCATGATCATTGTTTCCTGTTATAACACCCTTATTTTTCCGTTAGGATCTAGCTTGTTATTGTTAGAATGATTTGGGAGTGGATCATTAAAGATCTTGAGGGTGCATTTTGAGGAGAAACCGCCACCTTTGTATAAGTGTTTGGTGTGGGTACTACAGAATTTGCTAAAAACATATCTATAAAGAGATGTTTTTGATCTTTTGGAAAATGTTGTATGAATTTATCAGAGTCGCGACAAGTCCTAGTATCGTGGCCTTGAATCTTGTGGAAGCCACAATACAAATTGGGATTATAATTTCGAGGTTGTTGATTTAAATCTTGTTGTGGCCCAAAATTTTGATAAGGTTGCTGGTTGCTAGAGTTAAAATTTTGAGGCTGTTGCCTTTGGTTTTGACTCTGATATCCGGTTGGGTTTCAATTTGGACCTTGTGTTTGGATTTTTCCTCTTCGTCATTTTTGTTTTTTTTTGTTGTTGTTGTTATTGTCATGGCGGACGATTAAAATCCACCGCATTGATTATTGGAGTAAAATTTTTATTTCGCTAATTATTAACAAGTGGAAAAATGTTTACAACGTTTTCCCTTTTAACTTGGTCAGTTACCCCATCTGTTGTAACTCCGCAGTTCTTGTTAAGGATCTTAGGTCCTTGATTAGCATTCCCGGTATTAGGATAGGCCACGGTGTTTAGATTGGGAGTGGTTGATTTCCCATTTGTTCCATATGTCTTATGACCACTATCTTTCATTGTTTGGTCGATTCAGAGAGCACTCTTGAGTATTTCATCGTAAGTTCTTAGTGGGAACTTCTTGACTTCTTCCTTTATCTCTCTATTGAGGGAATTAGGAATAAATCGCATAGTTCCATTTGATCCATGTTTGGAGCACTTGCTGATGAGTAGAGAACCATACACCATCTTTGAATAAAATGAGCAGTGGATTCATTATGTTCTTGTTTAATATGCAAGAATTCCCTGATTCCTATTCTTAACAATTTTTTCATGTCAAAAGCTTTGATGAACTTTGACACGAGTTGTTTAAATGAGTGTATCGAGTCTTGAGTATTCGTAATACTAATCAAGGGCAATACTCTCTAAGGTTTAGGGAATATCTTGGCAACAACCCCGTCCCAAGGGAGTAATTCCCATATGGCTATGGCATAGGCCTTAATGTTTGCATTTGGATCACCCTCCCCCTTATATTTGGGTAAATTGGGAAGAGGTCTTAGAAGCATAACAATTCATATGGTGAATTCTAGGGGCTCTTTTAAATATTCTGAATAAGTCCCTACTGCATAGGCCTAAACCATCGATGGTGCTTAGCTTTGAGGGGGTGGGGGTGGCATGGTTTGTTGATATGGCATTGCATATGTGTTTGTAGGGACATAAGGGAATCCCCTGTGTTTGGATGAACATCCTGGGGAGAAGAGAACATGTCTCCTTGTGGTGACTATGAATAAATTTTAAAGTAAGGAGGAGCATTGTTCTGGTATGGGTTGTTTGGTGCCAAGCTGGGAGGTGTCATGTTTTCAACTGGAGCGGCGTTTGAAAATGTGGTCCTAGTTGGTGTTTGTTATGGGTAATTATAAGGATTTTGAGGAGGCATGCCTAATGTGCCTATTCCTGTAAGGAGGTCAACCTGACTGGGGTGATGTGGAGGGTTGGGGATTCCTGCTTGCCCAAAATATGAATTTTGGTTTGCTTGAGCAAGTTCTAGCCCTCTAACCTTTTTAATTAAGGCTGAAATGATCTCTATTGGTGAAGACACAATGTTTTTCCTTAATGGTGTTTTTGGTATACCTTGAGGTTATAAAGGGGTATGATACCCTGCTATGAATTGATCATTACCTGCCAAGCTTCACCGAGGGAATTTCCCATAGGTGGAGGAATGGGGGTGTTTTCTTGGAATAGGGTATCAGATTGTATTTGTAAACTCCCTATAGGTGGATACATGTTTTGGAAACGTTGTTCACTTTTAGCATAACGTGCTAAGTATTCCTCATCCAAAAATGGGAGTGGATCTGACTGTCTACTAATCTATGGTCTAAACAAGACCCGAGGAGATGAAGTGGATTCTCCAGTAAACGTCATATTATTAGATCCTGAGGGCTCTGGCTGTTGTGTTTTTGTAAACTAATCGAACTCCTAAATTTGGAAAGAAGAGATGGAACTAGTTACGTGAGGGGAGTTTGAGATGACAAGTAATTACTTGAATAGTTATCAGCCCCACGAGAAAGTGAGGGTGATGGTTGTCTATTGGTTTGACTGTAGCTTGCTTCAAGACTTGAGAGAGGTCTACCATATGCATTGTATCCTAGCATATTTGGGGGGTATATGAATACCTACAGAAAAATGGGAAAGAGCAAAGGTGGATGAAAGAAATGAAAATAAAAGGGGAATATTTGTTTGTTTCACGTCGGGTTCACTAGTTTTATACGATGGAAAAGTGACATGCGAGCATGGGAATCTACAAGTACCTCTTCCTCATACCCGACCTCTTGAGGTCATGCCGAGAGGCGACCGGTGAATGTGGAATATAAATGGATACAGACAAACTAATCGGGTAATCTTATATCCTCAATACACAATAATGGAATCTATGAATCTAAGGCAAAGAAGGCCCTCCTAACCTGAATTGGTGTAATGGTTTGTTCAGATATAATAGCTATTCGGAGGCTCCAATCAATGTCGAGCTTTGTCGAGATCTTGTTTATTGGTTGTTGGATACGTGGGAAGTGACCTGTGGGAGCTTCGTATATATCTCTAGACAAGGTCATGAAAATGGTGATAGGAGGTGTAGTGGATTTGTAGTGAACTATGGGTGGTTTTCTGGTCTAGTCCAGAAAATATTAGATTGATTGGCTTCTATATTTAATACGGAGAACTGCGTTATGATATCGATGGGAGTGGTGAGGATCTAAATACCAGTGTTTGTAAACCTAGTATCAATACTTAACTAATTTGCAGGCCTGTTGGGTTGTGGGACTTGCGGATCACAACCATGAGTTCATGGTTGTTGTGGACCTGTTATGGTCATGTGAAGAATTAATCCCTTCTTCCGACTATCCAGTAATCATACGCCTTTTCAGCCTCTATGTAGAAGTTGTATAATTTTCTAGAATACCTTACAGTGTTGCGGAAACTTGAATGAGTAAGCTAGTATCTATGTCGGCGAGGAGGTCTCCTACATCGGGTTATGGAATTAAAGGATCATAACCAAATACTTGTTCTCTTTCAAATCCTTGTACTGGTCATTCGGATATTTTATCAAGGCGTCTATAGTTAGGATGATTTGACCAAAATTTGTATGCCTTATCGTCTTCGATATTTAACCCTCTCGATTGTTCACTAATTACTTGTAGGTTTTCCATTGCTCGAAAGAATTGTATCCTAATGTCTTGATCTATATTAGCTAATGTTATGGGTAGATTTGGTTGAGGTATTATTGGTTCAAATATATATTATATAGGCTCTCTAGGTCATGTGATTGTCATACAAAACAATTCAACTTTTAACTAGGATTAATGAACTAATTATGAAAGATGTATCTACATTATGCATGTATTCTTTTATTTTTGTATTTTCGATGAAGTATTTTAACAAAATTAAAGAGTAGCTACTCTAATATATTTTAGAAAATGGAAAACTAATATAATGTGAAATTAGAACAAACAAAGTAGCATGGTGTGGCTATTTTCTGTGCAGTTGTGATTTTATCCTAAATATCTAAGCAACTAATTATTTTAAATTGAAAGACTCTTGATCCTACCTCAGAAGTGAGGAATGAATCATAGTTTCTTAGAAACTATCAATCCCCATAGCTTCCCTAGTGATATCGAGAGTGAGATTTTGACTGAAATAAAATAATTCACTACTCTATTTAATATGTTGTAACTAGAACTTTGATAGCTCAAACCTGGCATTTACAGAACAATGGTAAATCTAGTTGTGTATGACTTTGTCCCCTCAGTGTGATCTCCTCATTCCTTCATGTTCTCATGAATCTTAAAAGCATGTATATGATAGTATCAATAGAAGGTATTCAAGCAATGGCAAGCTTTAGATATAGACCGAATACAATGCGAGTAAGAGAGGGATAATGCAAGCGAATAAAGCTTGACTATGAAATTCCTAAGCGTGATTTATTGTGGGAATACAACAAAATACACCAAGAGTTTTGAAACTATCCTTTGTGATGACAGAACTTGCAACTCTAATGGATTCCAATATATAAATGAAACTACTTTACTCTAAACCGACTTGCATGGAACAACAATGAGGCAAGAATGAAACAAGAAGATTGAATGACCTCTAAACAACAAAGAAAGACCAACAATGGATGAAAAACATGAAACTAATAGAATTCTAAGCAAGAAACTCAAAGACTGAATGATTAAATAGAGAAGGAGAGGGGCCATTTGTTTGAAAACAAGCTGGCTATTTATAGCAAATGCAATCACAAGAAGGTAACTTGGAATTGAACTCTTTTACCATTAAACAAAGTGAAAACACTATTCACAGGGTGACCAAAACATAAATGCAAAGCAAATTAGCTGAATAATGTAGGTAGAAATTGAATATTTACGTTTTACGCGATTGTCAGAACTTTCTGGAAAACGTGAACAGGACCATTGCCCTATTCAGGTGGCGATCACAGGACCATTGCTCGAGCGGGCGGTGGTCTGTCACTAAAGACCAAAATGTAAGGAAAAAAGGGGTAGAGGGAAAACGAAGCATTTAGAGGCCAAGTGAGGTGTGTGGGATACAAACGTATGCGTGGTGAGCTTTTCTAGATTCTGAACACCTTGCAAGGAGACCTATATCATCATTAGGGTATGTGTAACATCTTTCTAGTGGTGTAGTTTCCCGATTACTTTAAGAAGAGTAGGCTGAAGCCCTACTATAAATAAGTCTTCTTGGTGTTTGTAATAAGGTAGTATTGCCACTTATATTAGGTTTCCTTAATGCATTCCCTTTATATGTGTTTCCTTTGTTGTTGCTTTATGTTTTGTCAATTTAGTTTAGTGTTTTATGTAATAAGCACGCTTGCGCATCAAAAGAAAATTACTATGTAAGTGTTTTAATGTGTAGAGGACTGCACATACCCTTAGTGTGTGGTGGTTTATATACTGGGGTTCATTACTAATTTGGAATATTATCGAAGACAGTGCGTATAGAAGACAATTTGTGCAAGTTCTCAAAGGAAAGGTGTGGTTAGGAAAAGAGAAAAATTGCTCCTGAATAAAGACCACATATGGAAAAGTGAATACATAGTATGATGCGAGGTAGGCTGCGAGTAGTGGAAAATACTTATTAAAAGGCACAATGGCGTGGTATTTAGTGAATGAGCGCGTGCAAAATGAGGTATGTGGCCAAGAAGAAGAGGGAGCACCAAAAGGTTATGATTGTGGCACGAAGATGAATAACACGAAAAATTGATGATTAACGAGTTAATGTAAGTACAATGGTAGGTGGAGGAGCACTAAATGTGATATTTGTTGAAAAATCTATATAAGGTAGTGTGGAAAATCCATTTTCACCTTTACGATCAAAGAACATACGAGAGAGTTGTTTACAAGCGAGCTAACAAAGCATTACAAGTTGCGGAGAGACACAAACTAGGTGTTCTTGATAGATTTTTCACATTATTGACTTGTGCTCAATTGAGTGAAGTGTTTGAATGAAGCAAGGATGTATGAGAAGGAGGACTTAAGAGTTAGGGTTTAGAGTTGAGCTAGGGCACCTGGTTTTGAGCTAGGGTACACAAAGTTAAGTTGCAAATCTCGAGTAGGTAGAATAACACACCTTTATAGTTATGATGGCACCAAAAAAGGCATCTGGAGCAGACACAAGGGGGAATAAGCAAAAGGAAGAAGAAATCAAAGTAGAGGACGCCCAGAGAGACTATATTTTAGAGATCCAATACCCGAAAGGGGTTTTTATGGAGTCGTGATTGGGACTCACATGTTCACCATAGTAAAGTGAGTGATTATAATCACTGAACAAAGGATAACAAAAGAGAACTAGATAAATTACTGAGTACGGAAGAAAAAAAAACACATAGGTGATGATATGGCTGTCTATGATGATGTCGGTTTGAAGCTATTAATAAAGGTAGGGGTTTTGCAGTTATATGAAATCCATTACTTTGGGAACATATAGAAGTTGTACTAGTGGTGATAATGTTTCACTCGGAATGTTTCTTTCCTTTTAGAAGCAGAGATAAAGTTAGGGGGCTAGGAGGAATACATAGAATGTCGAGATGGTATGCATGTGCAGTAGAGAAAGATCAGGCGATGCGAAGAACTCCTTTTTGTCTTGGAAGGACTACTGCGCAAATGAGAACACAAGACCACAAGATTTTGATTAGACAATAAATGAGGAAGCGCCTTGGGCAAGGAAATATAAAACTTCCTTTCGAAGGTGGTGGTTTCTGCTAATATGAATTAACACAAAAGACTGTACAATATCAATTAAGTTGCTTCGTTGAAGCGGGTAGGGAAAGGCTGGTTTTGGTTTTGATCGGAGGAACCGATGCGGTTCTGCGATAACCCATGCGGTTCTCGATAACCGATACCGGTGGGTTCTAGGATCTGTAGGTTAGTTGCTTTGTGGGGTAGTTGTGTTGTTTTTAAATTTGTATATAGGTGGTATTAGGAAATAAGGTGATGAGAGGTAGATGAATGATAGTTAGAGGTAATATGCATCTTTGGGTAGTGGATTCGAGGATGGATTTATGAGAATTTGTAATTCAAAAGGCATAAGAAATGTTATAACAGAGGACATGCAAGATGTGACTTCTTGGTTTTGACGAAGATGCAAGCTGATCTCCTTTCTTTGTAAACACTTCTAGTAGTTCCACTCGTCTCTGCTCGGTCAGTGAAGATCTGGACTCTCTTTTCGCTCCCAATGATCTCTGTTGATTCAAAAATCATCGACCTAGTCCCCAAAAATGAAATTCTCGATCCTTTGTTTTTGGTTTGGGAGCCCATTTACGAGGCCGATGGCGGTTGCGTAACCGATGGTGGTCGAGTAGGAACCGGCATCGGTAAGAAAAAAGTAGGCTATTTTTAGTAAAATAGCCCACCTTCCCCGCTTTTCTCCCAAGAGATCAGTTGCGGGCTTGGTCAAGTGGCTAGAAGGTCGGTTTTGGAGTGCGAGTAAGGAGGCATTAGTTATGGATGTGAGTCTAGACCAAGTCATAGGTCTTAATTAGGTTAGTTTAGGGTTAGGGCTAGGTCATGATGAGGTGGCGAGGTAAAGTGATGTGGATTTATCAATTACAAGGTAATTAATAAATAATTGTGTAAGGTTTAGGTGATGAGGTTAAGTTGCGAGATGAGATGCGGGTCACAAGGGGTCGTAAGACACAAATTTGGTGTCTACATTAGCCCCTTATTGTCATGTAGCTTGTTTTGTAAAGCTGCACGGACAATAATATGAAGTGGTTTCCCCTATTAAGGGTATAGGTAATCCCCTATATAAGTTTTTCACTCAGAATGTTTCTTTCCTTTTAGAAATGAGATAAGGTTAGGAAAGCTAGGAGGAATACCTATAGAATGTCGAGATGGTGTGCGCGTCGTAGAGAAAGATCAGGCGATTGCGAAGAACTCCTTTTTGTCTTGGAAGGACTACTGCCAAATGAGAACACAAGACCACAAGATTTTGATTAGACAATAAATGAGGAAAGCGCCTTGGGCCGGGAAATATAAAACTTCCTTTCGAAGGTGGTCGGTTTCCCTGCTAATATGAATTAACACAAAAGACTATACAATATCAATTAGGTTGCTTCGTTGAACCTAGGTAGGGAAAGGAGGTTTTTGGTTTTGATCGGAGGAACCGATGCTCAAGTTCTTGATAACCCGATCTTGGTTCGATAACCGATACCGGTGGGTTCTAGGATCTGTAGGTTAGTTGCTTTGTGGGGTAGTTGTGTTGTTTGTAAAAAGGTATATAGGTGGTATTAGGAAATAAGGTGATGAGAGGTAGATGAATGATAGTTAGAGGTAATATACCTTTATTTGGGTAGTGGATTTAGGGATGGATTTATGAGATTGTAATTCAAAAGGCATAAGAAATGTTATAAAAGAGGACATGCAAGATGTGACTTCTTGGTTTTGGCGAAGATGCAAGCTGATCTCCTTTCTCGTAAACATACGGTAGTTCCACTCGTCTCTGCTCGGTCAGTGAAGATCTGGACTCTCTTTTCGCTCCCAATGATCTCTGTTGATTCAAAAATCATTCGACCTGGTCCCCAAAATGAAATTCCGATCCTTTGTTTTTGGTTTGGGAGCCCATTTACAGGAGGAACCGATGGCGGTTGCGTAACCGAAGCGGTCGAGTAGAACTGCCGGCATCGGTAAGGAAAAAGTAGGCTATTTTTAGTAAAATAGCCCACCTTCCCTGCTTTTCTCCCGAGAGATCAGTTGCGGGCTTGGTCAAGTGGCTAGAAGGTCGGTTTTGGGTGCGAGTAAGGAGGCATTAGTTATGGATGTGAGTCTAGACCAAGTCATAGGTCTTAATTAGGTTAGTTTAGGGTTAGGGCTGGAGTCATGATGAGGTGGCAAAATGAGGTGGCGGAGTAAGGTGATGTGGATTTATCAATTCTGAGGTAATTAATAAATAATTGTGTAAGGTTTAGGTGATGAGGTTAAGTTGCGAGATGAGATGCGGGTCACAAGGGGTCGTAAGACACAAATTTGGTGTCTACATTAGCCCCTTATTGTCGTGTAGCTTGTTTTGTAAAGCTGCACGGACAATAATATGAAGTGGTTTCCCCTGTTAAGGGTATAGGTAATCCCGTATATAAGTGTTTCACTCGGAATGTTTCTTTCCTTTTAAAGCAGAGATAAGGTTAGGGGCTAGGAGGAATACTGTAGAATGTCGAGATGGTGTGCGCGCATCGTAGAGAAAGATCGAGGTGATTGCGAAGAACTCCTTTTTGTCTTGGAAGGACTACACCTGAATGAGAACACAAGACCACAAGATTTTGATTAGACAATAAATGAGGAAGCGCCTTGGGCCAGGAAATATAAAACTTCCTTTCGAAGGTGGTGAGTTTCCCTGCTAATAACAATTAACACAAAAGATGCTACAATATCAATTAAGTTGCTTCGTTGAACTGGGTAGGGAAAGGCTGGTTTTTTCGGTTTTGATCGGAGGAACCGATG
Organism: Taxus wallichiana var. yunnanensis; assembly: GCA_018340775.1. NCBI lineage: Eukaryota > Viridiplantae > Streptophyta > Pinopsida > Cupressales > Taxaceae > Taxus > Taxus wallichiana. The sequence continues at coordinate 80,445,388 of CM031244.1, forward strand.
CGATTCTTGATCGATAATGCGATTCACGATAGCATCGATACCGGTGGGTTCTAAGATCTGTAGGTTAGTTGCTTTGTGGGGTAGTTGTGTTGTTTGTAAAAATTTGTATATAGGTGGTATTAGGAAATAATGTGATGAGAGGTAGATGAATGATAGTTAGAGGTAATATGCCTATTTGGGTAGTGGATTCGAGGATGGATTTATGAGGGCTGTAATTCAAAAGGCATAAGAAATGTTATAACAGAGGACATGCAAGATGTGACTTACTTGTTTTGACGAAGATGCAAGCTGATCTCCTTTCTTTGTAAACACTTGGTAGTTCCACTCGTCTCTGCTCGATCAATTGAAGATCTGGACTCTCTTTTCGCTCCCGATGATCTCTGTTGATTCAAAAATCATTCGACACTGGTCCCCAAAAATGAAATTCCGATCCTTTGTTTTTGTTTGGGAGCCCATTTACGAGGGAACCGATGGCGGTTGCGAAGCGGCGATGATCAGTAGGAACCGGCATCGCAGTAAAAGAAAAAGTAGGCTATTTTTAGTAAAATAGCCCACCTTCCCTGCTTTTCTCCCGAGAGATCAGTTGCGGGCTTGGTCAAGTGGCTAGAAGGTCGGTTTTGGGTGCGAGTAAGGAGGCATTAGTTATGGATGTGAGTCTAGACCAAGTCATAGGTCTTAATTAGGTTAGTTTAGGGTTAGGGCTAGGTCATGATGAGGTGGCAAAATGAGGTGGCAGGTAAGGTGATGTGGATTTATCAATTACAAGGTAATTAATAAATAATTGTGTAAGGTTTAGGTGATGAGGTTAAGTTGCGAGATGAGATGCGGGTCACAAGGGGTCGTAAGACACAAATTTGGTGTCTACATTAGCCCCTTATTGTCGTGTAGCTTGTTTTGTAAAGCTGCACTGACAATAATATGAAGTGACTTCCCTATTAAGGGTATAGGTAATCCCGTATATAAGTGTTTCACTCGGAATGTTTCTTTCCTTTTAAACAGAGATAAGGTTAGGGGCTAGGAGGAATACACATTAGAATGTCGAGATGGTGTGCGCGTCACCGTAGAGAAAGATCGGGTGATTACGAAGAACTCCTTTTTGTCTTGGAAGGACTACCTACAAATGAGAACACAAGACCACAAGATTTTGATTAGATAATAAATGAGAAGCGCCTTGGGCCTGGAAATATAAAACTTCCTTTCGAAGGTGGTCGGTTTCCGCTAATATGAATTAACACAAAAGACCTGCAATATCAATTAAGTTGCTTCGTTGGTAGGTAGGGAAAGGCTGGTTTTTTGGTTTTGATCGGAGGAACCGATGCGAGTTCTATCGATAACCGATGTCGATTTCGATAACCGATCGGTTTGCGATAACCGATACCGGTGGGTTCTAGGATCTGTAGGTTAGTTGCTTTGTGGGGTAGTTGTGTTGTTTGTAAAAATTTGTATATAGGTGGTATTAGGAAATAATGTGATGAGAGGTAGATGAATGATAGTTAGAGGTAATATGCACGTTTGGGTAGTGGATTCGAGGATGGATTTATGATTTGTAATTCAAAAGGCATAAGAAATGTTATAACGAGAGGACATGCAAGATGTGACTTACAGGTTTTGGACGAAGATGCAAGTGATCTCCTTTCTTTGTAAACACTTACAGTAGTTCCACTCGTCTCTGCTCGGTCAGTGAAGATCTAGACTCTCTTTTCGCTCCCAATGATCTCTGTTGATTCAAAAATCATTCGACCTGGTCCCCAAAAATGAAATTCGATCCTTTGTTTTTGGTTTGGGAGCCCATTTCGAGAGGAACCGATGGCGGTTGCGTGCTTAGATGGCGGTCGAGTAGGAACCAGCATCGGTAAGGAAAAAGTAGGCTATTTTTAGTAAAATAGCCCACCTTCCCTACTTTTCTCCAGAGATCGGTTGCGGGCTAGGTCAAGTGGCTAGAAGGTCGGTTTGGAGTGCGAGTAAGGAGGCATTAGTTATGGATGTGAGTCTAGACCAAGTCATAGGTCTTAATTAGGCTAGTTTAGGGTTAGGGCTGGGTCATGATGAGGTGGCAAAATGAGGTGGCGGAGTAAGGTGATGTGGATTTATCAATTACAAGGTAATTAATAAATAATTGTGTAAGGTTTAGGTGATGAGGTTAAGTTGCGAGATGAGATGCGGGTCACTGAGGATCGTAAAACACAAATTTGGTGTCTACATTAGCCCCTTATTGTCGTGTAGCTTGTTTTGTAAAGTGCCTGACAATAATATGAAGTGGATTCCCCTATTAAGGGTATAGGTAAGAGGGCTTGTTCGAGAGGATCCGTCATGGTTAAATAATTTGGTGATGTCGGTCGAGAGATTTCTCATCTAAGGATGTCAAAAGGAGTGGCGTACCTTCCTCTTGTGCAACAAGAGTGGTAGAAGGAAGTCTGGGAAATAGATAGATTAGATAACATCCGTTCGCGATCTTGTAGGGATGTGGTATAAGCGAGACTTATCGATGGGAAGAGGAGTGCAGGTAGTTAACTCCTTTATGGGTAAAGGAATGATTTCGCTTTGGTTCGATGGTGGTAAAGGAGGTTCGGGCTCTGTGTTAGTGAAGAAGCTTGATTCAAAATTTTCTTGATAGAGGCTTTGGGCTAGGTATCAAAGCTGCATGGATCTCATGAACACTCTCCTCGGCTAAGATATCTGGTTTGTATTCTTTGTTGGGAGAGTGATTAGAATGGTTTGTTGAAGATTTTCAAATTTCGGTTGGCAGGGGCATTAGGATTATCGAGGGTTATATCCCCTGCGTCCACCATTTCCTGCACTATGTTTTTCAACATCTTGCAGTTCTCATGACTGTGTCCCTTCACGCGGTGGAAGTTACAGAAGTCATTTTCTTTGTACCAGGAAGGTATGGCGCGAGTGGAATCAAACCCGGAATGAGGTTTAACAGGAGGTAATGTAATGGCTCCTGCTTTGAGCAATTTTTCCAATATCACACCATATGTTTCTCCCAAGGGAGTGTAGTTGATGGGCTCTGCTTTATACTTATAGGTGGTTTTTGGTGGGGCATTAGACGGTGTTTGAGATTTAACCATCACCGCGTGGACAGCTCCTTTTGATTTAGAAGAAGTGGACGCATGAGGAGTGGTGGTATTTGGTTTATTGGTAGAATCAGGAGTTCAGAAATTGGGGTTTTGTTACTTGACGCAACCGCAATTTCTCTTCCTCTAAGGCTCGAATCTCTATTTTTCGAGCCATAGTAAAACTTCATCGAATGTACGGAAAGTTTGAATTTGGAGAGTAGGAGAAATGTGCTTAGCACATGCCCGTGTGAAAAGTTCGATAAGTTCGGCTGAGGCAAGGCATATGTAAGTTGGTTGATAAGGCGCGCCATCGTCCGATGAAATCTGCGATAGATTCATCTTGGTGTCGAATGGCATAAAGGTCGGTGATGGATACTTTCTTAGCAATGTTAATGGAGAAGTGATCTAAGAAAGATTGGGCTAGTTGGTTAAAAGAGAAGATTGAGTCTTTGGGTTAAAGCACCTTTGTACCACTCAGGCGGGTCACGATAAGGACATGGGAAATGTGTGGAGAAGCGAAGGCATCATCATGGGCAATCAAATAACAAGCATGTCTAAATGATCGCAAGTCTTTGTTGAGGATCCTCTTTACTATTAAAGCGAGTAAATTTTGCAACTCCCATTGAGGAGGATATGAATGAAGGGGGACAGAAGGGTGAATGGGCTCCCGACAAACTTTCTCGTATGTCAAGGCGCTACGACTTCCCGACACAGAAGCCTCCAGATTTTGCATTTTGTCCATCATTTGTTTGATGAAATCTGTGGTTGGATGAGATGATGATGCGGTTGTGGCAAACGGAGGCAAATTGGGCCAAGGGCCTCCACTGGACAATGGTGGAGTTAAGTGTTGATAAGGTATGGAGGATGAATATGTTGAGGCGACAGAATAGGGATGTCCCATATAAGGTGTTGAGGTTACTGGATACGTGTATGGGAATGAAAAGGTAGGCGGAGCTTGAGAAGGAAAGCTCGTGTGGATAGGTGGCAGAGAGCAAGTCATGAATGGAGTATACGCAAGAGAGATGAGGTAGGGGCAGTCGGTGGTAATGATATGTGGGGTCCAAGATTAGCCAAAGAAAAGCCAATCTGAGTCGTATGAACCTCTGAAGCTGTCGGATTGGGAGATGGGGCTAAAGGTGCCGGAAGCAAGGCGGTGTTATCAGGCGGAGTGGGGGCTAAATGAGCAGCTATACTAATAGGCATGCCAACAAAGAGCTGACCATCAGGCGTACGGTCAGGGGCATGAGACAAATAGTATTGTACAGCACTAGGATTAGCATCCAGAAATTTGGCAAAGTCCTTGTCTCCTACAGGAATTTGGGGGATCTCACTGGTGTCTGTAGGATTCCCCACAGAATGTGAAGGGGGTGATTCAGGTAAAGAAACAGAGCAAGCATGTGAAACCATGGCGGCGGCTTGCTTTCGAGTGATAACAACCATGGACAGGTGTTCACAGTAGGGTTTCAATGTCGAAGCAGAAACAAACTCGTAATGGTAAAATTGGTAGGTTCTTTGGTTTGTCGGGAATTGGAAAAAAGCGAACCGATATCGGTCTAGTGACCGATGTCGGTTATCTATAGCCGACGTCGGTCGTGTAACCGACGTCGGTGTAAATGCAGGCTAACAAGATATAAAAAGGCTGCTAATTTGATTTTTAACAACGTTTAGTATACGCGTCAATTATTGATCACGAGAAGGCAGTATGAGAAAGAAAACAGAACTAAAAACAAGCAAGATGCACTCACAAATCCGAGAGATTAACCCTAGGGTTAATTTTAATTATCGTGGGCTTATGCCTTTAGGACGTAGAATGATGTCGAGAATCCTAAACAAGAGACTTAGGGGAAATTTCAAGTTGTTTTGGCTTATAAGGTTACCTCAATCGGGGCGGAGGAATACTGCGCGGAAAAAAAGGGGGATGTTTGAGCTACATTGTGTTAATTGTGAAGTGATTCGGTATGTGTTGTGCGGTGAATGTAAGATTAATTTCCTATCAATACCATGGATATCACCCCACGTGTACGACACATGTTACTTAATCTACGTTCACTAGAATTGAAAAAAAAAACAAGCAGGAATGCACGATGCACGTGTTTTAAACCCAAATCAAAAATTATGTTCGATGAAGCAAGAGAGATGACTTTCACTAATGTGAAACTAGGAAAGCAAGACAAATTCTTTACGAAATATATAACAAAAGCAACAACAGCAAGTATGCTTCCTAAAATGAAAATAAGCAAGAGAAACAAAAACCCAAGATGGGTCCCACCGGGTGTGCCAAAATGTTTCACTCGGAATGTTTCTTTCCTTTTAAAGCAGAGATAAGGTTAGGGGCTAGGAGGAATACACATGTAGAATGTCGAGATGGTGTGCGCGTACCGTAGAGAAAGATCGAGGCTGATTGCGAAGAACTCCTTTTGTCTTGGAAGGACTACTGCAAAATGAGAACACAAGACCACAAGATTTTGATTAGACAATAAATGAGGAAACTACCTTGGGCGGGGAAATATAAAACTTCCTTTCGAAGGTGGTCGTTTCACTGCTAATATGAATTAACACAAAGCATGCAATATCAATTAAGTTGCTTCGTTGAACCGGGTAGGGGAAAGGCTGGTTTTGGTTTTGATCGGAGGAACCGTCTGGGTTGCGATAGCCGATGTCGATTGCGATAACCGATGCGATTCGCGATAACCGATCGGTGGGTTCTAGGATCTGTAGGTTAGTTGCTTTGTGGGGTAGTTGTGTTGTTTGTAAGGTTGTATATAGGTGGTATTAGGAAATAAGGTGATGAGAGGTAGATGAATGATAGTTAGAGGTAATATGCCATATTTGGGTAGTGGATTCGAGGATGGATTTATGAGGATTTGTAATTCAAAAGGCATAAGAAATGTTATAACTGTGAGAGGACATGAAAGATGTGACTTCTTGGTTTTGACGAGATGGTGATCTCCTTTCTTTGTAAACACTTTTGGTAGTTCCACTCGTCTCTGCTCGGTCAAGTGAAGATCGGACTCTCTTTTCGCTCCCAATGATCTCTGTTGATTCAAAAATCATTCGACTGGTCCCCAAAATGAAATTCGATCCTTTGTTTTTTTGTTTGGGAGCCCATTTACGGGAACCGATGGCGGTTGCGTAGTAACCGACGGCGGTCGAGTAGGAACCAGCATCGGTAAGGAAAAAGTAGGCTATTTTTAGTAAAATAGCCCACCTTCCTGCTTTTCTCCGAGAGATTAGTTGCGGGCTTGGTCAAGTGGCTAGAAGGTCGGTTTTGGGGGCGAGTAAGGAGGCATTAGTTATGGATGTGAGTCTAGACCAAGTCATAGGTCTTAATTAGGTTAGTTTAGGGTTAGGGCTGGAGTCGATGAGGTGGCAAAATGAGGTGGCGAGGGTAAGGTGATGTGGATTTATCAATTACAAGGTAATTAATAAATAATTGTGTAAGGTTTAGGTGATGAGGTTAAGTTGCATGAGAGATGAGATGCGGGTCACAAGGGGTCGTAAGACACAAATTTGGTGTCTACATTAGCCCCTTATTGTCGTGTAGCTTGTTTTGTAAAGCTACATGACATAATAATATGAAGTGGCTTCCCTATTAAGGGTATAGGTAATCCCGTATATAAGTGTTTCACTCGGAATGTTTCTTTCCTTTTAGAAGCAGATAAGGTTAGGGGCTAGGAGGAATACATGTAGAATGTCGAGATGGTGTGCGCGTCAGTAGAGAAAGATCGGGTGATTGCGAAGAACTCTTTTTGTCTTGGAAGGACTACTGTAAATGAGAACACAAGACCACAAGATTTTGATTAGACAATAAATGAGGAAGCGCCTTGGGCCCAGGAAATATAAAACTTCCTTTCGAAGGTGGTCAGTTTCTGCTAATATGAATTAACACAAAAAAGCTATACAATATCAATTAAGTTGCTTCGTTGAAGTAGGTAGGGAAAGGCTGGTTTTGGTTTTGATCGGAGGAACCGATCGTTCATCGATAACCGATGCCGGTTCTCGATAACCGATGCGGTGGGTTCTAGGATCTGTAGGTTAGTTCCTTTGTGGGGTAGTTGTGTTGTTTGTAATTGAAATTTGTATATAGGTGGTATTAGGAAATAAGGTGATGAGAGGTAGATGAATGATAGTTAGAGGTAATATACACTGTTGGGTAGTGGATTCGAGGGGATGGATTTATGAGGATTTGTAATTCAAAAGGCATAAGAAATGTTATAACGAGAGGACATGCGAGATGTGACTTCTTGGTTTGTGACGAAGATGCAAACCGATCTCCTTTTTGTAAACACTTCTTGGTAGTTCCACTCGCAAATGCATGCTCGGTCAGTGAAGATCTGGACTCTCTTTTTCGCTCCCAATGATCTCTGTTGATTCAAAAATCATTCGACCTGATCCCCCAAAATGAAATTCCGATCCTTTGTTTTTGGTTTGGGGAGCCCATTTACAGGGAACCGATGGCGGTTGCGTAACCGACGGCGGTCGAGTAGGAACTGGCATCGGTAAGGAAAAAGTAGGCTATTTTTAGTAAAATAGCCCACCTTCCCTGCTTTTCTCCCGAGAGATCAGTTGCGGGCTTGGTCAAGTGGCTAGAAGGTCGGTTTTGGGTGCGAGTAAGGAGGCATTAGTTATGGATGTGAGTCTAGACCAAGTCATAGGTCTTAATTAGGTTAGTTTAGGGTTAGGGCTAGGTCATGATGAGGTGGCAAAATGAGGTGGCAGGTAAGGTGATGTGGATTTATCAATTACAAGGTAATTAATAAATAATTGTGTAAGGTTTAGGTGATGAGGTTAAGTTGCGAGATGAGATGCGGGTCACAAGGGGTCGTAAGACACAAATTTGGTGTCTACTGAGATAAGTAGAGTCCATGAGGACTTTTTCTTCTTTCTTTGGATTACGTATGAGGCTCACCGCACCCTTGATTGGGAGCTTGATAGGACTTGAAGTTTCATATTTGAAGTGAGTAATGATTTTTCAGACAAGGAGGGTATTATGAAGACAAGGAAGGAGTTAGGCTACCTTAAAGGAGGGCGCATAATGGATATAGGAAATCTACATAAGTATCATGTGGTTTAAGTGGTGTCACACCTCCTCACCAAGCTTAACAAATAGAATTGGTAGTCACGGGTAAATAGATTGTGGCTACACATAAAAAAGAAGATGTCTAAAGGTGTAACCTACTGATTTGGTAGGGACTATTGCTGAAAGCGTAATTGAAGAAGCACATAGTGAAGATAATATTATTTGTAGCACTATACTTTTGTCACTTGTATTTGTAGAAATCGAGTATTGAATGGCCCCAAGGACAAAATATGGTAGTACCCTGAGGTGAAGAAATATCTTATAGAGAGATTTGAGAAATACACTTGTGATGGGACCATGAGTGGCCCATTTAAACAGAGGGTAGAGTTGTGGTATGTGTAACTCCACACCGCGTTTGAAGAAGATTGGAGAATACCAAAGGATCTTCAAGCGGTAATAGGTAATCAAGTATAGTTTATGGTTTATCAACATTTCACTATTGCACGTTTTGGGATGAAGGATGGAAAGTGGAGCCCATGGTGTAAGCTTCCTTATGCCTTCACCATGTGTTTCTTTCAAGCTTCTGTACATAGGTTCTCAAATGCACGGTGCCTGGTTTTTAATGCTGACAAGGTAGAATGCGACTACCACACTCTTAGGAAGAATTACATCTATCTGGTACGTCCGCACACATTGAACATATAATTTCGATGATATTAATATGAATGCTATGAGTTTAGAAACTTGATAGAGGGGGTGTTATAATTTGAGGATTCTAATAAATATAGATTTAATCAACTCACATATTATATAATGTTACAATAAATATTTAAATAAACATTACATCATAACATAAATAAATAAATAAACACTTATAGGAAATAAATAACACATGCGACACAATATTTATAGTGGAAAACCCAAATAGGGTAAAATCCACTTTGATAATAACCTTTACTTGAGAGAACTTATTTTACATCTAGTAAGATCACCTCCTCTTTTGAAACCTTATTTACCAAGGGTAAAACCAAATCACTTGATTTGCACACCTTTGATATATTTTTCGAATATATCAAATGAGGACCTAAAGTCATTTTTATATAAGGTGATCAGGTATGTCTCCGACCCACCTTTTCAACCTCGAAATGGTTGACACATATACCTAGGTGATTGTATTTAATAAATAGAAACATAAATGATTCACATTATTAAATACTTACATAATGTATATTACTTAGGTATGAATATTTAATAATATAAAATTATTTCATATTATTAAATATTTAAACTATCTGATAGTGATGGACCCATATTAATTAAGGGTTGGTGGACCACTTAATCATTATGTTCCAAAACTCCCTCTTAATGTTAAGTGGGATAGCATATGCCAATAGATTACCTACTCGTGGTACACTATATGATTTACAATCTATAAACTATAAAGGTTTTAGGATAGCATATCGGGTGAAGGAATTATAACACCTTCATCATACTCAAGTTAACTTTTGGTACAAAAGGATTTGGAATCCCAAAGATCATCCCATGATCAGTGACTAAGTATGATTTGTGAGCTTTACATATTCTCACAGGTTCTCATAAAAGGTTATTGAACCCAAGCATATAGGAGCCTTTTATAACCAAGGAGCTCCTTAATAATATGCTTTACTTTGGATGTTTATCAAGTAAAATTAATAACACTAAAGAGTTTACTGAAGATCACCTTTAAGATATTTCTACACTTCTTTCTAAAAAAGAATCCAAGGAGTTATACATTCCGAAGGTCTCTTTACACTTGCCAAATGTCTTTTTACACTTTCTTGAAGGTCTTTTACAAATTCCGAAGGTCTTTTTATAAAAACCAAGTTCCATTAGGAGGTGACATTATCATGTAAACTCCCCCTTTAATGGAAACTCTGACAATCCAAGATTTTCATGAAAGTGAAAAAACTTTGCAGTACTTAGGGTCTTTGAGAAGATATCGGCAACCTAATCTTCGGTCAAAGAAAATTTGATATCTATCTCACCACTTAGCACCTTCTCACGGATGAAATGTATATGTATTTCAATGTGTTTCATCCTCTGATGTTGTACTAGATTATGTGTAAGAGCTATGGTGCTTTAGTTGTTGTAGAACAAAGGAACACTATGTGGATCCTTCATCTTTATCTCATCAAACAACCTCTTCATCCATAGAGCCTCTTTTGCATCTTTCATTGCACTTCTATACTCATCTTCTATTGAAGAGATATAAAAAATTGGCTACTTTTTTGCACCAAGTAATGACACCTGCACCAAATTTAAACACATAACCGAGAAGTAGATTTTCTATCAATACATCACCAACATGATCGAATCACAAAATCCATATAATTTAGCATTATCGGTCTTAGTATAATGCAACCCATAATTGATTGTTCCTTTAATATATCTAAGAATCATTTTTGCAAGATTCCAATGATCTCTATAAGGTTCTTGCATAAACCTATAAGTAATTCCTACTGCATAGGAAATATCTGGTATGGTGATAGTTAGATAAATAAAACTACCAACTAACTGCCTATATAAAGTAGGATCAAAATTTTCACATGCAGGTTTAGGATCAATTTTCAATCCAACTTCCATAGAAGTAGAAATTGGTTTACAATCAATCATGTTAAAATTTTTTAGTACATTGGCTACATAATATGCTTGAAAAAAACGATTGAATATTTATCTTGAAATAAAACCATGCCAAGAAAATGATGTAAGAGACCTAAATCAGTCATTTCAAAGTACTGTTTCAATTTTTCTTTAATTCTACAAATTAAAGCAGGATTATCACCAGTCATAAGCAAATCATCAACATATATACAAACAATGATAATATGTGATCCTTCTTTCTTAGTGAATAGATCATTGTCAGAAGAATAATTAATAAATCCTAATTGTTTAAAGAAAGAATTAATTTTCACATACCAAGCTCTAGGAGCTTGCTTTAAACTATACACAATTTTTTTCAATTTACAAACATATTTTTCTTTACCAACTTCTTCAAATCCTTTAGGTTGAGACATGTAAAGTTATTCTTGTAAATCACCATTTAAAAATTATTTTTTCACATCCATTTGGTGGATTTCCCACCCAAATTGAGTGACAATTGCAAATAAGGTCCTAACAAGTACTCATTTTAGCTATATGGGAAAATGCCTCAACATAATCAATACCAATTTTCTAAGTGAAAGATCTAAGAACAAGTCTAGCTTTATGTTTTTCAATTCTACCATCTATAGTGTATTTTACTTTGTATGACCACCTACACCCTATAATACTTATTTTCTCTGGAGGTGGAACCAAATCCCGAGTTTGATTTTGAATTAGGGAATTATATTCAGCTTACATTTCATTGATCCACTTCTCATCTTGAGAAGCTTCTTCAAACCTTTGCGGCTCAGATTAATACAAGGTCATTAATACATGGTACGTATGATGGCTTCTAGTCATTTTCCTAAGATCAATAGGATTATAAATCTCTAATACAGATTGAGCCCATTTTGGTTTCTTAACTAGGGAGTTAGGAGGTTCATAAGAATATATAGTATCAACACAAGAAAAATCATCATGACCATTTACTATATTCCTATTATCAGAATCATAACCATCATTAGAAATATTGACAGAGTTAGGAACATTTTTACCATTATCGATGATTAAAAGCATTTTACCAAAACCACCACATTGCAGTTTTTAGTTACGTCCCTTTTTGTAGGGGCGTAAATCCTTAGACATGAAATGTTAATACCATATCTAATGAAAACATAAGAAAAATAAGTCATATATAGTTTCTTTATTTTATTTTTAGGAATGTATAAATAATCAGGACTACCAAAAAATTTTAGATGAGAAATATCAGGTTTTTGATTTGACCATTTTTCTAAAGGTGTTCAAAGATGAATAACTTTGGTGGTAAACTTATTTAGAATGCAGATTGCTTTGTTCATTTCTTCGCCCACATAAATTTGAGAAGACCAACGAGAATGAAGCATAATGCAAGCCATATCTAAAATAATCATATTCTTACTGATTCTGCAACACACCATTAGATTGAGAATAATTAGAAGCTAATTAAATTTTAATACCACAATTAATACAAAAATTTCAAATACTTTGCTAACATATTCACCCCCATTAGCTGCTCTAAGTCTCTTAATTTTATAATTTGAAGAGTTTTCAATGATGCTTTAAATTCCTTAAATTTTCCAAGTACATCAGATTTATTTTGAAGAAAATATGACCAAATCATCTGGTGAAATCATCAATGAAAGTCACAAAGATACAAAGAATCATTTAATGAAGCTACTTTAAGAGGTCCTCTAACATCACTATGAATAATTTCTAGTGGGAAGAGGAACTCTCTTCAATTTGTGAGTGAAAGGGTTTAACACTTTGTTTTGAGCGTAAACACCCTTCACATGCATTACAAGAAAAAGACAACACATGCAAACGTTTCACAAGATTATATCTAGCCATTTCATATAAACTTCAATAATTAACATGTCTTAATATTTCATGCCATAATTGTGAATTATTTAAAATTTGAGAAACAAAACAAGATGCAGAAGAGAAATCATAAAAAATATACAGACCATTTCTTTGAATTCCTTCAGCTATTATATTATCATTACTATCCTTGATATACCAAGTATATTTCAAAATTTGAATAGCCAAACCATCATGAGTTAATTGAGAACATGATAAAAGGTTCTTTTTGAGTTTAGGAACAAATAAAACATTATTTAACACACCATTAGCAAATTTTACTTTTCCTTTCTCTATTGCTTCTAAAGATGAGTTATCACCAAGATACACATGTTCATTGATTTTCACAACATCAAATAAAGAATTTGAAACACTAGTCATATGATTTGATGCACCTAAATCTAGAATCCATTCAAAATTAGAGGAAGAATACAACACATCATATAATGAAAATTTTTAGGAGTACCATTAGAGCTATGGTTTGTCCTTAAATTATATTTAGAAAAAATAATTTTTTTTATGGATAGGTTTCTTAGTTTTGTAACCTTCCTTTTATGTCCAAATTTACCACCAAAGCTAACACGCAATTGATTAGAAGAAAAAAATTTCTTATAAAAAAAAGAAGATTTAGATCTAAATTTTTGATCTGAGAAGGGCTTGCGAGGTTTGAACTTTGAAGTCTAAGCAAGAAGTGTCTGAGAAACATTCTCCTTAGAGTCAAAGTTTATCATCACTTGCTCTTCCTGTATGAGAAGTGAACTCAAGGTATTTAAATCAGGTAGATCATTTTCGTTCTAATATTTAGAGTTCAAGATAGAAATAAAATTCCTAAATCTTTCATGTATATTTAACTAAATAATAAAGTAGATTAATTTTTCACCAATTTAATCACAATTGCATCCATCTAACTATACTTTAATATTTTTAATTTTGGCTAAGAAATTAACTACTTTTTCATCTCCTTTTATAAGAGTTGTAAGAAATTCTAAAACTAATTTAATAATTTTATATAGACGTGTACCTTCATGCATGGATTCTAGCTGCGTCCATGCCTTTTTTAGATGTTCAATATTATCAATGTGTAGAAGGCACTCATCGTTCACATTGCATAGAATCATGGAAAGAGCCTCTTGCATTGGTTGCGAGAATGTATTCATGTTGTCTGATTTCTTGATGACTAGTAGGAGCAACCTCGAGATCTAAAAAAATTGTCGAGTTTCCTCGCGATAAGTTCGATTTGATCTTGATCTTTCAAATGTTGTAGTTGGTTCCATTCAGGATCTAGGTTTTTTCAAGAGAAATAGCTAGATGCCATTGTTTACCTAAACTAGTAAAACACACCCCATTATAATATACAATGTACTACGAGTTAGATACATATTTATAAAAAAACTTTTAATAGAATCAGATCTAAATTTTATAGATCTTCATAAACTATTTAGTCATAACTAATTTTGTCATTACAATGCATATTAATTAACCTCCCATGATCAAAATAATAACCTGGAATATAAAGGGATTTGCATTATACCCTAGAATTATATATAAAAAAATTTCTGACCATCTAGAAATGAAGAAGAAACCCTTAACAATGTAACACAATTTACAATTGCTGGAAAAAAATAATGTAGAAAAATATCCGGCCAACTTAAATTTGACGTCTAAATGACCGTCATTATGACATATTTTGGTTTGTCGTGACGATCATTTGTGATCAATTTTAACACATTGAAAGTTTCATGGAACTTACGAACTTAAATTTGATGTCTAAATGACCATCATAACGCCTTATGTTTGGTCTGCTTTGTGATGGTCATTTGGACCGTCAAATTTAATGGAGTCAAAACTTACTGCGTATTTCGTAACGTGAAATTCTAGAATTTATTCTTCTATATAATATTAGGGAGGTTATATTTTAATACATTATATTAACCTATTATAATTTATAATGTAAAAATATATTCACTTTTAAAAAAGAGGTATATAGTTTATATAATGTAAATAAAAAACAACATATAGTCTATAAAAAATTATAAACTATAGTATATATATACTTTAAAAAACACACATATAACCCTTATTACGGGGGACCCTCATGAAAAAAATATTAAAAACATTTACCAGGCCATGTAATTTTAAATTCTACATAAACCTTTGAATTTACAAAGGAGACAACATTTTCATGTTTCCAATGGAAAAATTCAAATCCTATTTTGATGGAGCTTTGTATCCTCCTTCATTTACCATTGACAAAATTCAACCTGCACATATTAAAATTATAGAAAAAAATATTTCAAATATTTTACCCTTACCTATACACAAGTTTTCACGAAAGGTAAGAAATTTCCAAATTTTTCACCTATGAATTCACCTTGATTCTTGAGAAAGTAAAATTTTTAGGTTGCACAATGAAAAGAAGGTGTTGGTTATTTTAAATACTATTCTAGGTTGGTTGAAAAAACCATACAAATAAAATAAATAAAATATAATTTTTTTATCTTAATTTATTTAATTTACTTCATTCTCATACCATGTTAGAATTTGAGGATTCTAATAAATACATATTTAACCAACCTACATATTATATAATGTTACGATAAATATTTAAATAAACATTACATCATAACATAAATAAATAAAGAAATATTTATAGGAAATAAATAACACGGGGGACACAATATTCGTAGTGGAAAACCCCAATAGGGTAAAAACCACTTTGAAAATAACCTTTTACTTCAGAGAACTTATTTTACATCCAGTAAGATCACCTCCTCCTTTGAAACCCTATTTACCAAGGGTAAAACCAAATCACTTGATTTACACACCTTTGATATATTTCCTGAATATATCAAATGAGGACCTAAAGTCCTTTTTATATAAGGTGATCGGGTATGTCTCTGACCCACCTTTTCAACCTAAAATGGTTGACACATATACCTAGGTGAGTGTATTTAATAAATAGAAACATAAATGATTCACATTATTAAATACTTACCTAATGTATATTACCTAGGTATGAATATTTAATAATAAAAAAGTATTTCACATTATTAAATACTTACCTAATGTATATTACCTAGGTATGAATATTTAATAATAAAAAAGTATTTCACATTATTAAATACTTACCTAATGTATATTACCTAGGTATGAATATTTAATAATAGAAAAGTATTTCATATTATTAAATATTTAACCTATATAATAGTGATGGACCCATATTAATTAAGGGTTAGCTAGACCACTTAATAATTATGTTCTAACACTCCCCCTTAATGTTAAGTGAGATAAATTATGCCAATAGATTACCTACCCGCGGTACACTCCATGATTTATAATCTATAAATGATAAAGGTTTTAGGCTAGCATATCGGGTGAAGGAAGCATAACACCTTCATCATACTCAAGTTACCTTTTGAGTACAAAAAGATTTGGAATCTCAAAGATCATCCGATGATTAGTGGCTAAGTATGATTTGTGAGTTTTACATATTCTCACAAATTCTCATAAAAGGTTATTGAACCTAAGCATATAGGAGCCTTTTATGAGAACTGTGAGAATATGTAAATCTCAAAATAATACTTAGCCACCGATCATGGGATGATCTTTGAGATTCCAAATCCTTTGTACCAAAATGTAACTTGAGTATGATGAAGGTGTTATAATTCCTTCACCCGATATGCTAGGCTAAAACCTTTATGGTTTATGGATTATAAATCTGTAGCATACTACTGGTAGGTAATCTATTAGTATATCTTATCCCACTTAACATTAGGGGGAGTGTTGGAACATAATGATTAAGTGGTCTAGTTAGAATTTGAGGATTCTAATAAATACGGATTTAATCAACTTACATATTATATAATATTGCAATAAATATTTAAAAAAACATTACATCATAACATAAATAAATAAATAAATACTTACATGAAATAAATAATACGGGTGACACAATATTTATAGTGGAAAACCCAAATAGGGTAAAATACACTTTGATAATAACCTTTTACTTCAAAGAACTTATTTTACATCCATTAATATCACCTTCTCCTTTGAAACACTATTTACCAAGGGTAAAACCAAATCACTTGATTTTCACACCTTTGATATATTTATCGAATATATCAAATGAGGACCTAAAGTCATTTTTATATAAGGTGATCGGGTATGTCTCCCGACCCACCTTTTCAACCTAAAATGGTTGAAACATATAACTAGGTGAGTGTATTTAATAAATATAAACATAAATGATTAACATTATTAAATACTTACCTAATGTATTTTCAGAGTATAAATATTTAATAATAGAAAAATATTTCATATTATTAAATATTTAACCTATATAATCTTGATGGACCCATATTAATTAAGGGTTGGCAGAGACCACTTAATAATTATGTTCCAACACTCTCTCGTAATGTTAAGTGGGATAAGATATGCCAATAGATTACCCGTCGTGGTACACTACATGATTTACAATCCATAAACCATAAAGGTTTTAGGCTAGCATATCAAGTGAAGGAAGTATAACACCTTCATCATACTCAAGTTACTTTTGGTACAAAATGATTTAGAATCCCAAAGATCATCCCATGATCAATGGCTAAGTATGATTTGTGAGTTTTACATATTCTCACGATTCTCATAAAAGGTTATTGAACCCACCTTTTCAACCTAAAATGGTTGACACATATACCTAGGTGAGTGTATTTAATAAAGAGAAACATAAATGATTCTCATTATTAATCATGAGAAGGAGATTATTCAAGCCTTAGGTATCACTAAGTTTGTAAAAGGCTTCTTTTTTGAAATCTATGGTTAGAAAAAGTTGTAATGCCCTCTTGAAGGATGGATGAAATTGAATTTTGATGGAGCAAAAAAAGGAAGAACTGGTTTAGCTTCAGTAGGTGGTATTATTAGAGATGAAGTGGGTGCCTTGGTTTTAGCTTATGTTAACCTATTGGAAATAATTCAAATAACTATGCTGAGGCTTATGCTCTTTTAATTGGTTTACAATGGGCTAATTCTTTGCAAATAAAGAAAATTCAGGTGGAGGGAGATTCCTTATACATTATTAATGTGATGAAGGGCCTTTCTAAGCATCATATTAATATAGATTCTATTATTAGAGATGCTAAGACTATGTTAGTAAAATTTGATAATATTCAATTTAATCATGTGTTCCGTGAAGCTAATACATGTCTTTGACATGTTAGCCAATATTGGGGTTCAGTTCATAATAGAATGTGGTGGCGGAATGAGGTGGATTTTCCCAAAGTACAAAATTTGTGCTTAATGCAGAAAAGATAGATTTGGGCGTGAGAAAAGGATATGTGATATCCTGGAAATAATTTCACCATGGGTGAGATTTATTGTGAAAATCATTACAAGGTATGCATTGGTTTGGATTAGTTATTTAAAGGTTTGGTTCAAGTTTTTATGCTTGTTGTTTTAGTTGTTGGTTTGAGATGGGTGGGGCTAGGGTTAGGGTTGAGCCTTCTTCATCGGTGATTTTGGAAAGAGATTATTTTCTTTGGGATATTTTTTAAGGATGGTGGAATTTCATATTTTATTTAGATTTTAAGGGGTTGATGAAAATATCTCGAGGGAATTTTCTATGGCTTGGGATAATGGGTTTGTTTCTATGAGGGGTGTAAGTTTCTTGGTTTCTAAGGATTTCATTGGAATTGTTACTAAGATGGATTGTGGAGGTTGTAATGTGTTTAAGGATAGGACATGAACTCGGGAGGAAGTTCATATTTTTATTGATAATGATGAGAAAATATGTTTTATGGAGGATTATATTGCTTATAAATCTTTGTCGGGGAGGTGGGATGAAGTTTGTTTCTATAACATGAAGTATATTACTCTGGATGGGAAGTACCGAAAGCTACATTCTCAACATTTAATGCTTCTGAACCATTTTAGTAGAGGCAAGGGGATAAGTATTCCTTTTAATTGTTTATCTCTCTGTAATTTTTGTTAAGATTTTTAAAGAGGGAGAAACAAAGGTCCTTCTTTATCAACGCTTAATCCTTTTCTCGGTTAAATCGGGTAAGCCAAATTTGTAAATTAGGGGGGCTTGTATAAGATTGGGGGATGAATGGGAAGATCATATTTCTTTAGCCAATAGGATTAGGCTTAAGAAAATGAAAGAGAGAGCTATGAAGGAGGTGGATGTGGTGACAATGTTACAAAACCTTGTTGGGGAAGTTGAAGAGTATATGCCTAAGGAAGGGTTGGTGGAAGGAAACATAGTTTTTAACTTCTTTGCCAGTAAAATTGAAGCTTTGGAGGATATAGTTAGTAAGATTAAATCACGAATTGGAATATTTGTGGGGGTTACAGAGGACGAACGCTAAGATGAAAGTTTTAGAAAATAGGATAGATACCCTCCAGGGGATGGTTGCAGAGGACAAAGGTAAGAAGAGGCATCTTGATATCAGTACTTCTAATGAGGAAGAATACCAAGTGGATGGTGTCCGTAATGCCCGATTTTTGTAAGTTATCTTGGTGATTATTTTTCATAATGTTGTAACTGCTGAAATGAAGGCAAACATGTTAAGATATATTTTTGATCTTAAGGGAATGTGTTGCTAATTTGGATTCTTGCATACTGTAATTTGTTTACATGGGACAGCAGTTATTATTGCTTGTATGTTTTCTGATGTGACGACAAATTTGTCGTATGCTTGCTGAACTCTATATGTTGTGGCCTTCTTGTAATCGCTTTGTCGATTTACTCTTAAACCGGACTGAAGGTTGATATAAATGTGCAGCACCTGATTTCAGGTATGAATAGCTGGCACGTAGATGCCAACGGAAAAGGTTCGATTCCCGAACCATGCACTGTTGAAACATGAGACCTCGTAAGGCGGTAAATGCCTGGATGCGGGTGACTCAGGCATGTGTAACGTGGGACGAAATGTCCTGCACAGTGTTGAAATTAGATGTCAGTCGAAAAGACTTGACTGGAAATCGATTTGTTAAGTGTTAGGGGGAATTAGATCCTAATCTAACCCTAAGTTCTACCTTACATCCTAAACTACTATCCTAAGTGGATTTTTAAATTCTAAATGGTGAAAATGGATCTAAATCCTATTAACCTAAGAACTAGGCGATGACCTAAGTTTGGACACTATTATAAATCCTAACTAATCCTAACCTATGGAAGGGGACGCACAGACCCATGGGGGGGATGGAAAGGATAAGGATGGAAGGAAATTTAATGGCATTGAATGAAGGTCCTTACGTGGACAGCGCCAGTTTGGCGGGAACAGGGAAAAGCTAGAGGTATCTAGTTAGTTATGTAACTAAACTCTGTTTGCATGCAAAATTTGAAATTGGAAGTTCGCCAACCCGAGTCGGTGGTGGCATGAGAAAATAGGAAAAAGGCAGAGCCTTTAATGGATTTAATTTCTTGGTCTTTGCGACCAGCCGCCTTGGAAAGAGTATGGAGGAATTTTTGTTGGTCATTTGTGTTTGTTCGGATTTTTGGAAGTTGCTCTGCATTTGGTTTTTCTTGGTTCAGTCGAACCAGTTGTGTTTGGTTGTTACCACTGTTCTTTGGAAATTGAAGGCTATTTTTTTGAGCCTGTAGTAGAAGGTGATTGTTGGGAAGCTTGTCGCTATCACCGTGGAAGGAAATACCTTCTGTAGACGCGGTTTTCTTCGAGCATTCGAGGAAGAATACCAGGCATGTTAAGCCCTTCTCCTTAAAACTCTTGCTTTGCTTAAACGTCTCATTAAAACAACCCTGCTCTTCTGATGAAGGGGGTTTTGGGTTTATTTGATTGTTGTCATGACTGAGATGATTTGGGTTTAGTCAATTTTTCTGTCATGTTGGAAATGACTTGGGTAGAATCATTTTCTTGTTGTTGTGATTGAACTGTCTTTGCATATATATTTGAGTTGGAAATACCGCCATGCTGTGTTGGATTGTTTGACAGTAATGGGGAATTCATTATGTATGTTATGAAACTATACATGTTGTATGAGTTTGTTTTTCATTATTGAAGCAATCGTTCTTTTGCTAATACGAACTTGAGTGATGGAACGTATTAACTGTGCGAGTTGTTTGAAGTTGTTTCTTTATTAAAATTTTTGAGGAAATGAGTTCCTCTTCCTTCTGTTGTTTTGGATTTTGAAGTAAATAGCATTTTAGATTTTGAAGGAAATAGCATTTGAGTTTTATTGAGCATTATGAGCTCGGTTTGAAGGAAGTGATAGTAATATTCTTATTGCTGTGCTTTTCTTTTGTAAAATTTAACGAATACGACTTGGGTATTCGTGAAAGTTAAGGAAAGTAATTGTTTTCCTTCTGAACTTATAAATGAACTGTATTTTCTCTTGCCTTGGTGGAAAGTTGATTTTGTTGTGTCTTATTGATGCGGTTTGATCTTCTAGTTCGGACTGTAGTTGTGAACAAGAACTTGGTTTTGTATTTTTGTGCAAATAAATGGAGAAATGCATGGGAATTAGCTTCTTTGTTGAGTTTGTCTTGACTGTACCAAGCTTATGAATTTAATACCCTATGCGGGTTTACCTTGATAGAGGTATTGATATATGATTATTGTATTTTGAGTTCTGTACATCATTGAAATCATAGGAGAATGCTGTTTTGGATTTAAATGTTGATCGAGAAGAAACTCGAACTGGGCATTCTTTTCATATGGTATATTGAATAAAATTTGTGCATGTTGTGCGAGTTGGTTTTGGCATCGTTTCTTTTCTGAAATTAATAGGAAACGAGTTCTTCTTCCTCTGCTGTTTTAAATTTTGAAGAAATGTTAAGTGGGGATTTATTGAACTTTATAGGTTCAGCTTGATAGAAGTGACAGTGGTATTTAGATTATTTTTCTGAGTGCTGTTTTCTTCTGTACAAATGGAAGGTTGAAATGTTTCGTGGGATCTCTAATTTTGCACTGTCATTAAAAAAAAAAAGAATGAATTCGACTGAGTGATTCTTGTTATGCTTGAAGAAAATGGATGTTTTCTTATTAAAATAGTTACAGGGATGAATTTCTTTTCTCTCTTGCTGTTTGAATACTGGAACTAGCACTAGAGCTTCACTGTACATCCGGATTGGGCTTGCTGTAGGTAACAACAATGTGCAAATTGTTAATTATGAACCTGTGTCACGTTCAAGGATATGGAAAGTCATGTGGATAATTGATTAAGTGACTGTATAACTATTTGTTCGGTTAGAATACAGTGAAAGAAGTATGAATTCTCTTAGTACAGTAGGTACATAGTATGCATTCTTTATAATGCTTGTTATATGATGGATACGATGTTTTACCAACTTGTTTTGGTATTCGTATGTGCCTGCTTGAAAGGGAGTATTGATATGAATAATAAATTCTTCCTTCTCTTTATTTAAAGCTGAATATGAATGGAAATATTCTTTGCTGCTGGAAAGTGAATTCTGAATGGATTTTGTAAGTTTCACTCGAAGCGTTATCTTGATTTGTGTCTCGTTGGATTCAATTTTCAGTATAGTCTTGAGTAAAGGAATAGGAATGTGGATGGATAACTTGGAATAAAGATCATTTCTTCTATCATACAGTTGGAAATCTGTAATCGTTTAAGAACAAATTTTGTATTGCTTGGGTTTAAGCATCTACATTTATTGATGTTTTCTCTTCTCATCTGTACTTGATTGCTTGAAATCAAAGGAGATGCATGAACTGAAAGGAAAGTAATTGGTTTACATTTCAGTTAGATTTTATCCTTTACATTTATTACTAATGTAAGGAAAGGGAAGGGATAGCAGTTATGTTATAACAGCAGTATGCTTTTACTTGTATTCCTAGTTCTTACAAATGTTTATGTCTGGGCTATTGAAGGAAATTGCATCTTGTAATGGTTATGTGGGAAATAGGACAGAAATCCTTTGACTGATTGGGATGGTATTTAGATGGTTCAGTTGTTATGCTGTTCATTCTTTTTGATGCTTAATTCTTGATTGATGTTCTTATTAACGTTTCATAAAAGCAGGGTTCTTTTATTGAGACAGTTAATTTGAAGCACCTCATTTTAATGACAAGTGCTTAATATGCTCAGTTCAATGAACTGACCCGTGCAAGTAATTTTGCAGATGGAATTTGAGTAAAACAAAGACATGGTTGTTTTCTGATACTTCTTTTGATTGTCTGAAGATGAATTGTATTTGTTAGTTATTATTCCTCTACGAGGAATTGTGAAAAGAAGAAAGTACATTCTTCTATCTATGAGTTGTAACATTGTTTAATATAAACAAAGTCCAGTCATTTGGACTGGAAAATGTATGGATTATGAAATGGATTGATGAATACAAATACAAGTGTGATATTTTAATGACTATATCAGTTTGATATTGTTGATTAAATTGGAAATATAATGTTATTTCTTGATTTGGAATTATTCAATTGTCCTTGGATGGATTTAAAGGGAACTGATTTCTATTCTTACCTAAATGCAACTTTTAAGTTGAAATGTGCAATTAGTTCATACTTGGGTTAAGATGAATTTTTAATTGACATTAAAAAGGATTAGGAGGAACATGATCTCATAACTGATAGGTATTCAGGATTAGCTTGGAAGCTAAGGAATATCAAATAACTTAGGAGCAACCGAACTTCACATTCGGACTCCGTTAATAGCCTCGTATGTTAAATTCAGAAAGAAAGGATATGGGATAAATATATCCAGGGCTAATAGACCTTAACTATGTAAGGTTAAGGAGAATAAATGAATACATTTATTGAGAATTAGACCTCGTTTAAATGACGTCTAATAAGCTGGAATTCTGAATTTGGTTACAGTTGTGAAAAACTTGGTTAAGTTTAATAGGTTAAACTTATTACGTCTGTCGGTAATGGGCTGCTTAATCCAATGATTAAGAAAAGAACCAAGTAGAGAAAATGCAACCCTTCGGTACGAAGGAGAAGATGCATAGCAAGCTAGAAGACGGATTTAGTCTCTCTTAGCTCCATACAACTGTAACAGGAACGAGGATAAAGGATCAGCATGGTTGCTGAAAGTTGATCTTAAATATTAAGATCATATCCAAATCACTTGAGCTGGATGTGTACTCTCGATGGGAGGATTCCGTAGGACATTGACATACGCCAGCTACAGCAAGGTGTCTTCATGAAGGCGGGGCCTTCATGACGACACAATGTTATAGCTGACATATTACAATGCCCTCCCGAATTAAATCATCAAGATTACATAAGCTGAATATTAAGATCTTGGTTGGGGATAGGAGTATGATCACGTATACGAAGTGACTCTGGAGGACTAAAGATAACTAGACACACGGAGTCGTTGGGAAAGACACCGTATGTCTGCGTATCTTTAGTTACCATGAGTGCCTTCCTATATTCGTTCATATTGCTAGTTGGAAATTGGAAGTTAGAATTTGACCTAAATTGGAAGGACCTGGTAGGAACCGGGAAAGACCATTCTAGATAACGGTGAAGTGAGGTGAAGAACGTATTCCATTGGTGTGTATCACATCCAGGAATATGATCATGCAAAGCATGTGAAAATCTTTGGCCAAAGTATCGCAAGTGCTGGTTGCGTTGTCCTAATCACCTAATTTAAGATGCAGGATGTCAGATGAATATCAGTAACAGATATTCAGATAGGCTTCTTAAATGGATCACTTCGATAACCGAAAATGGTAAAGAGAACCTTGTATATATATTATACTATGCATGAATGAACATGAAGGATCGGTAGTTGCCGAGTCATGAAATGAGAGATCGTTGAAACTCCGAGCCATGAAAATGGGAGATCGGTAGTTCTTCGAGTCATTTACAGCAGCATATAGAATCTGTTATAAGATTGAATGACACTGAATGTGTGTTCCATATTGCAAATATGTGAATAGGGAACATTAGTTTTAAAAGGAAATTGTGTGTTCCAAACTGCATTGTTTGGGCAGAGAACAATTATTAAAACTTGAACGTGTGTTTGAATTATATAATTCATAATAGAGAACGTTTTATAAAAAAAAATTCCCTTGTTCTAGTATCTTAAAATGGAGATGTTACGATTGTCCGTCCGAGCTTGAGGACTAGGGAAAAGTGTGTTTAAGGCCAGGTTGCTGACTTTTTGTTGACTGGTGTTGTGTTTTGTTATTATTTTTATTTTTACCGGGCTCTCTGTGGGTCAATCTCTTTTTTACTTGGGCCATTTTTGTGGGGTTTTTATAGATACTTTTTATTTCAATGGATATTTATTGTAATATTTCTTATGTAATAGGCCCTTGGAGCCTTAGTTCCAATTATTATCTATAAAAAACCATTATTAAAATACTTACCTAATGTATATTACATAGGTATGAATATTTAATAATAGAAAAGTATTTCACATTATTAAATATTTAACCTATATAATAGTGATGGAACCATGTTAATTAAGGGTTAGACATACCACTTAATCATTATGTTGCAACAGGGAAATCCCTTGTATACATTCAATTGAAGCCTAGGTTGGAGAAGGGGGTATATATGGAGAATGAGTTAACTTCTAGACCCACCAAAGGAAAAGCATATAATTGGCACTTTAGCGGATGAGGAACCAAATTCACCCCCTTTAGAAGAAGAAGAAGAAGAAATCCATGAAGACATTGTGGCCTAGAACACAGGGGTAGAAGAAACCCTACAGTTGGAGAGAAGAGACAGTGTGAGGTGAATCCTCCATTAAAGAAATAAAAAAGATGAAGTACAAGAGATAAGTCTTTGTGGAAATAGATACATATCAGACCATTGAGGAGCCAAAATTTAACATGGTGTTGTAAAGAACATGGGCTCAGAGTGTGGGAACATCAAAACCTTTAAGAATATCACCTAGGAATTCACCTTAGAAAGTATATCCTAAGAGGAATAAGAGGAACAAGTTAAAGATTAAGGAGGAAGAGGAGGATGAATCCGGGGAAAGCATGTTAGGTACTCCAGTGAAGCATGAGAATACAGAGGATCCTCGTGGAGAAGAAATGAAAAATTATGAAGAGGAGATAAAGGAGATAGAAACAGAAGCATATAAGGGTGAGCCTTCAGGCACGCCCCATACTACAGAAGAAGGTAAAGGTCCAATTTCAGATTCAGGCGCCTAGGTTCCAAAAGGAAGGCGAACAACGAAGGAGAAGGAAGTTTAAGACTATGTGAATCCTGTAGTTTGATATGTGGATGACACAAGAAAAATCATACGTGTGTAGTTCCAGAGCACTATGGAGCCTAAGGATTTATATGGTTGGGAGCTGATGGATGAATAAATGGAAAATGCGTGCACACGAAAGTAATTTATCATGGTCTATGCAGACTCATATGGATGAGCCATATTTTGATGTGTGTGAAGAGTCATGTGTTTCACATAGGATGAAGAAAGTACCCCATGTACGACATGTGAATGTTAAACCTACTATCATGTTGGATGAGCAAGTGAGTAATGCCTTAGTGAAGGTATCTGTAGAGGTTGCACACAAGAACATAGACAGTGGAAAACCTTAGGGAATTGATGGATGATAATAAGGATAAGGATAAAGATATTAAGTGCCTAATAATAGAGAAGGAAAGGGATGAAGAAAAGGTAGAAGCATTGGTGAGTATGGCAGAGGAAATTGGAGATGACATTTTGAAGGTACGACCACACCTAGAATCACAAGTTCTAGAAAAATTTCCTTCGTTATGCATTACCTTCGCACTTTGGTAAAGTTGGTAGTCGATGAAGGGCCAATGTGTATGCTAACACCTAAGCATCTTGCAAAGGAGGAAAAAAGAGAAAAGGATGCAATTGTAAGAAAAGTTGTGAGTTATGAGTCATTGTTGTAGGCCTTGAAGGATGAACTTAAGAAGGTGGATCAAGCTCTGAATATGTGCACGATGCCGATTCAATTATCAGAATAAGGAATATTGAAGAGGATAATGAGGTCCTAAAATAAGTGAAGAATGAGATGCTCGGGCACGTGGATAGGCTTGCTTTGGTCGAAGAAAATGCAAAGCACTTGCAGAAGCCCAAAATCCACACAGGGAAAGGATGAATGAAATTGGGAAGCTC
Source organism: Taxus wallichiana var. yunnanensis (assembly GCA_018340775.1). Taxonomy (NCBI): domain Eukaryota; kingdom Viridiplantae; phylum Streptophyta; class Pinopsida; order Cupressales; family Taxaceae; genus Taxus; species Taxus wallichiana. Next base: position 80,472,028 of record CM031244.1, read on the forward strand.
ATTGCTCAGAAGATGGAATTCATGGAGGGAATGGTTTCAAGATGGCTAACATTGTTCAGATTTTGCATAATGAACAAGAAAACATGACTCAAGATGAGTTGGAAGTCATGTGGTTATAGATGTCCCTGATAAAATAGGTGAAGCACTGAGTGATTGGTAGACATTAGAGGCAGAGATTAAAAATGAGTATCCAGAATTGATCCGCTTGTCAAGGAGTAGAGCGCCGAGTAGTACTTCACTATTTTTGGTCATGTAATTGTTTATTCTTTTATTCATTATTATTTATTCTTGGAGAAATGAGTAGAGATTACCCATTTTCGGGGTAGAAATGAAATTAGTGTGGGGTAATGTTGAGAAGATAAAATATAGCTCAAGGATGAAAGTGCATAAGGATTGGGTGTACGGGAACAAGGTGTGTATACGCGCGCCAAAGTATAGCAAAATAGAGCACGCCTAGAAACGAGGTTAGAAATAGGACTTAGCTGATTTTACAGATCAAGGATATTTTTGTCATGGAGTGTAAAGCACGTAAAGGTATGAAGACTTACGGGCTACACAAGGGTATTTTGGAGCAAGTGGAAGTTCAAGCACCATGCAAAATTTTGGGCTAATAATAGGATCTGTACTTAGAGTTAACTTTAGAAGATCTATTATTAACACTTACATGATTTTGTATTCTCTTGTAAAGGCACATGGCTATTATTAGCATGTAGCTTATTTTTGGAAGGTGCATGGGTGGTGAAGGGAAAGTCCCCACCCCTATATATATGTATTGATTTGCACGGTTTGGATATACCATTTTATTATAGAGTTATGCTTGCAAAATTGCTAGCATGCATGACTATGGAAACTAGATCATGATGTATGAAGATTATATGTTTTACAACATTTAATATAATGGATACTATTGGTTGGATAATGGTGTTAGATGTGACTGAATATGGTTCTTGCATGGTAGATTTCATTATAGTCATTGTTTATTCAATCTTTCATCGGTTTATGTGATGTGGTGTAACCGATTATCTGTTATGGATCTGAATTATATTTGCAATCATGCTAAAATCCCGAACAAGATACTCTAAAGAGGGACCTAGCACCCTTGGCACTTTGGGTGAGTTCACGGTCTAGTCCGAGTGATGTGTCAGCGTGCGTTGGGATTTTTGGGTATACTCTAGGCTACATCATATTATATCCCACTTGAAATCACCTTTATAACCTCCTCCATAACCCCTCTGTATCCTCCACGGTTATATACCCGATAGTTGGGGTTATAGTTGTTTCCTTGATATCCCCATGTATAGTGTGGTTTTATACCTTGATATCCATGATATTGGGGAGGAGAAATAATTGTTGGAGCTTGCAAAACCGGGGTTGTTGAATTGTTACTGTAGGAATTGGTTGTTGTGGGGGTTGTATTATTTCTAGCTTTCATGACCTTTCGAGTGTTATAATATTTTAAGTCTTCAAGAGCATCAACTGAGGGATAGGTATGGTGATAATGATTATAAGAACCACATGTTGTACAATACATAAGTTGATTTGTGGGAGGGGATACTTCTAATAATGGGAAAGTATCTTGGGTATTTATATTCCATACTCTAAAAATTCCACACCAAGTTCTTTATGTTGGGGATATGTTCTTTGGAAGATTGTCACAACCCTCTTTTTCATTTTGTTTAATTAATAAAAATGGCTTATGGTTTAATAAATTCTCATGGAGAAAGTCGACTAGTGTAGATGTGAGGTGCATATGCGGTTATATATAAGCAAAAATTCCGCAAGGAAGTATGTATGTATGTGTAGGTGCATATCCGCACTTTGTACATGAACTTGACACCTTGTGATCGCATACTATTTATCGGGTCGCAATTCATTCTTGTTGTACTTTCCGATATAAAGTGTTCTATCTTACTAGTTGTATGTGATGATTTTTGATGTTTGAACATATAACTTGATGTTGTACATGTTATTGATATTATGACATATTCTTGTTATGAATTTACTATATTTTATGATGCAAATCATCAATGGATTGTTTGGTTTCTATACCTATTTATGGGGATTTCTATTGATTCACTAATGGTTAGTGAATCTATAGCTAGATGATATACTTGATTATTGTTTTTGAATATATCTAAATATTTATTAAACAACTACATGGTTGTACCTTACATGAGATGTTGCTTGAACTAACGCTTTTTCATAATTATGCAAGGCTAATCATTTTGTTAATAGAACTTCAATTTAGATGTTTGGCATTGTAAAGAATTCTTAGCTTCTCATAAAGGAGTTTAGAAGTTTTTTTAAGATAAATGTTTTCATTTCTATCTATCATGCTAAATTATTGTTAATAATGTTGGTGTTGGTATTTTACCGTAGTGCAAAGTAAAATTGTCACAAGACAACAACAAGATAAGTCTTAGTAAGTTGTTATCATTTACCACACATAAATCATAATAGTGTTTGAAGCAAATATGGACATCGGCCATACTTCATACCAAATATTTAGTGAAAGTAAGTTTTATTATTTTGTAGCAATAATGGTTAAATCCTCTTTAAATGGAATTTCTAAATAATTGGAAATGGTCATTTGATTACCTTGATGGTCTTATGGTTTATGTTTGCATTATTCTATCCGATTGTGCATTATATGGTATTTACCATACTCAAAAGGAAAAAGTGATGGTTGAAAAATTATTAAGATTGAAATATTTACCATACAAATATGAAGTTTAATTTTGGTGATTAAAGGGTCAAATGTTTAAGTTAATGGATTTTTTTTGGTAATTTATGATCAACGATCATACAAATCCCTATGAAGGTATTGTAATTATTTTGGGATGAAAATCTTATACCGCTCTAATAAGTGTCCATACAAAGGTAAAGTATTTTTATTTAGCATTATTTAAATTAATCCCTAGCTAATTTTAGAGGGAACTTAGTTGGGCTGTGGAAAATGGGGAAAGGACCACTATTTGGCACGGTGTGTTAATGAAATTAATTTCCTAGATGGAAAATTCCTTGATGAAGGAGAATCTTCACCAAGAAGCTGCCATCATGCATATTTGAGTCCAACCATGTATTCAATTCCCCCTTCAAGCTCTACTTCGATAGGATTGTGCATGCATGTTCTTAAAACAAATAGTTGATATTTTAAGGTGCTCTATTATTGAAATCTATTAAATTATAAGGAGTTTTTTCTATGATATGGGAGGGTTAATTTCCTTGAAATAAGAGACAAATATGTGGGGATTATTTCGAGACACTATAACAATTTGCTTACTTCTCAGCTAGACTTGGAGAGAATTTAGTAAAGAGAGTTTTAAGAAGGTTTCGTTCTTCTATTCTAGGCATGAAAAGTTCTTCCCCTTCTCTTGTATTTTAAATCAATTAAATTTTTGTATGAATTATTTCCATAGTATATATATTTATATCATTATGCTTTTGAGTCCGTGAGTTAGTGTAGAATACACCTATGGCTATCTTACTAAGCCTTGTGTTTGGTTAAACAAATGGGTTTGATTTGGACTTTGTGCACTTGTATTTCTGCTTTGATTACTTGGATAAACATAAAAACATTAAGGAATCTAGTATGAATTTTTTTGTTACAATATTCTATGCATTTGTTTTCTGAATACCCATTTGGAAATAATGTACTCTTAAAAATGCAAAGTAAAAGGTTGTCTATGCAAACTAGGTTGTAAATACCTAAGTCTAGATTGTGGCTAAGTCGAATTAGGCATTGTTGTCTTGTTCCATTAAGGGAAATAAAATAATGCATGCTTATAGAATCTGAATTTTTGGGACTGAGTAAGTCTTAATTTAACCATGAACCATAACGACATGGTAGATAAAATCCTTACTCTTAGAGGCAATGGCATGGACTTTTGCCTCAAAATTGTCTATATAGATTGTGTATTCTTTGATAAGGGTTGTAAATATTATTTGTATGAATATATATATAAGGAGTCATAAAATTTTAATTTAATTGGGGAAAGCCTTAATTTATTTGGAAATATTAAGGATGGTTCGACTAGTTAAGTTTTATGTAATGTCAAATAGCTTATACTTTGTCCCAGTGAGTTTACGACAGTCTTGATTCCTATGATCGACATGATTTTCCTATCAATAATCGATAAGGAAATGAGAAATTTATTCTAATTATAAAATTATAGGTCTTATTTTCAACAAGGTTAATTTACTTTGACTTAAAGGAGAATTATGACAGGGTTAGATAAGGTAAATCAAGGTATTGTTTCAATAGGATATAAAGTACTTTATTTACATATGCTTTTCAAGTGGAATATGTTTTGGAAGGTAAGCCAAATGATTATAGTATGGGAACTAAAGGATTGATAATTGACATTATATTGATTTCAATCATGAATATTAGTTAAAATATTTTAAGACGAAGTCTTAAATACATGTTGTTTTACTTATGTGGAAGAGATATGGGTTAAAGAAATGGAAATGATTAATTATATTTTATTCTTTAATTCGGGTGCTATATATATATATATATATATATATTGCTGAAATATATTCATTTATGTATTTTAACGATATAATCTATAAAGATGAGGTGGATAGATTTTCATGTTAGTTCTTCTAAAGAGTTAACTATATTGAACTTCTATTTTCAATCGCGGGGTTTAAGGAAAATTGGACCGAGAATAGAAGTGGTGATTTGACTAGTGTTGATAATTTTGTGCATCTTCTTTATATCATTATTTACAAGTGAAATACAACCTTGATTAATTATGAAAAGGTCATGGGTCCAATGTAATTGACTCTTTATCCAATCTTTGTTTTGATATGAAAGATGAACAACTTTCAAAGTTATTGATTAATGATAAATTCATTGGAAATATGTTTATAAATTACTCTATATTTGTTGATACAAACCAAGAAGTCTTATATTCTATGGATATTATTATTGTGGAAATAATTATATAATTGCTTAGAATTTTGTGGCATCCTAGATATACATGGGCTTTGCACAAGGACAATGGTTCTAGATAAATTGTACTATCCTTCGAGTGAGAGAAAGAGTGAATCATAATGGTGATGATTATGATTATAATAAGAAGAAATATGACTGAGGTAAATAAATGTATTATAAACCGTTAAGAATGAAGAACACATGGTGTATTATAAATAAGCAATGATACTTATGAATTTATATATATTTACTTAGATAATTAGGATGATATAAATTGTCTGTTTATAATTAATCATAGATAGTCGATGGCTCTGGTTGATACCAAGTCTTTACCCAAAGGATTTAGTCAAAAACAGCTTAATATTATGGTTGCATTATATTCTACTAAATAATCATACATTTCACAATAATCATATGTGATATAAATCAGGTTATATGTTTTGATCAATACAAATAGGATGCTATTATTTAACAGTAACAACATACAATTACATGGTTAAGTACCATCGTTGAACTACCAAAACATGATGGTATAAAATGAAGTACAAAGTTACAGGGGCGGGAGCTATTGGGAAGGGGCCACATGGTTCTAATATTCTAATTTTGTGTTGAGGGTCACTTTTGGACCATGAGACTTAAAGGGGAAAAGTAACTTAAGTTATTTTTATTTTATTGACCCCTCCGTGGAATGAAATGCGTCTAGGTCTATTGGGGCTCTTTTTCCTTGGAAAGTATATAAGGAGCTGGGAGAGAAAGGAGAGAGAAACTTTTTGGCATACATTTTATTGACCCTTCACGTGCAACTGTTGTTTGTGCATCTACAACTTGTGGAGTCAAATCCCACAGGGACCCTAGCTTTGGTGGTGAGAGACCCATCCCTAGCTAGCAGGGAATTCTTGGTAGTGAGAGATCTACCCTAGTCTATCATTTTGGAGCCGCTTTGGGTTGTGTTACAGAGATATTATCAGAGGTTAGAGGAAGGGTTTGAGGATTTTTGGGGCATTTGGGGAAGATAATCAGAGGGGTTCCAGATCAGATTTACAGAACCATTTGGGTTGGGCTTAGCATCACTTTGAAGGTGCCTCCATCATTTTCAACCCCTTTCCAAGTGAGGTGACTTGCAACCTTTATTTGGAGGGTTTTCAGTTGGTCCCCTTTTAGATCTAAAGGTTGAAATGTCATTTCCTATACTTGTTAATGTTATTTCCAAAGACCCTTAATTTTTGCTCTTGTATTTGGAGAGTTACGAACCTCTGAAGTTTTCCACTTTCTAGGGCACGCTGTGCTTTTTCTAGCAGCATTTTAATTTTTGTAAAACTCCAAAAATAGTTTTATTATGTCCTTTATAATAATATCAAGCTCTCTTTAAATTTTCAAGTAATTCGAGTGGATATTTTGGGAGATATTGATTTTATTTAGTTCGTTGTCCTTATTGTAAAATCTGCATAAATCAGTATTTTATTTGGCTGCAAATTTTCAATATTTTGTGCATTTTTAAGTGGTATCCCATAAGGATATTTCAAGTGGTATCAGAGTTGTTGTTCCTCCAAGCATGTGTGGGTTAAATATGGTAGTTTGGAAAGATCTCAATGTGGGTTTTATGAAGGAAATGTTCACCAACATGGTGAAACAACAAGAAGCCACTAACCTTTATTTGAGCCAGCTCACTTAGAATGTGAATCAAAGCAAATCTAGGGACAATAAGGAACATGGTGAGAATAGTGATAAAGGGTGGCCAATAGAGGTGATTGATGAGGATTCTTGTTGGAGGAAATACCAATCTTTGAGTAAGGGTTTCAGAGATAATATGTCATTTCTAGATTATTACATGATGAAGATTGGTAGCAAGCCCAAATGAGGTCATCATATGTCGGTACCTGAATTACAAAAGAACTCATTTGAAGAAGAAGCTTCTAGACAAAATGGTATGATTTCCATTGAGAAAAATAATTGCATTAGTGAAACTTTGCTTGTTAGAGAAATTATTCCAGCTCAGGAGAAGAAATTTGTATATGCAAGCAAGGAGGATGTAATGGAAACTCTTAAAAAGTGTGAGGAATGGAATAACAGAGCTAGAGCTGCTAGGTTGATAGTGACTCAAGCAAGACAACACTTACAAGAGTTCAAGGAAATGATGAGGGTAATTGATGCAAGGAAGTCTACACCCACGAAAGAAGACTCTATGGAGCAGATGGCACATGAGGAGGAGCCTCACATGGACACTTGTGTGGAATTGCACGTTGTTGTAATTTCCAAACTAACAACTCATGATAAGATGATTTATGAAGAATTTCAGCCCATTATAGACCAGAATGCTTAGGATTTGTGGCAGAAAAGTCAAGTCATTTTGGAGACCAAGCTTGATGAGGATACTCCAAGGGATGGTGTTTTGGAGGTTTCTAAATCAGCAATAGAAGGTGAACCTTTTGATGATATTCTTTATAAGGAGGTTAGTAGTAGCATGGATTTATTTCATCATCTTCATCCTATATCATTACAATAGTTTTATCATCATGGTATTTAGCCTATTGTTGGTAAGAATGCTAAGAATTTGGTGTATAAAAGTCAAGTCATCATGAAGACAAAGAGTGATAATCTTCTTTATGAGGAGATACAAGAGAAGAAAAGATGGAAGACCTTACATGATACAAGGGTTCATGGGCATTATAAGGTATGGGATCCTGGTAATATGTGGCAATTATCCAAAACTATCAATTCTGATTTTGAAAACTTTGTGACTGATTTCATAAGCAAAAAGAAGGAATTCAAATGTGTCTTTTGGGATTACAAGTGTTGGAAAGCATGATTTCTTCATTGGAGACTTCGGTGCAAGAAGGGAGAGTACCTCTCAAGGTACTAGTGTTGGTTTTATGATTGCTAAAAAGGGTAAGAGAATATTTTTTAATCATCTTCAGCTTGCTGGATTGTGTATAACAATAGTCATAATGAGAGGAGAAAATAGCAATATGGGACAATAGGGTCAAAGAGGTGAGAGTGGACATTCAGGGAAGTGGCCTCCCCATTCTTCTTGTCAGGCCTTTGGGGCTTCACGAACCTTCTTTCTTGAAGGATCCTAGAAGTTTCATAGGTACAACAACCAGTAGATATTTTGGATGAGGAGTCTTGTTGGGAGAGGAACCAGACCTTGAGTGAGGGCTTTCGTAACAACATGCCATTCTAGGAATATTACAAAATGAAGATTGGTAGTAGACCCAAGAGAGATCATCGAAAAGGGTACAGAGTTACAGAGGAGATTGGGATAGATTTCCATTCCACACTTTGATGGTTCTAAGAAGTGTACTGCACCGTCTTGGGTTAGAAGTTGAAGACATACTCCGACTTGAATCCTATATGTGAGGAAGATGCAATTAAGTTTGCAATCTTACATCTTGAGGGAGACGCTCATGATTGGTGGCATCATGGGTTGATTACATAGGGACACATACACATTACTACTTATGCAGAGTTCACACAGAGGCTGGTGAGTAGATTTGATAGGAGGGACCCTGACAGGTATTTCAGGAGTGGACTCATTTGAGACAAACCGGTCCCCTGGATCAGTACATCACAGATTTTTAGAGATTATTAGTCATGGTACCTGATGTCATGGAGATGAGGTTGATTTCACTATTCATAGTAGGTTTGACAGATGCTTTCGTTGGGTTTGTGAAGGCATTTGAACCTTCTTCTTTGCATGAGGCTATTAGGAAAGCTCAAGACTTGGAGTTATCCACTCCAAAGTCGAGGGTTCCACCTCGCATTCAAAAAAGGGAACCTCCATCTAGATCAAACAAACTTCAATAGAGGGAGCCTCCACCAAGGCAGGAGGTGGCTAAGAAGCCAATCATTTCCTGAGAGGACAGAGATGAGTTGAGGTGAAAGAAACTATGTTTCGATTGCCACACACCTTGGATTCTAGGACATGATTGCAGAGGTAGAGGGAAGGCCCAATTCATTGAGGTCTTCGAGGAGAGCAAAGGGTGACAGAGGTGAGGAGTTAGAGACTCGTGAGATGGATGATGGAGATGGGGTTGCATTTGATAGTGTGCTGATGCTGGGGCAGGAGGAGGAGACTTTTCCTCGAGAGATTATAGCCACATTTTCTAGTACTCTGATGTACAAGGCATTTAGGATTAGAGGAGTTATGCAGGGTCAACGAGTTGGGGTACTCATTGATAGTGGGGAAACCCACAACTATATTGATGCCTCATTGGTTGAGAGGTGAGGATTACAGACAGAGGATTTTGAGGGCCTCAATGGGGTTGTAGCCAATGGAGAGTCTATGAGGTGCACACGATGGGTTCCCAAGTGAGCATCACGATGGGTAACTATACAATTACGATGATCTCCACATCGTTGGTATGGGAGTGACCAACATAGTGCTGGGAGTGTAGTGGCTTCACTCTCTTGGTGAGTTTTAGACTAACTTTCAGATGATGGAGCTGAAGTTTAAATCCGAGGGCAGGAATGTGATTTTGAGGGGATTATCTATAGGAGCACCTAGGGTGGTTACAGTTGAGGGGATGGAGAGGACGTTCCGGCATGGTGAGGAGTTTTATTATTGTGGATCGATGCAGAGTAGGATGGATGTGGATGTGACCAGCAATGTTGCACATGAGACAGTTACAGAGATTGGGGTTACAGGTTCAGATCCTCTGAGTTTATCATTATGTTGGTTATCTAAGGGGTCGGTAGACTGGAGATCTCATTTTCTTGTTGAGTACTCCAAGAACCGACACACTTGTGAGATTCTGGATGGTCACATACAGGATGACACCTATAGATTGGAGGATGAGATGATATTCTATCATGACAGATTATACCTTGTGTCAGACTCAGGGTTGAGGATGGAGATATTGCGACATGTGCATTGTTCTTTCATGACCAGACACTTGAGCTTCGATGAGACCTACAGGCTCATATCAGAGAGGTTCAGATGGCATGGGTTGAGGGAGGATATCCCCAACTTCATACAGGGATGTACGGTTTGTCGTTATAACAAATCGGAGCTTATAGGTTCATCATGTTCTAAGTCAACATGGGATAGCACTCCTATGTATTTTACTACTTCTAGGCATGGTGGGCATTTCACCCATGTGCTAGTCAAGTGGAAGGATGGAGTCAACTCAGTTACCTAGTTTTTCAATAGGTTATCACTCATCACAGGAGGTGAACTATGTGGAGTTGACATTGTCGGTTGACCATGTACTGGAATCTTGGGATTTTTCCCCACGGGACACATCGAGATACATTATGAGGAGTTGTACTCTCACACCAATGTGGGTCATGTGGGAGAGTTGGCACACTTTGTGTGTATACAGGTTATTTCATAGGTTGATCCAGGAATTCTATAGGATTCAGAGTGGACTTTCATACCCAGGAGTTGATTGGAGAGGCAGTGAGTGATCACATGATGACAACCTTGCATTGGTAGGGATTGGACATAGATTGGAAATTTTGGTGTGGGTACCAATGGAGAGTCGGTTTGGGTATCATTCTACTTCATGAACACCATTGCTCTCGATACCATATGGAGGTCATGATGATTGCATGGGGTTTTTTGGTTACTTGGATTACATCGATCCTTGGTTGACGATAGGGTGAGGTGGAGAAACTTATGGCATGGTATTCAGCTTCTGCAGAACAGGACATGATAATGCTTGGGGTCAAGCATTTCTCGGGAAGGGAGGACTGTAATGTCCCCTTTTCCTATGCCAAAGGCCTAAGGGCTAGGTCGAGTCCAAGTCGTGGTCAGACCCAAGGGGCTGTGGACGCTGGGAGCTATTGGGAAGGGGCCACGTGGTTCTAATATTCTAATTTTACATTGAGGGTCACTTTTGGACCATGATGACTTAAAGGGGAAAAGTAACTTAAGTTATTTTTATTTTATTGACCCCTCCATGGAATGAAATGCGTCTAGGTCTATTGGGGCTCTTTTGCCTTGGAAAGTATATAAGGAGATGGGAGAGAAAGGAGAGAAAATTTTTGGCATACATTTTATGACTCCTTCACGTGCAGTTGTTGTTTGCGCATCTACAACTTGTGGAGTCAAATCCCACAGGACCCTAGATTTTCGGTGGTGAGAGACCCATCCCTAGCTAGCAGGCATTCTTCAGTAGTGAGAGATCTACCCTAGTCTATCATTTTGGAGCCACTTTGGGCTGTGTTACCGAGATATTATCAGAGGGTTCAGAGGAAGGGTTTTGAGGATTTTTGGGGCATTTGGGGAAGATAATCAGAGGGCTTCCAGATCAGACTTACGGCAGCCATTTGGGCTGGGCTTAGCATCACTTTGAAGGTGCCTCCATCATTTTCTAACCCTTTCCAAGCAAGGTGACTTGCAGCCTTATTTGGAGGGTTTTCCAGTTGGTCCCCTTTAGATCTAAAGGTTGAAATGTCATTTCCTATACCTGTTAATGTTATTTCCAAAGACCCTTAATTTTTGCTCTTGTATTTGGAGAGTTATGAACCTCTGAAGTTTTCCAGCTGTCTAGGGCACACTATGCTTTTCTGGCAGCATTTTAATTTTTGTAAAACTCCAAAAATAGTGTTATTATGTCCTTTATAATAATATCGAGCTCTCTTTAAATTTTCATGTAATTCGAGTGGATATTTTGGGAGATATTGATTTTATTTAGTTCATTGTCCTTACTGTAAAAATTTGCATAAATCAGTATTTTATTTGGCTGCAAAATTTCAATATTTTGTGCATTTTTAGTGGTTTGTAAAGAGGTGTTAAAAAGATGCTTTTCTTAGGAATGTTGTCTAACTGCTGCGACTCTTTTGGATTTAATCAAATGTGGGAAATCTAATTTGCTATTTCCTCTTCACAACACATTGTGCACCAAATTTTTTATCTAATGTTAGTTTTTGGTGGTGAGCTGGTTCTAATATCTTCCTTTCTTTTAATTTATTATTGGAATTTTAATTTCTCTAGTTATAATTCTACTCTTTCAAACATTATCTTGATTAAAGTTTATCCTTCTCTTATCTAAGGTTGTGCTTATAATCTTATAGCCATCTCTATCACTTGAAAGACTTACATAAGTTTTCCCATCTAAGGATACTCTAAGAAAGGGTAGCAATCCAAAAGTGAACCATTCAACTCTTTTCTTATATGTCAAAGGTTCTTCTAATCGTCTGGTAACATTCTTGAATCTATAACTGAATTCTTTTACCGAGAACTCCTCTTTTGAATTAACTCTCTCATTTTTCTAACACTCTCTATAGGTGCTTCAAGAAAATGGAAATATTTCTTAAATTATTTCTATATAACATCCCAATATTTTTAATTTGAGCATTTGTCTTCATGTACCATTTTAAGGTATCTTCTCTTAATGTTCCAATGAAATCATATAATTTGGTTATGGAATCTATTATATTATTGCTTCTCTAGTATGAATCTAAAATGAAAAGATGTTCTTCTTCATCCTTGGTATCCTTTCCAAATACTGGAAATTTGATTTTTTGAGAAATTTTTCTACCTAGTTTAGGATTTTATTGATTATGAATAATCGGTTGTTGCCTTGGAGGATTCACCTTCTTACAAGGGTTATTATTATTTTTAGGATTCCTTTTCTTCCTTTGTCTTGTGTAAGTTCAATATAAAAATAAATTTCTCCTAGTAGTTCTCTAAATTCTCTCATAATTTCTTCTCATTATTGACTTTATTCTTGTAATTGATTATACCTATCCATTAAAATTTATTCCTCTTGTACTTTCCCAAGTGGTGTGTAAAGAAACACATGGAATGTCATATGATCTGGGGGTCATCTCCTTTAGGATAGTGTGGTGGTTGGGGGACACATCTTTTATTGGTGACTTTTCATAATTATCTTCTTCCACAAATAACTTTCTTCCTTTAACATATCTTAATCTATAATTTTCTTCTAATCCTTCATCACTTATTCTTTTCTTATTTTGATTTTCTACTTCTTCCATATCTTGTTTCTCAAAGATAATTTTTCCTTCATCCTTTTCTTTTATTATGTTTATCTTTTCTCTGAATTCCTCAACTAATTATTCCACTATAATTATTTCTTCTTCCTCTTCACCTTTTTCTTTAATCAATAAGGTCGATTTTTATTTTTATTTTTAAAAGGAATGATAACCAGATCATACCAAGCCAAGAACACAAATGCTAATCAAACACCACAATGAATAAGATGAAAGTAATTTTCTAGAATAACTTTACATAAACCTTTTCAAAATAAGGAACAACAATATCATATATTAGTATGGAACTCAATGAAATACAATGAGAATGAGCCTTGCTTATATAGCGCAAGGAATAATAATCTAATAAAGTACCAATGTCATAGATCAAGCCATAAATCGTGGAAAGAACTAGTCATCAAAGAACTAGTTAAGTCCATAGATTTAGGAGAGAACTAGACATAAAGGATCTAAACAATACCATAGATCAAGGAAAGAACTATTCAATACTATAGATCAACGATATAACTATACATAACAACTAAATAATATCCCCTAATATCTAAATAAATAAAAAGAAATATCCACACACATAAGTGGGTGAGGATAAATACAATAAAGGTAAATAAAGTACCCGGTGAACATGAGCTAAGGTAAATACCTACTCTAACACCCCACCTTAATGAAGCTAGGGTAAAAATAGAGCGGCATGTCCACGGTATGAGTCCCAACAACTAGGCTCGATGAGGTACTCATGTACAATAAGCGGGAAAAAGGGACAACGAAAGTACCAAAAACTAGTAACAACAAAGTAAAGAGAGTAAAACCCCGCTACAAGGAATCCCAAGAAAAAACATCCAACATAATTTGATCAACTGCTGAAAATAGGTGTGCAAAATCCAAGAACAATAACTAAAGAAACAATGCAAGGACATAAAATCTAGAGTGTCACGATCCAAGAAAATCCAATGTAACAAGGTAAGAACACAAAACCACGAAGAAGCGGGATCAACACCACACCCTCCCATCTCGCTAAATGGGTGGAGTGACGCCAAAAATTTGTATGAGTTTCCCAAAATCAACTACTTGAACACCGAAACAATAAAATTGGGCTTCACCAAAATAACTCCCATATAAGAGAGACATCAACATGCCAAAAGTGTCAAAAATGCGTATACAAAATCTCTCAACAAACAAGAGAAATACACTACACCTGCTAAAGAAAAATGCTCAAAACAAGAAGCATTATAATGTAGAAGGTATATAAAGTGGAGAAATAGGTTGAATGGTGGAGGATCCACACTTGTAGATTCCTCTCAATGAATGCCTAGGTCGCCACCATGAGTGATCAGATATCCACCCCAAATCAACACGTATGGATGAAGAATATGTTTTCATATGACTTGGTGCAAAATGCATAATGGGTGCATGTGAAGGAACATCATAATGTGTGTCAGGTTTATCATGTCTAACAGGTGAAATCCTAGGTTTCTCAAGCCTAAGTGAAGGTGCAAAACTCATGTGTTGCTCATGATCCTTAGAAAGAGTCGAGTGAACAAAAATAAGAGCTCTGTCAATGTGTGATCCCAATGAAGTATCTTCTCGAAAACCAATGTCATGGCAAGAATTCCACTTAACATGTGGAATATGGGAAACAATACCATGTGAATCCAATACCTCCACCAGTGAAACCCATAGAACGGAGCATGCAAGAACTAAATGCAGTGGTATTCTTCTCAAAAGAGCCATGCATATGAGCATAAGTAGGATACACAACATGTGTTACTATAATAGGCACAGATGTGGAAGAGCATGCAATAATAAGCCTCATAGGCTTAGGAGCATCAAGAGCAGTAATAGGATCAAAGATTGGTAGATCAATGTCAGTGGGTACAAGAGAAACAACTACAAGTGGACTAGGAGCATGGATATGGCTATCCAAAATATGATGGCGATGTTGTAGGCTAGCAATGTTTTTTGCGCAGGAGTGTATTAGTGTATCCTTATCGTGAATAAGTGATTATAGAAGAGAATTTTGCTTCTTGAGTGATCTATTTTCTTCCACAAATTTTACAATATCCTCTTGAAGTCCACACACTTCAGAGAAAAGCATATCATTCTCAGAATCCATGATAGATAATTATAGTGAAATTCTCAAAAAAAAATTATGGAAAGAACATGATAATATAAGGACTTTTGTAAAACATGGCACTCAAAACCGAGTTACCAATCAAACGATACAAGCTTTTCAATATATGCTCGTTATTTATTTTAGTTGCCACTAAAAAAATAAAATGCTCCATAAAAAAATGAAAGGGGCTGGAGTTAAGCACCTACTAGTAGGAATCAAGAGATTTAAGCCCTCATATGACCATACAATATGACCAGAGGCTAAGGATTTCAACTTACGAAATATTTCAGTACTACGATACCATAAAAGGAACGAAATGATCGTATAAACAATAACAAAAATGCTATTCAAACACCATGATTGATAAGATGAAATGAATAACTTTACATAAACAACAATATCATATATAATTATGGAACTTAATGAAATACAATGGGAATGAGCCTTGTTTATATAGGAAAGGAATAAAATCTAAGAACCAGTCAAGGTCATAGATCAAGCCATAAATCATGGAAAGAACTAGTCATCAAAGAAATAGTTAAGACCATAGATTTAGGAGAGAACTAGACATCAAGGATCTAGTCAATACCATAGATCAAGGAAAGAACTAGTCAATACTATATATAAAGAAAAGAACTATACCTAACAACTAAATAATATTCCCTAATATCTAAATAAATAAAAATAAATATCTACACACATAAGTGGGTGAGAATAAATACAATAAAGGTAAATAAAGTACCTAGGTGAACATGAGCTAAGGTAAATACCTACTCTAATACCTTTTCTCATTCTATTGTTCCTTAAACTTGCTTAAGATATGGTTCCAATCTACTTAATAACTCCTAAAAATATTTCATTAATATAGCTTTCCTTTATCATTGAGTGTTGTATTGGGTTATCTAATGATTTTGTGCCACGGGATCCGTGGTGTAACAAAAACTTTATCTTTGGTATATGCCTTCTATGTGAATGATAGAAATAATTTGAGTGTCTACCTCCATTTCTAGGGTAGCCAATTGATGGCCTCTAATTAAAGTGGGTTTATTTTTATTTTCTAATTGATGGCCTTTGTTTAATCTTTCTTTTCTAATTGTTGGCTTTTGCTTGATTTCCTTTCCTTTCATTTAACTTCTTATCCCTTTCCTCCTTTTCTAACCTTTGTTTTTCGTATTTTATTTAATTCCCTCTTCTCTATAACTATCATAGCCTTCTCTTCTGATCTTTTCATCATGATTGATTTTATTTTTAGTTAGAAATCTACCTAATCCTTCTTTTTGTCATTTATGTAATTTGTTTTGTTTTTGTCTTTTTCTTCATGTTGTCTTATTTATTTTATCTCGAACCATCACCCATAAAATTTTTATGAGTTGTGTCTCTTGGATTACCCTCTTGACATTTAATATCTCATGGTGCTTGTCCCCTAAAGGAACTTTTCTACACTTCTAATTAATCCTTTTCCACTAGTAGAATCTTGATTAAAATGGATTTTTTTAGAAATTTACCTCTTTCTCTCGCTTATAACTTCATAATTTTTGTGATTGAAATTGGTCCAACCATGGATGTCCCAAGTAATGATATATAAATCTAGAGTGGTTTCAAACCAATTGTCTATTCCACTTTTTAGGGATCGTTATGATTTTTGAGGATATTTAATATTTCTTGAGTCCACTCAAAAGGTTCCTCAAATATAACCATGACCACTCTATTATTTTTGCATGTGCTAAAATGCAAGGCCACAATAAGTGTGGAAATTGAGACCAAAATTCCTCTCTGTATTCTCCAAGTAATTAAGATCTTGTTCCTTTGTATGATGCTTCAAGTCTCTTTTCTTCTTCTTTAACAAATATATCAATCTAGTTTTCCCACCAATCCTCAATTTCTATTAATGATGGTTTCGATATCCTAGTGGTGAAATTTTTTTGGAAATTTGTTTAACTAAAGGAACTTGGGATCCAACACTAAAATGTTAACCTTAATCACCTTAAGCCTCAAAAATAGCGTGAGGGTTAAGAAGTTCACCCTTTTATTAGGGATGTGCAAGGGAAATGTTAACATAGTAGAGTAAATTCAAGTAGATGAACAAAAATAATGAAATATTATAGATTAATCATCAATCTTTATTCATATCTCAAAATAGTTTAGATTGGTCTCATACACACTCATGCTTTCTCTACTCTTCTATATCTCATATGTCATACTATGTAAACCTATTTATCTCATAGGGCATACTATATTCATTTGATTAACTACAATAAATTGGTAAGTGCATGAAGTTGGGGGACCAAAAAGTGGACAAAAACTTGAAAAAAATTTACGTTTTAATTTTTTGGTTTGTTAATTACAAACATATAATTCATACACATTTTAAAGAATCTAAAATTCATATGCATTTGAAAGAAGGAAAAAGCGTATGCATTTTAGAGAAGTTAAAACGCGTACGTGTTTTGTATATTATGGACTATGTATGTGTATTTGGGTGTCTTATACTTACGAGAAATAAATGGTTAAGTATAAGATTTATTTTATTGTTTATTATACATTAAATTTATTTTAGTAAATATAATAAATTAGGGTCACTTTATGCTTTGATGGAAGTGGTCCCGTAGCTCTAATGATTATAATCTAGAAGATAGTTTTTCAAAATCTAATGCAGTCAAGACTTACTCATTTTTGGGATTTCAAAGAAAGGACCTAAAACTTTCGGGGCATATATATTGTATTCGTTCTTTGTTTTGGGAAAGCATATAGTCATTTTTAGGTTTTTGACCTTTTAAATTGGATTTTGGCCCTACCACTACTTGAATTAGTACCAATTTTTAAATTTTGTCCATAATTCACTTTAGTGACCATGAATCAACTCTATGATGTTTGTCTACTTCTTACTAAAAAGAGATCCTCACTTTGTATATAGAGGATTGTTCCCTAAATGGGATTCCTGTCCTATTGCCAAAATGAGGTGATTGTAATGTGCCTCCTCCTTAAGGTGTGATAACACTACTAGGTGTTGAATGAGTTTTTACGAATAGTACCAAGTGAATTACATCAAGTGAACTTAGATGATTTCTCATTCTTAGAAACATGGTGCTCCATATAAAGATCATCCCCTCATCTTTCCTAGCTCTAAAATAATTCTTTCATGGAATAAAATTCATGATTCTTATACATGTTTTTTTCTCATATGTCTCTTATGGAGACAAATAATGCCTTAATACTTCACACATGATGGTCCTTGATACCTTGGTGACATGACTAGCTCATTTTAGCTTGTTCTGAAGGGTGTTCAATTAGCTACAAAATGGCCAAAAATGCCTTTTTAGGCCTTCAGAGGAAGTAGTCTCTCATCAAAACTAAATGAGTCGATTGATCACCTAAGACACTATTCCCTACACACTAAATGTTATTATTAGGAATTTATTTTGAGTGAGATTTTATGATTTAGGGTTTAGGGTTTAGGGCTCAAGAGGTTTAGACTCAATGTTTAGATTTTAGGGTTTAAGGTTTAGGGCTCAGGGCTTAGGGTTCATGGTTTAGGGTTTATGGTTTAGGGTTTATGGCTCAGGGTTAAGGGTTGAGGGTTTAGGATTTAGGGTTTATGGTTTAAGGCTTAAGGTTCAGGGTTTAGGGTTTAGGGATTAGGGTTGAGGGTTGAGGGTTTAGGGTTGAGAGTTGAGGGTTTAGGGTTTAGGGCTTAGAGTTTAGTTTTTAGGGTTTAGGGTTGAGGGTTTATGTAGAGGTTAAGGGTTTAGGGTTTTGGCTTAAGGTTTAGGGCTTAGAGTTTAGGGTTTAGGGCTCAAGGTTTAGGGTTTAGGGTTTAGGGATAAGGGTTTAGGTTTTAGGGTTTAGGGTTTAGGATTTAGGGCTTAGAGTTTAGGGTTTAGGGCTTATGATTTATGGTATAGTTTTTAGGGTTTAACACTTAGGGTTTAGGGATCAGGGTTTAAGGTTTAGGGTTTAGGGATCAAGGTTTAAGGTTTAGGGTTTATGGTTTAGGGTTTAGGAATTAGGGTTTATGGTTTAAAGGTTAGGGTTTAGGGTTTAGGGAAAAGGGTTTAGGGTTTAGGGTTTAAGGCTCGGGGTTTAGGGTTTAGGGGTTAGGGCTCAAGGTTTAAGGTTCATGGATTAGGCTCACCCATTCACTCACTGTAATGTTCTATGTCTTACTCATTATTATAAGTATTGACAGAGAGTATCCAACTAAAAAGGTTTAATCTACTTGGTAGGTAGAATATTCAAGGAGTCATCAAAATTTGATGCCTTTCATCTACTGATATTTTAAAGGAGGGAAATTACAGATATCCAAGAACAATTTGGTACAAATAAATGTTACCCAATACAGAGTTATCTTCTTCTTCCCATTACATGTGAACTATTTCACTCATTGTAATGTTTTGTGTCTTACCCATTCTTATTAGTATTGACAAAGAGTATTCAACTGAAAAGGGTTCATCAACTTTGTAGGAACAAAATTCAAAGAGATTCATCAAAAATTGATGTCTTTCATCTATTGATATTTTGAAGGAGGGAAATTCCCACCTCTCATAAACAAGGTAGTTGTAAAAGTAGACTTAATGATGGTTCTAGGCACAAGAATATTAAATATGGTCCTAAGATATTAAAAAGATGAACTCACTCATGAGATCTATTTGAAATATATGAGATTTAGGGTTTAACATTTAGGGATCATGGTTCATGGTTCGGGGTTTAGGGCTTAAGGTTTATGGTTTATGGTTTATGGTTTAGGGCTAATGGCTCGGGGTTTAGGTTTTTGGGGTTAGGGTGCATGGTTTAGGGTTTATAACTCAGGGTTTAGGGTTTAGAATTATGAGTTTAAGGTTTAGGGGTTATAGCTCAAAGCTCTGCATTTAGGGTTTAGGGGTTCGGGGCTCGGGGCTTAAGTTTTAGGGTTTAGGGAACAAGGATTAGGGTGTAGGGTTCAAGGCTTAAGGTTTAGGGTTTATGGTTTAGGGATTAGGGTTTAGGGTTCATGGTTCATGGTTTATAGCTTAAGGTTTGGGGTTCGAGTTATTAGTTTAAGGTTTAGGGGTTAGAGCTCGGGGCTCTGGATTTAGTGTTTAGGGTTTAGGGCTTAGGGCTCAGGGTTTAGGGTCTAAGGTTTAGGGTTAAGGGTTAAGGGTTTAAGGTTTAGGTTTTAGGGTTTAAGATTTAGTGTTTAGGGTTTAGGAATTATTATTTTGATTTTAAGGTTTAGGGTTGAGGGTTTAGGTCATAAAGTTTAGGGTTTAGGGTTTAGTGTGTAGGATTTAGGGCTTATGGTTTAAGGCTTAGAGATTAGGCTTTAGGGTTTATGGGTTAGGTTTTAAGGTTTAAGATTTAGTTTTTAGGGTTTATGGTTTAGGGTTTAATATTTAAGGGTCATGGTTCATGGTTTAGGGTTTAAGGATTAAGGCTCAAGGTTTAGGATTTAGGGATCATGGATAAGGGATGAATATTTAAGGATTAGGGTTTATGGATTAGAATTTAGGGTTTAAGGTTTATGGTTTAGGTTTTAGGGTTCATGGATCATGGTTTAGGGTTTAGGGTTTAGGTTTAGGGCCTTAGGTTTAGGGTTTAAGGTTTAGGGTTTAGGGTTTTGATTGTAGAATTTAAATGCTAAAATATTTAGGATGAATGCTGAAATCTTGAAAATTACCTATGTACTGACCAAATTATACTATAAAAACTATCTCCTAAACCATGACTAATGGAGCTGTGAGACTAGTTCCATAAGGTGTAGAGTAACCTTAATTTCTTATATTTACTAAAATAAATGTAAAGTATAAGTTTTCATTTATTATTAATTTTTCATTTATTATTATTTATATTTTATTATTTCTTATACTTAAACATTTTTATTTGTACATAGAAGCTTTCCAAAAGCATATACAATGTTTCTACTATACATAACCCATACACATTATAACGCATACATGTTTTGTGTTTTCACTTGTTACAAGCCATGCCTCTAGGCTTGGGATCTAGTTTGGGTCCCCAAGCTTGAGGCGTGGACCTGCACAAACATAAAAAACAACTTGTTTTTGCAGGGAAATGCAAAAATTCTACTTCCTCCATGATAAATGAACATAAAACAATCTATTCATTTAAAAAACATTATACCATGACGTAGAGTAGAGTTTCTTCTTTCTAAAAATATAATTTTTCAAAATTTTATGACTAATATAAGGTTTCCATATTATTTATTTTCTAACTATGCCTTTTTATAGCTATTTTTTGAAGTTTAAATATGTTTATCTTTCATCGTGTATTTTTTTTGGGGTCATCGAAATTGAAAAAAAAATATACTAGCACAAACTAGGCCTAATTCTATACATATTCAAAAATATAATTTTCTATATTTTTTGAGGTAGTTAGAGGGGGCACGGTTGGAGCTCCATTATTTTTCAAAACATAAAATTTATGTACTAGAAAAATCATAAAAATATTCTATCCCAAACTAGATGCTCCTAGCTATCTTTCTACTAAAGGGTTTTCAAAACTACTAAATGGTGGGGGAACGAAAGTCACTATGTTATGTTTTTTAACAAAAATAGGAGAACTTATTGGTATTTTAATTATTTGACCCACTTAAACTTATCATTTTTCAATAAAATTTAGTATCTTAGAAACTAGATTCAAAATTCTATAATTCATGT
This sequence comes from Taxus wallichiana var. yunnanensis, assembly GCA_018340775.1. NCBI lineage: Eukaryota > Viridiplantae > Streptophyta > Pinopsida > Cupressales > Taxaceae > Taxus > Taxus wallichiana. The sequence continues at coordinate 80,493,689 of CM031244.1, forward strand.
TTATACAACATCTTCCAATTTTGAGTGTAACTATTTCAAAAAACTTATACAAGTTGAATTTTTTTATTTTTCAGAAAAATACGTCCACTTAAGACCCCCTTTTGGCCCCCAACTTGGTGTAGTTACCCAAATATATTTCTTACAAAATAAACCAAAAGACACTTCTTTTATCATGACCTTATCGACTTCCACCGTATTATATATTCATGACCTTGTTAGTTACGTATATTTGGATATAATTTCAAGGATTTTTCCTATGTTCAACGAATTTCTCTATATTCTACGGGTATCTACATAATTCATTAGCTACATCCTTATCTTTGCTGGTGTGTCTTTAATTTTGTGGGTTATTCCAAAACTTGATGAAGAACCCTATCAACATTTTTAATGTCATTAAAAAATATCCCATCACTCCATTGACTTTGACCTCTTATGCCCAAGTCTCGTAAATCTAGACTCATAAAAGTTTAATCTTCACTCCTTTGAATTAGACCTCTCTGCCCAAGTATTATACAACATGAATCATTGAAGATAAGTATTCAATCCATTAACTTATACCTCATCCACGGGTCTGTGTCTCGTATGTAGGAATCTTTAAATATTTCGATTCAATCCTTTAACTTGGATCCCGTCTACCCAAATATCATAACTCAGGAATCTTTGAATATTTTGATTCAATCCTTTGACTTGGATATCATCCACCCAAGTCTTATAACTTAGGACTCAATGAATCATTTTATTCACTCTCTGTTTACTTGGACCTCATCCACTCGGGTCTCATAAATCGGGACCATCCAACATTTATAAACATATACCTTTCTTCTATTGAGTCCATTGTAAACACTCATTCATGAAAAATCATAAATTATAAAAAGCCTAAAAAGAGTATAAATATCCATATGAAACCCTTCCTTACAGAAAAATTTGAATAGTAAAAATGAAAAAGTAAAAATTCTTGTTCGAGGTGTTCTCCACACTAGGGGATGCAACTTGTATAAATTTTTTTAATTGTTTCACCCATTGACAAATATATTAATCATAAAATTATCATATATTTTCAGTCTTCACCTTTACAACACAAGGTTAATCTTGTTCCTATTAGGAATAATGTGCCTCATCCCTATTATGGTTTCTAGCATTTTAGATATTTTTACGTATGGTTTTGTATCAAAGCTTAATTATGGCCAATCCCCCTTTTAAACAATCTCTCTCTTTAAAAAAAATCACAAAAATTCTTTACCTAGATCTTTTATCCACCCATCTCAGTGACTAAGGTGATAAGATTTTACATCCTACTAGTCTCATGAGGCCGAGCTTTGAGGGGAAATTATCTTTCCCACAAGCACAATATCAATAAACAATATAAATCAATCTAAAATATAAAACATATATAACTCATTATACCTTTCATCCTTCACATAGTATTTGGAGATGATACCCATACTTCTTACTAGTAGTGTGAGACGGGAATGGAGGTAGGTATCCTTACCTGCTAGCATTTTCTATTTAGTTTTGATCCCTTTCGTCTTACTAGTGGCATCGGGAAATATGTATGGGTCCTTCAAAACAATAATCAAACAAAATAAAGTCTTCAGAAAATATGAATCAAAAGTGATTAATCATATTCATCCTACGAATTAAGTTAGTTGCTCATGTTAAGAGGGACAATAATCTTTGTAACTAGATATTTCTAATTAGTAGGCCATCAATGGATCTAAGTGTAGTCAAAAATTATAAATTGGAATCATTAAATAATCTTTACTAGAGATGAGCCACATTTTTCACATGTATCATTGTTATACCTCGTGTCTTCGTGTCCATCATCTTAATTTTCATATCACTAGTCTCATATTTCTCACACCCTTCTTGGCTCTTGGTGATGAACCCTCACATCTTCCTAGTTGCATGGAGTCACGAATGGAGTGATACATATAATCATCATCTACATTACGTCATGGGATGAAATGATTATAATTATTTGAATGAGTTCAAATAGTGTATGCTTTTGCTGAATTAAAATACAAAAATATTCAAATATATTTAAAAATCCAAAAAAATTCAAATATGTTCGAAATAAAAAAATTCAAATATGGTTAAAAATACAAAAACATTCAAATATGTTAAAAAACCAAAAACTATATCAAACTGGAAAAAATAAAAACATTCAAAAATGTTTGACAAAATCTTAACAACTACGTAACATAGTTCAACAATATCATCATTTGATGAAAATCCTACTGATCGTTCCAGATCATCTTCCGATAATCACTTTTCTTTCTGTGATGTATATCTATTCTTGAGGTAAAAAAATCAATCACCATTTCACAATATAACTTTTCTTTGGGAATAATTGGAATAAATCTAATTAAAATAAAAATTCAATGGGATCTAATAAGAGTGTTTTTGAAGTATTTAAGATCACTCTACTCTTGACCCTATCCAATCCTCTTGCACATCTAAGTTATCGGTCAAGGAAATTCATATCTGTGTAATTTTTGGAACACATTGGGAGTGTCATTGGATGTCGTTATTATAAATTGTACTATATTGTTGCGGTTTGTCAACATTGTGATGATTAATATGTTTGTTTGTTATTTTTTTATACCTTTTCATTGTAGACTAATTGCAATTTAAATTATTAACATCTTAATTCATAAATAAATTTGGTGTAGTTAATTCATGTTCGTATTGGGTTTATTTGACATGTTTTTAATGTGTCTTTGAGTCACTTGTAAGTCTTATGTTCTCATCCTAGTTTATTAAATAAGTCTACAAATTTGCAAAAAAATCCTATATTCCAAAAATTCAAAAAATGTTGCAAAATTTATAAAAATCTAACAAATTCACATCTTTGCAAATATCCTATAATTGGAAAACACATGAAACTATTTCAACAACATAATACAACCTTGGTAAAGTAACACTTTTATCTACTACCCTAGTGATCATTCCAATCTTACGACTATCACAACACATCCTCTTCCCTTTGTATGATTAATCTCTTCTCGAGGCAAGTCAAAATCAATTAGTTTTCCTTCATAATATAACTTCACCTGGGGAAATTTATCTTAGATTAATTTACAAAACAGATCCAAAAAGAGTATATTTTGGATTATTTAAGCATCACTCTGCTCTTCGTGATCATATTCTCATGCATTTCATACATTAAATGTTTGGGGGAAATTACATATGCTTAATCATCACTTTGTGGCACATATTAAGGGTATAGCTCATTGTATTCTTTTCAAAGTTGTGTTGCATTGTCGATATTAATTTTAAAAAAATTACATGTATTTCATTATCATTTTGGCTTCCTTTTAGCTATGATGCATATTTTTACGATGTATATTTGGTTTGTTTTTTCCTTCTTATCTTTTCATTTCTGCGTATTTTTTTATGCACATAATGGGTTAAACACCACAAGTATTTCAAAATCTTGGTGACACCTCTATTGTGCAACAAAAAAATAAGGTTTCTCTTATATTTACAATCTCCAAATAATGTTTGAGCTACGAGCAAAATCCCTCATATCCTCTTTCAAATTCCTTTCCTTTTCCAATCAAGCAACTTTCCACTCTCCAAATAATGTTTTACTTGAGGGGACATTCCCTTAGCATATACACTCGTTGGGGCATCCAAATGATTCACTAGGGAAAATCCAAACATCTTATATATTTCCTATATTTCGCTCATTGATTTGCATATTTGTACTATCTCATTAAATGTTATTACTTTATAATAACACTTAAAGGATGGGAAAATGTAGAAACCCCAAAAATACATACCTATTTATAGCCTATTTCTATACCATCGAGAATGAATTAAATTAATTCTATCCTAATATAATCCATCCCTTTAAAATTAACAAAAAATAATTATAATTACATGATCCTACCCTTTATAATTAATTAATGTAATTCTACCATGCCTTTGGAATTAAAAATAATAATTCTTACACCCTTTAACTAATATAATTAAACATTTACTCAATAAAATGATTAATTATCCCATCACAATTATAACTAATTAAATTAGTTATTAAATAATCTTATTTATCGACTCACACTCCACTCAACTCTACTTCTATAACCCTATAATGGTGGGGTAAATAAGATTACACGTACAACCACCTCTCGTGAATAAAATTCAAATAATCACTACCCTTGCATAGTTGTAACCGCACAAAACAAAGTCTCTAACTATTTTAGGAAATTGTGATTATGATCCTAGATCTCATTAAAACTATGATCCACTTCTCATGGCCTCATCCTCAACTATAAAATGCAGGCCATTCCTTTGCAAACCATCCTTGGAAGCTTTATGCAATTTACAACCAACTTTTGTCAAAATTTTCATTTGCATCCTCGTGTTTTTCTAAGCCTATGGCATTGGCACTCTATGTTTGGAGAATTAATCAATAGAACCAAAATTTCAAACATCATCAATATTATGAAGGTCTAAGTGCTTCAAAAATATTCTTTGAGTTTTGCAAAGAGATACTCACAGGAATAGATTGTAGCATTTTTGTTTGTCTTTCATTTATTGTAGTTTTCATTTCTTATACATGTTCTTTCTTAGTACTTATATTACTATCATCATTATTTTAATTTATTATTTTCTAAAACATATTTGTTAGTTCTTGTGATACTACTTTTCCGCTTCATTGTATATAGCCTAAGTGCCTTGTTTATCTTGTGACATTATGGGTGTCCTATGTTTATAGTTTTAAGACTTTCATGTCTGATTTAAATTTATTCTCTTATATGTATTATAGGTTCCTTTTATATCTTGTGACACTATGGGTGTGCCATGTTTATGGCTATATACCTTGATATTACTCTTATCTACATGTTATGGTTTTTGTTTTCTCACTTGATTGTTGTTTCCAGCTCTATTACATCATTTTTACTACTATTACTAATGTTATTATTATTATCAATATTAGTTTTTCTCTTATTTCTATGTTATTTTATCTCTTTATGTGTCATGGTTGACACCATATGACTATCACTTTATCATTATATGTTATCCTATATATTCATATAAATATATTACGTGGAAACACATCTATTCTTTTTAGATGTACACTCAAATGCTTTATCACACATTCCTCAAAAAAGGAGACATTCATCGAGATATATTCTATAATCATAGAAATAACTCTAGGCTCATACATAGGTTTTTAAAATGAACAATTCTTAGGAAACCTATTCTAATAAAAAAAATTGGTAGAAAATACATAGGTGAAAGACCTTACATAAATTTCAAGTATTATACAAACATTCTTAACAATAACATACATTTCTATCATGCGAGAAGCTTCATAATATTTTTCTATAGTTTCATATTTTAATTTATAGATGCACATTTTTAATATAATATTATATTCGTATGACACCTTTCTCAAGATTTTATAGGGGTATGAATATTTTACTCCTTCTCCACTTGATTACTCAATTCTAGTTACCAAATATAGGTGTTTTTGGGAGTACGAGTCTCCTTCTCCATTGTCATTTCAATTTCATACACACTTCTACTTGGTAGTACAACACATGAGAATGGAATGGGAGTAATAATTCTATTTTATACCTTGTGCCTAAATATTTAAAAAAGTGGGCTTGGATCTATCTACATCAGCATGCGATATGGGGTGGGTAGTCTTTCATATCCTATTTCAAAGAGGAATATATCAATGTTACTAAATTTTTGATATCGAGTATTCTTCCTTAATGAGGTGCATTAGTGCCTCTCTCTTGTTCTATCTATATATTCTATTTAGTGTTGGGTTTATCTTTTAGAACAAATGAGAATTGGTCACCCCTAATCATTCACAAAGTTCAATTTTTTTTTTTTTCGAAATCTCTAGCTGCAAGTAAGGAAAAAATAAGTTTTTCCCTTCACAATACAAATAGGTGTATTTTTCCATGTTTTAAATCTCTTGATTTCACTTTATGAAAGTTCATATTCTATGTTTACATTTGAGTTATAGTTCAATTTTTATAATGGACATTAACTAAATCTATATTGTAGGTTTCAACATGGAGCATGCTAACACCAACACATTTGATCAAATAAAAATATGAGTGAAGATAATGTGTGTCTACACACTTAGGTATCTTTTTCTTAAGCATGTAATATTAATTTTATACTTAATGGGGAAAACCATTTGAGAATTGTAATAGTAATTATGATTCTTGGATAAGCTAGAAATCTACATCCTATCCCATATCAAAGTGCATATTGCTATCTCTTTCCTAATTTGCTTATTCCCACACATCGACGTGTCTACAATTATTCATAAAAATCCAAGAAATAAATGTGTAGAATCCTAAATTCTACTCATTCCTAGCGTCTCTTTTGATTCGGTCGATTGATGACACTTCATCAATTAGCTACTCTTCACTCCATTCTCGGATGCCCATTTACAACACCTTCTTGGTTGTATTCCTCCTATATTCAACCCATTTGGTTAATAAACCCCCTTTTATTAGCTAAACATATTCCTATTTCCCTCTAGATCACTTTTATAGGCTTCCTAGGCTATCTATCAATCACATCTAGTTAATCAGACTCCCCTCAACTCTCAATGAGTCTCTAATCACTTGCTAATCAAGTTTAACTAGCCTAAACCTAGCTTAACTAGTCCAAAGCATGTTTACCACTCCTAATCATAAAGTTATTTTGGCTTACCTTTAGTCCCACATGCACCCAAAGTTCAAATTCTTCCAAAGAGAAAACTATAAATACAAGGCTAGGCCTTCCCATTCAAGACTTACAACTTTACACAACACAAAACCAAAACAAGTCTAAGAAAGCTAGGATTCCATTTGTATTAGCTTTAGCTAATAAGACATTTGATCTTAAGCTTACCTTCCTCCATTGTAGTAGCATCCATTTCTTCATAGGTTAGTAATGAAAGAGCTAAACTTGGCCTTGTAGCCATTTTAGTGAGATTCATTCACCTTTGTGAAGTAAACAACTAATTAAACCCTTTGATTGCTAAATTGATCTTCTTAGGTTCAATGCTTAATTAGTGATCTAAAGAGTAGAGAGTAGCATATATGTTAGTTTAGATTTAATCTAGTTTCATGTGATGATAGAAGTTGCTCTTGTTTAGCTCTTATCATGATGGTTTAGTGTAGATTAGATTCATGCTTTGAAGTTATATGTTTTAGCTTATTTTCAATAGCATACTAATTTATACATGAACACAAAATGCTTAAGATTTGACCATCATAGTGCAAATTTCAGATTTTATCTACCTTTTTCTTGTCCAAAACCATACTGATTGGTTAGGATGTGAAATATGGTCTGACCCGACTTATATGTTCTTGGACTAACACTTCTTGCAAATCTAATTTCCATGTAATAACATTTATTAGGTGTTTTCATATTTCTAGTTCATACTTATCATGATAATTTACCTTCAAATGCCTATATAAAAATACGATCACCTCCTTTACTCACTCGTAACAACTTGGAAAACATATATAAAAATCATTTAGCACACTCATTGTAATATTCACAAAATGCACCCAATGATCCCTAAATATTTCTAAAGTTGATGCACATCCATTAGGGAAGCCTCTAATATATTTTAAATCCCTCAAATAGGTCAAGGAGTCTATATTCTCCCATTTCCAAGAACATTGAAATACCAACTTCAAATTCCTAGTAAGAGCATAATCCTCTCAAGTATGTTTAAGGTGGTTCAAGTTTCCAACTAGCTACATTCATATAGATATTACATGTTAGGTGGATAATTGCATATGGTTTGATTCCTCGTCAAATTACTACCGGTGTAGGAAGTGAACAAATTACATTATAACCCAAAAACTAACATTCTTATAGGGTATTCTACCCACGGTTAGTTTTTGAGTTTGATTTTTTTGGTTACATATAGTTTCAAGATTGTGCAAAACTTATTTGGAATTGAAATGTATTTCTAGACCATCGAAGGATAGAGGAAGTTATAAAACCCCACACTACGTGATTTGAGGACCATACATAACAAATCATCTTCAATATTCTAGTGAATTTCTCGAGAATAAAGCATTTTCAATCTTTACACTCCAAAATTCTTCATTTTTGTATACATGTCTCTCTTATATAGTCATGTGTAGCTAAGTAAATCCTCCTTTTGTTTTCAAAATTCTATCATATTATAATCACTATTTAAAAAAACCAATATTTTAGTCTTATATTTTATAGTTAATGTTAGAGGTTAATTAATCATAAGAGCTCCTAGTTTAAAACCTTACTTTCCTTTTTAGTTGATACTCATTCCATAACATAAATCTATTAAGGTTAAAAGGGTGTACACATAAAATATAAACACACAAAGTAAAATTGATATGATTAATACTCACATAGAGAGGTTATATATATATATATATATATATATATATATAGTGTTATAATCTCCAAAAAATAATACTCAACACTTATCTCCTTCAACTACTCATGTCTAATAGTATTGTCGGTTAAAACTCAGCCATAATCACATTCTAAATATAGAATGTAACATATATGTCTCTCACCTCATGATTTTTGATCAACTAAATATTGCATGTAATGTTTATATGAATTTTTATTATAACTCATCGCACCACATAATAACACATTAACAGTGAATACTAAAAAAACGTTCTAAAATTCCCCCTTAGTGTGAACGTGGGGAGTATTAACACCAAAAGAACTGAAATAAAAAAGCATGTGCATACATGATTTAGGTATGCAATCTAATATGATAGATATTTATTTCATATGATCACTTAAATACATATCACAATGTATCATGCTTTCAATTATAGTGAATTTTGGGTTTTTCATTTGCTAAACATGTACTTCCAATGATCACTTGTATATGAAAAATTTCCCTATTTTTAAGTCATGTGAGTGTTAAGCTTATTACTTTACAATTGATATTTAGTATTGCGCAATAAATAATCATTATAGTATTCTAATTTCCTATTATTCTATTTATAATATAGATTTATCCTACACACCATAGAAAACATTAAAATACTAGAAATATATGAAACTATATCAAATGTGTGATGTTTTCATTATCATATGATGAGAGGACATAAATTTTCTTGTAGCCTTAATCACCTCCTTACTCCATTTCCGTTGTTGCTTACTTAGTAGATATGAGATTGAAGCTTAGTTTCCCATTTATGAGATCATTTTATCTATGTATGGAATTCAATAGTACATGTCCCGGATACTTGCAATTTTAATAAAATGTACTAGTCTTTGTCTTTTAATGTTTGGCCTTTGACTTATGTTTCTTTTTATTTGTAAAATAGCTTTCCTTCTTTTTATAAACATAAACTCTTCTTTTTTATGATCAAGATTTTTTATATATTATTTTTATCACGTAAAATAGAAATTATTCCTTTGATACTAATATTCAATTGTGTTGAAATAATAAAGAGAATACACTTCTCCATGACTTTATATCTACACCCCGTATAGTTTTAGTTGACTTGTGACAAAGGAATTGGTTACAACTAAAAATTCATCCATTTATGAATGGTTGATTTAAAATTAAACAATTTTGAAAAAACCAAAAATTAATCTATGTTTGTAGCACAATGGAATAAGCATGGGGGAGGGGGCTGAATTGGTCCTTCAAAACCTTTAACCAATTATAATTAACTTTCACAAACCATTAACCATTAAATATTGCATTAAGGTGAGATTAACAATCATTTATATGAGCATACCTAAGAGAGAGTACACAATAACATAATATGTAAAGTAGGAAACCCTCAAAAGGAAGAAAACCCACTAAAACGTTTGACAATATTACTCAAACAAAAGACTTGAATGAATATCACACATCACACAAGATTTTTTTAGTGAGGAGCCAACCGCATAAGGATCACATACCCCTAGTCAGCAAGACACCAACCCTATAAGGAATATAATACCCCTAATGCGATACAACACCAAATAAACCACCTAAATATGAAGACCACCGATGATATGTTGTTGCTACAACTGATAGTGATCACAATTTTAGTTCCTCTCTCTCAAAATCCTCTTGAAACAAACTCTCTCCTAATTTGCTCAATCTTTCTTCTTCATGGGCTGATTAGGTCTATTAACCTTGCTACTATTCTCTTGTATCTCTATCAATGTCTTTTTTCAGCTCTGTCTTGATGCCATCAAACCTCCTTCACACTCTCTCTAGGCTACCACTTTTCTCTCTCACACAACTTGTCACAAATAACCAAATAATTTCACTTCAATACATGAATCTTCATATAAACATTACTAGGTTGGCCATGACCATTTATTTCATTCATACGGACATCAAATTAAAAAAATACCCATATAGGTCGGTAACACACCAAGACACTAAACAAACACAAAATAGGCATGGAAGTCTAAATCCCCCTTCATCGAGCACTCCATGGACTTCAAGCACACAAAGAAGCTTAATCATGCCTTCAAAGGTTCAACACATGTAAATGAAAACATATAAAAACCTTACATAATCTCATCAACCTCTTCATCATCCATTTGAATATGATAACACCTCAAGTAGGATTGTTTCCTACTTAAACTAGGCATCTCCAGGAACTAGTCTTCAACAATGAAGTCCAAAAACACATAAAAACAACACAAACAGGTCATATAAAAACTCATATGAAATCTAATGACCTGAATATCATAAAAAATGTACTATAATTGATGACTCAACCCTCAAAGCCATCAAAAAAACTTATCCCTTTAAGTAACTTGAAGCGCCTAGAAACCAATTTTGCAAACTTGACCTTCTCACACCCTTTTTGACACTTTAAAGAAATATAAATGCATGTAATAGGATAAATTTTCACCCATTATCAATCTCTAATGGATAATAATCATCAATCAAGAAAATATATTGAGCTTTCATACCAACTTCAAACCAAAGTAGTGTTGTTCTAAACCATTCAAACTATGTCAACTTGTGACCTTCTTCATGCCAACTTGTATCATCTCCGAGCTCAACCAATGCTTTAATATGTCATGTAGGAAGTTTAAAATACCACCAAGGCCATCAAAAATCATCACCAAGTCCATAAGTTCCCAAGAACTTAAATTTTATATGACTACTTAAACCGTGTTCTTGGCCTAAAAAGTCTTCATGTTTTTGCATGTGTAAACCTCCAAATGAATACACCATGATCTAAAATCATTAAAAAATATAGCATAGATTCCATAAAAATTAGAACACCAATTTATTTCATAGGTCAAATGGAAAACTTTAGAGAAAAAAACACTTTCCTAAAAACTAACAGATTTGAGTGGACTCCACCAACAATAAAGTCATCAAACTACCACCATTTAAAATATGGGAAAGTCCTCTCCATCCTAAAAATAAAATTTGATGATTCAATCCATTATGATCGCATACCAATAATATTTCTGCCATCACTAGTGAACTAAGGTTTAACTAGGGTTTTTGACCAACTAACCTTCTTAACATTCGTTCATCTATAATATACCCTTATTGTTGATCAAAGAACACTTGATAGAGCTCACACAAGAAGTCCGCATAGGAAAACAAGCCGGAGTTTAAGGCACGAATGGATAAGAAGAACGCACGCGTGGATTAGAAGTTTGGCATTAAGGACTTAGCTAATTTTGAGCATGAAGACCTATTTTTAGAAGATGGCGTGCGGAACACACCAACGATGTAGAGATATGTGCGCCACGCATTGTCTATCTTTGGAGGATTAGATCAAAGCATTTTGTATGGGGACGAGCTAAGAATAGGATTTTTCTTGATTAACTATAAGAGGTCTATAGATAACACACTTGCATGTGTGGCTATGCTTGTAAATGGCGCGTGGCTATTAATAGCATGTGGCCTATTTTTGGAATAGATAAGCGGTGAAGGGCAAGTCCCCACCCTATATATATGTAGTGAATTACCTGAGAGAGGGAGATGAGAGATATATAGGTATATGCAGAGTGTAAGAGGTAAGCATAAAGAGATATGTGCATATGACTAGATTATTGTATCAGATCCATGCGTGCATCGGTATAGAATTCCATTATTGTAAGGAGATTCTATGTTTATTAATAGATGGAAGTTATTGGCTGAATCTAAGTGTCATTCTTGTGTGTAATTGAGTAGTGCATGTTCTTGATTCAATCATGATTATTATTTAAGCTTGTTCTTTCATAGATCTGAATATGGCATGCATTGTAGAATGATGGATTAGTTATGGATCTATATGTTTCTTCCTTCATCACGCTAACATCCTGCTACAACAACCCTAAAGAGGGACTTGGTACCTTTACGCACTTCAGGTGAGTGCTCAGTCTAGGCTGAGTGATGTGTTAACACGTCTAGGGTGTTATCTAGTAAATTCTAGGCTACATCATTGGTTCTATTGCCGGGACCTCTTTTTCAGTTATTTTCAGGATGGTTCACGATGAAGACGTATTGATTAACTCTAGCAAGTATTGAGGAGTGGATACATGACCTGGTGGAAGAATATGCACGATGGTTCAGCAGTGGATTTGAGTTTAATGCATGCACTTGGGTAGAATAGAATTTGTATAATAGCTTATATGAGAGCTTTTTCACCATCTTTCCAGTAGAATTATATGAGTGGCTGATTGCTTATGCATCTAAGCGGAATTGAAGGTATCGTGCACTTGTCTGGACACAAGAATAATTTCAATCCCTTTATGATGTTGATCGATCTCGGACTCACGCTATGGATACATGGTTTCGTGGTGTTCTAAAAATTTATATTTTGGAATATTCTTTTTGACGTATTTTTTCCCGGAGGTTCTTTGAATTCCGGTTTTGCGATATCCTAGAGGAGCATACCGCAAGGTATTCCACTAGCAATCAAGATCTTGATGGTAACTTTGAACCTAGAGAGTAAACCGATGGCTAACTAAAATTCACCACACGTGAAGGTAGGAACAACTTTGGTGAAATATGGCAGACCTAGCGTAAAGGTAGAGAGAGGAAAGGCGGCTTAAGTATAATGAGGCACTTGAGAGTGAAATAGAGGAGTGTATCACTGAGAAAGTATGGCATTGAGGAGAGAGATGGCTCATGAAGGATTTGAATCTCACATAGAAGACGTGGAGCCAAAGCATCAGGAACTCCCCATCTTGGAAAGCATGACAGAGATCCCCCCTTGGCTTCACACAAAAGTGTGTCAAAAATACTACCTAGGCAAAGCATGCATGCATCTTAATCCACCTAGTGACCTAGCCCTTGCACTTGGTTTTCTAGTATCTAGTATGAAAAGTAACCAACAAGATAACTTGGGAAGTAGGAGAGTAGGAGTAAGTCAGGGAACAAGTACATCAATGGCAGGATAGATGGCTTCAATGTTATTTGGAGGAACATTCTTAGGTGCATCATCCGTACAGAACGTGAGTGCGCTAAATCTTGGATTAACCTCTGGAAGTGGAACTACCTTATAGACTATAGGGGTTCAGTATAGTACTACCATCAGAGCACATGGGAGTACATCTACAGGTCCTATTCTAGCTACAGGTGGAGGATCAAGAGGTATAGGTGGTTATGGAGGTAGAGGAAACACAGGAGGTTCTGGATCAAGTGGTCAAGGCCCACAACAACCACAAAATATCTATATGGAGATGTATCTTCGTCTCCAGAGTATAAGGGGGTATAGAGGATATTGCCAAACATGTGAATATGTGTGAAATATTATGGCGTGCGAAAGGGATCATGACTTTTGAGTGTAAGGAAAGTCAATTTACTACTACATTACAAGGATGTGCACACAGCTAGTATAGGAAGTTTGACCCTGATCAAACTTGTGTGGATTATGTAGCATTGAAGGATGCTTTCTTAAAAGAGTTCTATATCCCAGAGTTTGAGAAGAGTATCAAAGCATGCTCAAAGATATCAAGCAAGGCACTACTAAGAGTGTATGTGAGTATGATGCCCATTTTAAGACACTTCTATCTAAGTTGTCTTATGATATTCACGCTAGCCAACATGCATAATGGTTTTTTGGAGGATTGATTACACCATTCAGAAGAGCACTATCACATAATACATACACTGATCCACGTGAAGCCTTTGGAAGTAGCTTTACATGCTGAGGTAGTTGGGAGCATTGACATTGGCATTAGTCCATTCTTAGAGGCACAAATTGCAGCTATGGAAAAATAGTTAGAGAAGCTATCAGTGAATTCAGCCCATGAAACACGCTTATGGATTTGGTGTATAGATTGTGAAGTGGAAGGTCACACCAAGGATAGTTTCCCTCACAGATCTATACATTCATTGTTGTTAGACTATGAAATCTATCATTTGAATCATGATGCTAGCCATTGTCCTTTGTTATAGTGCGTGATAAGGAAGAATGTATCCGGATTTTGTAATATTTTCAGGTCCATGAACCATGATACTGAGGATTTTCAATTGATTGGTCAGATCCATGATGCTATAGACATCCCAGTATGACAAACAAGTGTAACGGATAAATCTAAGGACAATAATGAGCACTAGGATTGGGATCATAATAAATCGCGCTATGACATAAATGAGGGCCTTTTTGAAGGAGTTCGTGGAAGAGGACATGGATATTAAGGTGGATATGGAGGATGAGGCCATGGTGGAGGAAGAATCAAGTTTCCTTGAGGAACATGTTATACATGCAGATCCCTTGATCATTATAGGTGTGAATGTCCCCAAAATGTTACATGTTCTTTCTACGGAAATAATCATAGCTATGAGGAGTTCCCGGACTTATATGAGCATCTTAGTAAACAACATAAGTAGGAAAACAAAGGCACATGGATGGTTAGGATCCAATATGTGGAGGAAAACTAGTGGATGCCCAAGATAGCACCAGAACTTGAGGCCTTAACTATGAAGATTACCACACATGCTGAAGCGGCATGCACAAGAGAGGAATTGTACCAGAAGCCTACAATCATTAAGGAGGAGGTTCTGCATGCAAGGTACCCTAGATATTACCCATCATAAGGAAGTCTATCAAGAGACCATAGAGGTCCTAAAAAATCTTCAAGGTGAAATACAATGTTTAAAAGAGCAGTCCAGAAAGATGGAACAAAAGAAAGAAGCAAGGAAGGTACCCTTTAATATTGATGACATCAGAGAGGTGTGTAAAATACTACACCAAGAGAATATTATTCCATTATTAGGGAATGGGTTGAAGGGGAACACTCTACGCAAAAACACTAAGAATGAACGGTAGATCCTACATGCAAATCTTCCCTATGATAGCATTGACTATGATAAAGAGATCACTCGGAATGCTATTGTAGATGGATGACTATTGAGTAATATTTTGATTGATACAGGTGCGTAAGTCAATGTTCTTACTTTATATGCATGGGTACAAATGGGGAGACCTCCATTAACACCATCATCTAATGTGTTATTTATGGAAAATAGGACTAAGGCCACTCCCATAGGAGTTTTGAAGGATGCATCCATAACTTTACAAGGGGCCAAATTCACTAGGGATTTTGAGGTATTAGCACTTGTAGAAGAAGACAATTTTCTAGCCTTTCTTGGACGCCCTTGGTGTTATGAAAGTAATTTTGATTTGAGATTCAATAAGGGGTATTTCAGATTTGAGAACAAATAGGAAAGGGTTGTGATACCTTTGATAGATGGGAAGTCTACACCGTATGTTGAGCCTCTAAGTGAGGAGGACTTAAACAAAATCTATGTACGCGTTATTCAGGACCCAAAGGTCAATGAGCCATCAAAGGAAGGCATCCTACAATGGGAGGATTCTCACTCTATTAGTGATACTACGAGTATTGCTTGTGACAATTGGGCTCATGGTACATATGAACTAGTAGGACGTGACATAAAAATCATAGTTGTGTGTAAGAATGTAATTCATTATGTTCAATGGATAGGTGGCACAAGTACCTTGGTATACAAGAGAGAATATCTTCTGTATTTTGAAATCCATGGAAGCATGAGTCGGAGATCAAATTAAGAGAAGAGACATGTTAGCATATATCTTGCATGGGACAACAACGTGCTGGTGGGTAGTTCACAAAGATAATCTTATGGAGTGGAAGGAGATTAGAATTACCTTATCTACCAGGTTTGTAAGAAGCAATGCACCTACGCATATTTTCACTTATAATGGTGATCAACCTATTCAACACCACATTCAGCAGTGTGAGAGACTTTGGACAGCAAGATAGGAAGCATTACCACCTTCACTCTGGGTGCATAAATTGTATTCCACTCTACAAGGGTGCGCACGTGCTTGGTATGTATACGTAGAACTACATCGAGAGACTGGAAACAAAAAAAAATTTGACTGCAGGAATGATCCATACCTTTGACTACTTTTCTTCCCAACCTCCAATAGAAGAGGCATTAAAATTTGTCAAGCGGTTAACCATGGGAGATAGTGCAAAGGCGGAGGAAATCATATAGGAATTATTTGGTGAGACAGAATAGATGCACGTTTTGAAGAAGAAGGAGAAGACTCCATATTGCTTGAACGTGCTTGCCTTGAGAAAGAAAAAGGAAAGATGGTGTACATCGTGGATGATGAGGAAGTTGAAAACCTGGATATTGACCATTCATAGGGGCACGCGAGGTCTTGGATAGTGCAAATAAGGATAAGCGTGCATACCATGAACCAATGAAGACAAAGAAGGTCAATATAGGATCATAGGCTGAGCCTAAGGAGGTCATAATTGGAGACTATTGGTCAGAATCGGAAGTGGCAAAGATCATTGAGTTACTCAAGGATTATCAGGACTTATTCCCTTGAGGGTATCATGAACTTAAAGGCGTGCATGAATCACTTGGGGAAATGAAGATAAAACTTAAGGAAGGTGTGCATCCAGTGTGAAAGAGACCTTAAATAATGAATCCTAATTTACATGAAAAGGTAAAATAAGAAATTGATAAAATGTTAAAATATGGAATTATCAAGCCCCTTGATGAGTCGAATGTGTTAGTCTAATGGTGATCGTATCAAGAAGGATGGTAGAATTGAAATATGTGTGGGCTATAAGGAGCTAATCGCTTCATGTGTAATAAACCCATTCCTTATGCCATTTTCGAGGAAATACTAGAAGGATTTGCATGGTGCGAAATATATTCCTTTATAGAAGGGTTTTATGGGTATCATCAGGTTAGGATTTCTCAAGAGGATCAAGAAAAGAAAAATTTTACTACTGAATGGGGTAGTTTTTCCTATATTGTGATGCCTTTTGGATTGAAAAATGTGCCTGTTGTATTTTCGGGCATAGTTGTTTAGACATTCAAATATTTTATTCATAACTTCTTACAGGTCTATCTTGATGATTGGATAGTATATGGGCTTGTTAAGGATCACTTTGACAATCTGCACGTAATGTTTGAATGGTGTAAATAGTTGAGTATCTCTTTAAACATCAAGAAGTGCATATTTTCTACACCTTTTGGAGTACTGTTAGGACACATAATCTATAAGGAGGGATTATTTGTTGATCCAACTAAGGTTGCAATCATTCTAGGCCTAGAAGCACCTACCAGTCAAAGTGAGGTGCGCAGATTATTAGGTCACACATGATATTATCAAAAATTCATGAAGGGATATGCAAAAATTGTTGCACCTTTAGAGGAGTTACTAAAAGGAAAAGGTACATTCTATTGGGGAGAATCGCAACAGAACACATTTGAAACATTGAAAGAGAAACTTACTACCATGCCTATCCTACATTTTCCTTCATGGGAAAAACCATTTCATGTACACATGGACACCTCTGATACGGCCCTTGGCACAATATTAGCTCAACCTAGAGAAGGTATTGGCAATCATCCTATCTACTTTGCTAGTAGGAAGCTAACTCTGTTGAATAGAATTATACAACTACAAAGCGCGAAGCTTTGTCAATGATCTATGCATTACACAAGTTTCAACAGTATTTTATAGCTACACCATTTGTATTCTATACGAGATCACATGACATTGAAGTATTTGGTGAACAAACCCATATTACAATGGCGCATATGCTGATGTGTACTCCTATTTCAAGAGTTTGATTTCACGGTTGTGGTGAAGCCAAGGAAAAGTAACTCTACACCTGTAACATCCTCATTTTAGACAATAGAACAAGTCAATTTTTTTTTTTTTTTGATAAATGCATCCTGGTTCTAAATACATAATTTAGAACTCACAAATCAAATAACCATTCATATAACAGATAACCATATGCAGCTGTAATGACTCGGAGTACCTCCGATCTATTCATTCCATGACTCGGTAATCTACCGATCTATTCATGAGTAATAAGAGTTGGCGTTATTATTTAACACTTCACTCCTGTGGTTCTCTTCCCTATTCGGGATTCGAATGCTCTCGTCAAGGAATCTAATGAATAATTGTTACCATTATTCATCGGCATCTCATCCCTTAGACTAGGTGAATTAGGACAACGCAATCAGCAGCTTGCGATACTTTGGCCAAAGATTTGAAACATACTGCTTATGTCTCGTATTCCTTAACGGCATACTCGTCAATCTGGAATACGCCCTTCACCCCATTCTTATGTTATATAGAATGTCTTATACCGACTTCTGTCAGTCCTTCCTATCACAACTCAATCACTCGGAGACAGAATAACAAGGTGATAATGTTATATGGATGCCCATGAGGATTAGGGATACGGTGACATACTGGTTCAACCCTGCAGTTAAACCAGTGTGTCATGATACCCCGAATCTCCTAGGCAGCCTTATAACATGACCACATTCCTAATCGGTCCCTGAGTAACTCGTTCGAGATCAAAGTGTAAATCTTAGCGATCAATGCAAAGGGTGTCGTCAAAAGTCACCTGCATTGTTGTAACTTCGAGAAGATCCTAATCTTCTCGGAGGTACAACCCTGCAGTTGACTTGTGCCATCAACCTTTAAATCTACCTCGAAAAGATCTACTTAATAATATGCGTTACGCACATTGAGTTTAAATTACATTAAAGACGTTCCCTTAAGGTTAGCCTTTCCCAATCCCTGGATTCCTCATCCAAGGATGACCTTTCTCAATAAAACCCAATACTCAGAGGAGTTATCAAGGCCAAGGTCTCATCGAGGAGTTCTTAGAATATACATGATTCTAAAACAACAGAATTGGACAATAACTCATAACCTTCACATGAGATTGCCATCTGAACCCCATTAGATTTATATAGTTCTCCTAACTGAATTTATATCATACTTATTAGCATCAAATATAAATGATTCAGAATCCAATTAAATGTTGTCCTGTCATAATCAGGACTAGGGATTAATAATTTAATTCAGTTTGTTTAGCGTTCTGTTTAGGTATATTTTAATCCTATCTTCCAAAGACAGTTACCTAAATTTCAATTTAGCTTATGATAGAACATACCAGAACTGCTAAACAATCATAAGAATTCAGTCTTATATTCTTGCAAAGCTTACATTGATAATCACAAAAGTCTCCAAATTATATAATAATAACAATGCTCTTTAGATCATTTGAACCGAAGAAGGTCAAACTATCAAGATAAGAATATAGACACATAAGTAACAATATCAATTTCCATTCCTTCAGAACTAATCAAATACATTGTATGCATTCCGCATACTTGATACATTACTCAACTGAAAAAGGAACATCTTTCCTTATATGGTACATTTAGAAAATCAAGATGTAATTCACTTATAAATCAAATTTAATCAATCTGATTATCCTATCAGATCTGCATGCTTTTACCACTTACGGCAACCATCTGCAAAAATAGTCAACATGAGTCAGTTCGATGAACTGAGCATGATAAGCACTAACTCTTAAAACAATTGCAATCCATCAATTGTTTTCATTAAACACCCTGTTTAAATGAGATCAATTCACCAAACAAGTAAACATATTCAGACTATGCCTTTGTAATACAAAAATGACTACAAATGTGTAACTTTATCATCGTTACAGAATAGTCCTAAACACTTCTCAAATATTTCATCAACATATTAGAAATCAAGAAGAACAAAAGTGTCCTAAGCAATTATTCATTGTAAATCCCAAGATGCACAAACATCAGGCAGTCATTATATTCAACTTAAAAAGAGGAATATCATATCAATCCTGAAACCGTCATTATGTAAAAACGATTACAGATGTTAGTTAAACAATTATATCAACTTATAATTTACAACAGAAGAGAAATAAACAATTGTACATATTTCCCTCTGAACTAGCTCATGACTGTACCATCTTTCCAAAAGCAAGGCATTCACTTAATACACATGCAAATAAATCAGTCGAGTCCATCATCAGCACCACTGTTTTAAAACTTACAACAATGCAACTACAGTACAGTAGCTCCCATGCCAAACAACGGTGTCTATCTACCAAGCAGACTCAGAACGACCTCACGCAAGAAGCGACAGGCAAGAAGACAACTACTGCCGTTACCTGTTTAGGTACAGTTAACTCCTAAATTCATTCATACTCAAAAATGGATATCAAAGCAAGGAAGGCGTAACACGCCTACAATCCCAATAACAATCTACAGCCCCTTCAATCCTTTTCAACACTGTAAGGCTTTTATACCCAAGGTCGAATTCAAAGGAACTCAATTGTTGCCACAGCCAACAAGAAACTCGAACTCCTTTGGGCAATGACATCTCCCTACGACTTAAGCAGAGAGAATTTTAAACGAAAACCACGCATCACGCACAGCCACATCAACTGGCATGTAATCTTAAAGAAAACACAACATAGAATATCGTAGTTACTTCTGAATGAAATCAGAGTAGAAAGTATGGTATCCATGACCTACTTCATAAAAGCCATTATACAAGATGTCAAGCTATTCACAGAAATCCAACAAGGCCAAATAAACATCACATGTTCAATCTCAGGCTTATACAGAAGCCAAAAGAAACAAGATATCATCCCATATTCAAGGAATCCACAGGGTCAAATAATAGAGTAAACCCAACAGTCATAATTGAAGCAGTTACACTGTTTATCTGTCAAGAATTCAACTGAGTCCCAACAACAGTATAAGAATAGTTAATGATCCAATCTATGCCAACAATAGTAAGCATTCAAATCAGGTGTAAGCAAATCAAATACCGATTTCATAACAAGGAATTCAACTGAACCTCGTCAAAATTCTCGAACAAGCTTACACATAAGGAAACATAAATGTATACCCAGGGAGTCAGTCCAAATTTCATTACAAATAACAGAGGTCGTATGACCTGTTACTTCTACAAGATTCCAACGGAATTCAGATTAACAAAACTCAAGGATGTATCTATATCCTCAGCAGTGGACCATAATATACGATTCATTCAGAGGACTCCACAGAGTCGTTCAAATAAAATACATATATCCATATTGTATACTGTCAACGGGTTAAATCCCGTTACCACAATAACAAGGAAAAACAACTTCCACTGGGTCGTAATGACTACTGTAACACAATAGTTACCTGTTCCCAAACAAATTTAAAAGACAAAATGAAACCAAACAAGTATCAATAACCACCCCATCAATACCCACGACAGAGCTTACAAGGTTCCATTAAAACGGAATAATCAAACAAATGTCCAGCAGTTTCCCTTCCAACAAGTATTCACAACATGCATCGATGACAAAACCGACAAGCATAACAGTGGCCTGTACCCATCACAAGAATAATTTATGGGCTCTCGCCGAGCAGGCCGAGCATACATTCCTTTCATAAATTTCACATATTTAAGCCAGAATGCAAAACACAAAGAAATAAAGCCACAGTTCGAATTTAATAAACACCCATCAAGGGATAAATGAAAAATCGAACCAGCATGAAGATACAGTGCCAAAATCACACAATGACATCCATAGAAAATCATCTATTTCCATAAATCATTTGAACAGAGTTGTTCTAATGAAATCACTTGAAAGACAACAAGATTTTTAAAGGTTAGGGCCTAACATGCCTGGATTTTTGCTCAAATTTCCGAAGCAGACCACTGAAAGAGCTCGGACTTCCTTTTCCTTTTCCAAGTTAGAGCGACCAACAAAATTTTGCTATCCCCATGACATATATATTTTCCTTGCCAGAGAAAAGAGTTAGATAAGCTCATACTTGCCATGCAACACAAAGAAGACTGGTGCGAAGAACCAGTGAACAGGCAGAAGAAAAACCGAAATTCGCGATAAGCCAAACAAAACAACAACTTCCCACATTGCATGCCTTCTCGCGAATTCCGAGCTCGACTACCAAGCTCATTGAATGCATTTACTCCAAGTTTCCCGCTCAAACTCAACTGCCACCGACCGCCAAAGTTGGCGATAGACAAATAAAATCTCAAGTCCATTTCCAGTTTTGGCGATCTGCCACGTCGGCTAAGGTTAGCCGTTTCTAAAACCTCCACCAATACCTGTCCTTCATACTTATCCCTTGCATTAAATAACCTAGAAACTGCCGCCCATGGTTCGCATCCCTCCATAGGTCCCCTTACATCCTTGTTCAATAGTTAGGTTAGTAACTTAGGTTAGAATTTAGGATAACACCTAGTCTAACTTCATAGAACATAGTTACTAACTTAGGACATTAGCTCTTAGCCTAGGTCTAGGTTAGATTAACACTAATCTAACCCCTAGGTTAGGTTTAGTTTTAGGTTACTAACATTAATAATTCCAGTTAGGTCTATATTCCGTACACTCAGAAAAAGACCTACAACATGCATTCTTGAACAGGGTTACCTCCTGTTCTGCCTTTAGGCTACAAAATTGTATGAAACCGAATTATTACCTGGTCCACGATCGAGACCTTCCAGATATACTTCGATATCGGGAACCAATCCATTTCACATGATCAACCTGAGTTAGACTCGGGATTGACTTATCCAATGAATTCAGACCTTGCAACCTGTGAAAGGTTTATAATTTTAATTCATCACGAAAAACTTAAAGCACCACTTGGATCAATACCACTGATCCAAGGCTAGGTCTTATAGATGAATAACTCTATAATTCATTCTGAGATCAGATTTAACTCAGATACAAAATGAAAGAAATAAAAGAGTCCAATCATATTCCGACTCAGTCAAGATCTGCAATCTGCAAGAAAATACAGTACATATCAAGCATGATTTCTTAATCGAGGAACCCATCCTTTTACCAGAAATCACATATCAACACTTGTATGCTCAGGAGGAAGTAACAATGATTCCAGGGTGTTACAAGACCAAGCCACTTGTTTAGAATCAACTCAGGAGAGGAAGCACAAACAATTGAAGAAACCATGCCATATGCCCGATTATATAGGTTACAATGTGTGCCATTATAATTGGAAGACATTGATGTATTTATATGGACTGGTGTGACACCAAAAGGAATGAAGGAATTAGAAAAGAATCAACTTGCTATATGTGCAACACCATTTATGTTAATCAATGGTGACGTCTACAAGTTAGGAAGAGATGAAGTATTACGTCATTTTGTATTAGAGCATGAATGTAAGCATATTATGGAATAAGCCCATGGTGGTATTGAAGGAGGCCATTATGCAAGTCATGTGGTATGAAAGATCCTACTTGTTGGATTATGGTGGGAGACATTGTATAAAGACTATAAGGAATATTGTAAGGCATGTGACCATTGTCGGTGCTCAGGAAAACCAGACAAAGAGATGAAATGCCACCGAGACCTATTATCAGTGCCGAACTATTTGAGAAATGGGCCATTGAATTTGTAGGACCTATTTCTCCAGCCGCATGCAGGACTGGATCATGCTATATCATTACTTACATAGATTATCTCACACGGTGGGCCGAAGCAACACCTATGAAGGACTGTACAGTAGCTACAACAACTAGGTTTTTATGGGAGAATGTTCTTACAAGATATGGATGTCCTTTAAGTTTGACAAGTGATAGGGGTACACACTTTTTAAATGAAACCATAAGGATCCTATTAGATGAGTTTATGGTTGCCCACCATAAGACTACACCTTACCACCCTCAGGAAAATGGAACTGTTGAGGCTTTCAACAAGATTTTGAGCTAGACATTAACAAAAATTTGTGATGTTGGAAGAAAGGATTGGGATGATAAAGTGTCATTTGTTCTTTGGGCATATAGAACAACTTATAAGATATTGAACAAAGCCACACCATTTTAATTGGTGTTTGGCACAGAAGCCATTCTCCTATAGAATTTATGTTACCTTCTTTGCGCATTGTGCGCATTAGAGGTCTAGCTGATGAGAATGCTTTAGAAGAGCAGATTGAAAAGATGATTTAGTTGGATGAGTGATGAGCCATAGCACATTGGAGTCAGAAGCAAGAAAAATCCATACAAAAGCATGACATGATAGAAATATAAAGGAGAAAAACTTGGTGATTGGATAAATGGTACTTCTTTATGACTCTAAGTTTTTGTGCCATCCAGGCAAGCTCAAAGTGCATTAGTTGGGGCCGTATGTCATCACTTACATACTTGAATCAGGTGCTTTCCAATTAGAATCACTTGATGGAACACAACTACCCGGTTATTTTAATGGGAGTAGGCTGAAGCCCTACTATATATAAGTCTTCTTGGTGTTTTTAATAAGGTAGTATTTCCATTTAGATTAGGTTTTCAATTATGTATTTCTTTAACGTATTTTTTCATTATCATTATGCTTTGTCAATTTAGTTGTTATTGTGTAAATAAGTGAACTTGTGTGCATAAAGCTAATTACTATGTGAAGAATGTTTATGAGCAGAGGACTGCACATAGTTTTAGTGTGGGGTGGTTGTAGTTATCCAAGTAAAAGACTGTGGGAATTGAAGGTGAAAGGAATAAGTTCTACTTGGTGTGTTTTAAGTAAAAAGAAGATTGCTTCTCAAAAGTGACCAAGGATGGATATAAATGAAAAGACAATATAATGCGAGGTAAGTAGAGGCCATGATAACTACCAAGAGAAGGTATAGTGACGAGGTAATCGGGCGTAAGGGCATGCGTTGAAGAGAAGTCTGTGACTAGAGGGTAGGAAGCAGATCTTAGAAGATTATAGGCTGGGGCATGAAGATGTACACGCAAAATGAATGAATTTGGTCAAGGAATGAGAGGATATTTGGTAGGTGAAGGAGCAATAAATGCATCAAAATTTGAAAAATTATATAAGGATGGGATGTGAATTCATTTTTACCATTGTGACTAAGAGTATTTGAGGAAAGAGATGTGTGAAGAGCTAAGTGATTGGGTTAAGGTGCGAAGGGTGTGAAACCAAGCGTGACAAACAGATCTGTGTGAAAAGAAGCTTGCGTCCCGATGGTGAAGGGTTTGGATGAAGCAAGGTGACAGAGAGGAGTTAGGGCACGAGTTTCCACCTAGGGCATGATTGAATTGAGCTAGGGTTTGATTCACAAATTATAGAGTTAAAGAGGAGATGATTGTAAGGTAAAAATGGCACCCAAGAAGGCAGTTGTAGTAGGAGCAAAAGGAAAGAAGAAGGTGGTCGTTGAGGAGGAAGAGATGGCACCTGAAAGTAATTTTTCAAAAATGTAATATCCAGAAGGAGTCATCATCGGTTAGGAATGGGATTCACACATCAGAAAGAGAAAAGTAAGTGAATACAATCACAGGACCTCAGAGAACAAGAAGGATCTTGATTCCTTTCTCACTATAAGGACAAAAATGTACAACATATGACATGTTGGTTTATGATGATGTAAGCGAGAAGCTTCTAAAGAGAATTGGGGTCTACCAATTATATGAGCTTCCATATTTCAGGAAGTATGAGCCCTTGTACCAGTGGCTCATGAGCAGAGTGCATGAGGAATTCTTCTACTTTGTGAGACGAAAGTTAGAATATCATCCGCACTTTTCTCAATAGTGACAAGTTTGAAGGCTAGAGGAGAAGATATAAATAATGATTTGTGAGATAAAGTCGTGATCTTACAAACCAGACAGAGTTGGGTACACGAAGGGTCCGTGTGGTATGGATATAAGTTGAAGAACTGTTGATTGTTGTGCAAATAGCAACACACCTTATTACAAAGTTGAATGATGAGGAGCGGTGGTCACGAGTAAACACTATGTTGTTACATGTTGCATGTAAGATGTCGGAAGGATTATTCTACAATATTACAGGCTACATTACAAAGCAAATAGTGGAGTAAGCGCACACAGGAGGGAAGATCAGTTTTGGGGCTATTCTACTAATCCGGTATTCATGGAAATTGGAGTATCGAGATAGGCCAAAGGAAAAGGTATAGGAATACCCCACGGAGAATAAGTCGCCGGTGAAAGGTTCAGCAAGTACCTATGTAAAGGGTCCATGACAGATGATGTCAAGAAAAGGGTGGAGAAATGGTACGACAGGCTCCACGTGGCATTTGGAGAAGAGTGGTGCATCTCGAAGGACCTACCATCAAAGTAGTGGGGAAACAAGTCTATTTTACTTTATATCATCATTTCGCATTGCATACTTCCCAATAAGAGATAGAGTCTAGAGCCCTTGGTGTAAATTGCATTACGCATTCAATGAAAGGTATTTCAAGCATTTTTTCACATATTCATAGTTACGTGACGAATGGTATTCAATGCAGATAAGGTAGACTATGACTACCACACATTGAGGAAGAAGTATGTGTATCCAAGAAGAAGTGCCTATGTCGAGAGGCTCATTTTAGAGGTATTGAATATTAAGCCAATAAGTTTAGTTATAGCAGATATAGGGGCAGCATTAGTGTATCTTTAGCTGAAGCCCAAGATGGAGAAAAATAAGTATGTGGAGAATGAATTCACGCTCCCAAGGCCACCGAAGGGTAAGCACACAATGGAAAACATACTAGCGCAAAGGCCCATAGAAACTGTTGAAGTAGAGGATGAAGAAGAGGAGCGTGAAGATAGTGGAGGCTTGGAGCACAGAAGAAAGAAACCATATGACAGAGAAGAGTCACAGTGTGTGACCACTCCACCTCAGGGATAGGACGAAGAGGAAGATATGAAGGTTGAGCAGGGGGAGCATAAATTTAAGAAAGTGTTCAGATGCACAAGGACTCAAGGTGGAACCCCACAAATGGTAAGGAAATCACCTCATCTCTCTCCACACAAGGAGACCATTGAGCCAAAAAGGAGAAGAAAGTTGAAGTTAGATGAAGAAGTGGAGGAATCAAGGAGAGAAAGCATGCATTTCCTACCCTACTCGAAAGCAAGAAGATGAGTCACGAGAATGACGAAGAGTAAAAATATGAAGAGATGAAGGATAGAGAATAAAGAGAGAAAGAAACCTCCAAATCCGTGCATGTGACTGTATTCAAGGTGTAACAAGATAGGCTCCTAACCTTGAAGCTACAATTCCCAAGGGACCTAGATTGAAGAGGATGAGTGGGGAACATAGTGCACCAATCATGGGCTATGCAGAGGACACCAGAAAAATCATCTCATGCACATTTCAAAGCACTGTAGAGAGTAAAAGAATTTATTTGGCTGATAATTAATGGATGGGGATATGGTGACCATTCGCACTAGAAAGAAACTCTCATGGTCAATGCATACCCACATGGATGATCCCGAGTTTGAAGTATGTGAAGAGTCATGCATGTCGATACGGATGAAGAAGGCACCCCAAGAAGACATATGACAAGTAAATACTCTTTGTCATGTCGGATGAGCATGTCAACAACACATTGATGAAGGTTTTCTTGAAGTTGCTAGAAGAAACATCGAAAAAGCTGTAATAATAAGAGTGTTGCACAAGGAGATACGAGAAAAATGATGCAAAGATAGCATGCATAATGCAAGAGAGGGACTTAGCACGAGAATAAGAATGAAGTATTTATCAACATCGTGTAGGAGATTGGAGACAATGTCATAAGAGCTAGGCCACACTTGGAGACCAAGGTACCATAGATGTTTCCCTCAATGATACATTATGTAAGAAACTTGGTGACCTGGTACTTGAAGATGAACCTCTGTGCATGACAGTGCCAAGGAATTCAAAACAAGGAGTAGAATGAGAGAAAGCTTTAGTGATGAAAAATATTACATCCTATGAAGGGTTGTTGCAAGTGCTACAAGAAGTATTGAAGAAAGCATACACCGTATTTGAACATCTGCATAGCTCAGAGGCACTTATCAACATAAAGACCCTGGAAGAAAACAATGAGGTCCAAAGAGAAATGAAGGATGAAACATTGGGCCACATAGAAAGATTGTCAATGGTTAAGAAGAAGCGCGAGGCCACAGCACAAAGCAAAGCAAACACAAGACTCGGCTGGAAGAGCTTGGGAAGCTCATTACGTAGAAGATGGGTCTTCTAGAAGGAAGAATGGCCTCAATGTCCAGTGTTGTGTTGGTTCTACAAAATGAAAAAGGGGAGATTGTGAGGGATGAATTGGAGTCCATTGCTATGGAAATTATAGAAAAAGAAGAACAAGCACTCATGAATGGCAAGCCTTGGAGGCTAAAAAAAAGGAGTATTTAGATTTGATACTTCAAAATAATACACAAAAGGCTACGTGATAAAACTTCTTTATTCATCTACATTATTTCATTATTACTCTTTCCATTCTTCTATTATTTACTTCAATTTTTGGAGATACCCATTATTGGGGTGATAATGAGATTAGTGTGGGGTAATGTTGATCAGAGAACACTTGACAAAACTCACACAAGAAGTCCACATGGGAAAATAGGCCAGGTTTAAGGGCATGAATGGATAGGAAGAACGCACATGCAAAGCAAAAGTTCAACATTCATGACTTAGCCAATTTTGAGCATGAAGACCTATTTTTAGAATATGGTGTACAGAACACACCAACAAATTAGATACGTGCGCACCACATATTATCTATCATTGGAGGATCAGATCGAAGATTTTTTCATGGAGACAAGCTAAGAATAGGATTGTCACTTGATTAATCAGTAAGAGGTCTATAGATAGCACACTTGCATATGTGGTTATGCCTGTAAACAACGTGTGGCTATTAATAGCATGTGGGCTATTTTGGAATAGATAAGTAGTGAAGGTCAAGTCCCCACCCTATATATATGTAGTGAATTACCCGAGAGAGGGAGATGAGAGATATATAGGTATATGCATAACATAAGAGGTAAGCATGAGATATGTCCATATTACTAGATTATTGTATCGAGATCCATGCGTGCATCGGTATAGAATGCCAATATTATAAGGAGATTATGTGTTTATTAATAGATGGAAGTTATTGGTTGAATCTAAGTTTCATTCTTGTTTTTAATTGAGTAGTGAATATTCTTGATTCAATCATGATTATTGTTTAAGATTGTTCTTTCATAGATCTGAATATGGCATGCATTATAGAATGATGAATTAGTTATGGATCTATATGTTTCTTCCTTATCACGCTAACATCCTGCTACAAAACCCTAAAGAGGGACACGATACCTTTGTGTGATTTGTGTTTAGGGTGTTATTTGGTAAATTCTAAGTTGCATCACTTATTTAACCTCATTCCAACTCTCATATCTTCTTAACTCTATGACTCAACATCCCTAAAAGTATTAGGATCTCATATGAACTTTACAAGTGCCAACAAATGCAATAATTTTCACTTCAAGCAAGTGGAAAACTCACATTCTTGATCTCGATATAGTCTAAAACCTCATAACTTGTAAAATATTATTCATATAAACTGAAATATTTCCCATAGAACTGGGACAACCTCCCATAACTTCTCCAATCCTCAATGACCATAAGTAGTTATGTATCTTCTTAAGCGGTAATACTTTCCTAGCTATGGCATAGGGATAAGTCTTGTTTGAACTAAAATGGGGTATAAAATCACCATATCTCAGCTTCAATGCTATTTTAAAGGACCTAAAACCTTTGAGACAACATGTCTCACACCCTTTCATGGCATAATGGGCTAACATATCTCTGTAATCGATGAACATACCTTATTAGGCCTCCAAGCACCTAGACTAGGTCTAGATGAACACTTGTAAACCTTGCTTTCCCCTCTCAATAAACCACTGAGAATTTTGTTAGTGTCTTACCACACTCTCTTCATGTTATTGATTCCTCTACCATAATCCTCAAGCCACCATGAATATCTAACCTTCTTGTGATATCACCTATGCTAACTAGACCTCGTGATTAGGCCTACTAAGGATAAACAAATATCACCTTCTTCACTATTACAGCCATGCCATAACTTGTATTCCCATGACATCCTCATTCCAATAATCCTCTTATACTCCTTCATCCTCCTTTGTCATTAATTTACCTTTTACATCAATGAAAACACACAAGAACACACATGCCAACAATCCCCCTCTTTGTTATTGATGGAAAACAACATAGTACTTATCCCCCTTTTATAATAATGACAAAGTAGGTACCTATAACACATAATATTCATCTTCATCAGCCTATTAGAATCAAT
The DNA here is from genome assembly GCA_018340775.1 of Taxus wallichiana var. yunnanensis. Taxonomy (NCBI): domain Eukaryota; kingdom Viridiplantae; phylum Streptophyta; class Pinopsida; order Cupressales; family Taxaceae; genus Taxus; species Taxus wallichiana. The sequence goes on from CM031244.1 coordinate 80,524,056, forward strand.
TCTTGGTTGGAAACATCAACCAAACTCATCATACAAGCTCACAAATCTATTTTTCTTCTTTGTGACTCTGTTTTTTGGCTTCACATAAAAGCATTATAGATTCCCCTTAGTAGAAGTGTATCACACATACACATGCCAAAAATCATGATGTTTGAGTAATACATCATGCCTAAATCTTTTTCAGACCTATCTCAACTTAGGATGCTGAAAACATACTTGATTTGGCCATATACAGAATGCTAACAACTTTTAGGACCTAAATCCATGAAGCTTTTCTTCACACCAAAAATGTCAAACTTATCTTTCCTATAAGATGGTGCTAATCACATGGAACATTAATGTATGATCCCCCTAGAAAAATACCATTATCCTCTAACTACCCGAGAAAAAATAAGCTTACATACCTTACATACATACCATGGAGATGTGTTAAAAATATCACCATAGTCTTGAAGTAACTCTTGAGCTTATTGGCTTCTTTTCATGTCTTCTAAGCTTGTTTTATCATATGCATGAATCCCCATACAACTATGTTTGTAAACAATTATCACTTTTCCTTAGTAGCCTCCTTGACACCTAATATACCTATTTTGAGGATCAATACGACCTCTTCATGACCTAAGAAGTCTTCATACACATGTAGTTTACTATTATAGTATACAACAACATATTGTTCTGTTTTAATTCAATATTTACTCATATTGTTACTATCAACACTAATAGCTTGACATTTTAAGGATGATTATCATTAAAAATCCCCCATCAATTTATGCTCATGTTTTAGACATCTCTATTGACCTAGCATCCATGAACAAACTTGTAACAATGTGTATCAACTGAAGAACTCACCTTTTAGACTTCCACAAACCTAACCTTATTTTATCCTTCATCATAATATCTCTATGATGCATGAACATAATTGATACACCTCATAACATGATTCAAGAGTTAAGACACAATATGTAGACCCATTCAACTCATAAGAATACATGGAATACATCATCATACATTGCCTTTTTGGTCCCATAAAGTCAGCATACAATATAAATTACTTGTGCTTTATGAATCCATCATCCTTGTTCATTATCAACACTTAAACTTTTCAACCTTCATTTTGATCCTTGATAGCCTACTATAAATGTCTTCATCTTCATCACACATGTGTAGAAGAACTTGAAATAACATATACAGTCCTTCATATGATAAAAACATCACTAATGTGTCTTGAGATCATAGAAAACATAGTCACTTAGCCAATAGTTACACCCATCTCATAAGAACACATGATGAACAATCCATATAACCTTGGAAGAAACATTTATAGTTCATGATCAACTAATGATAGAACTTCCTCTTGAGATGATATTCTCAAACATAGTTACTTAAAATCATTGAAATCTTGGACATAAGGACATCATAACTTTTTGATTTTATATAAGGCCTATGACAACATGATTGAAATTACCCTCACCCATCTTCATAAGAGTACATACCACTTTCACATAACATGACTTTAAGGATTTATTTAACTGTATTCATAGAGAAATTATCACTCACAACATATCTTTATGTTTCTTAGATCAAATTTGATAGGACCCCTGTAATCTTTGTTATATTTGACTTAATTTAATAATACAAACTCAACAAACCTCATGCTTATTTAGACATAAAGATGAATCCATGAATCCTAATGGAGGCATCTTGCACATGTGGGTTGAATCTAACAAGAAAAAAATTCCATGTTCATGGGAAATGACACCAATATCTATAATCAATTTACTTAACTTTTATACCTTTTCTTGTCTATCATCTACTGGTAGTCTTCTTGAGAAGACAACAAAAGATCTTGAGTTTCTTCAACAATAAAACAACTCCTATGCTCAACATGATTAGAAAAAAATTATTCTTTAGGTTCCCACTTATTCCCATAAATATAGTTGGGATTCACATATGTATTATTTTTATAACCATTCATCCTCCATTCACAAAATCTTGCAATATGTCTAACATTATTACGAGTTAAAGAAAATAATAGAAATCATACCTCTAGATGATCTATCTTTCCAACTCTATGTTGGTCATTGTGTGTTTGTGTTGTCATTCATGTCAACACCTATTTATGGAAAATGGTGTCACGGTGTCATGTGAGTCCCCACATGATGTTATTCAGTGGTCAAACATGAAGGTTGATTGGTAGTGTCAAGTTTTGGTGAGTTCAGTAGTGTCTTGGTGCATGGTTGAGTATGTTGAGTCATAGTATGAGGTATCCCAAGCTGTTTGGAGTGTGTCATGAGATCATACATGGTCCATATGATGTGCAATGAGTGTACATGGGTCTACATGAGGTCAACATAGTCGAGTTCATGGCTAAATTAGGTTATTCCAGACTTGTTTGCTAGCCTTAAAACATAAATAATGAGGTAGAGATGTTATTTTTGGACATATTAAGTTATTTTGGAGTATGGTTACATCATTTTGATCATTCACCTGAGGTGTATGATGATTTTCATGTCAAAATTCAGAATTTGGATGCATACTTTGGGTCCTTGGGAATTAACGAGTTTAGTACATGTAAATGAGATTGGATGGAGAGTTTGAGGTATGGTGATGAAACTATAGTTATTGGAGAATGTTTTATGATGTGTAATAACTCTTTGAGAAAAATTCAGGTTGCTAGGATGAGAATTTTGCAAGTTATGATAGTTTATGTTAGGCACGTTAAGAACAAGTCAAAATCAAGCTCGAATTTGAAATTCTGATGCTCACTGTGGATTGTGTACTTTACATGGGACATTTTGAAGTTTTGAAATGTTTTTATGGAGATTATATAATGTTTCACAAAAAATAATCAGGTTATTTGATCGTCACATTTTAATGAACGAATGTTAAGAAGATAAAGTGGTCTAAAACCCTATTTAAACCCTCGCTAGGAAAAATTTACATAAGAAGAGTTATAGTGACCTATTTTTGACTGATTCATTAAAAAAAGTTATTTGATGATGTATATGACTCTCTTATCTTTACATAAAATTATGGTAGTGGTCATGGTGATGAGTGGGCCCCACTTAAACATGGTCAATTTTTAAAGAAGAAGGTTTTGGTACAAGGTTGTACAAAGGAGTAGCACACAAAATTGATGGTACATGATGTATGGGAGATGAATTTTATGTTAAAGGAGGTTTTAGGAAAATTTCATGCAATTATATGGTAATTTAAGGTCCATACAAGGTTGGTAGTCAAAGGGCGTTTGAGGTCTCAAAAGAAGGGTTCAATTAAAAAGGCTATATAGCATGAGCTATAGGTGGATTTTGAAGATGATTAAAGTTTTTTTAGAAATATTATTCAGATATATTTATATTTATATAATTTTTCTTCATGATGAGGTCATTTTCTATGGTTTCAGGTCATTCTTTAGATAGGAATATTTTTACTAGTGCAGAATAAGATGTGTTTTGGTGCAAGTTTTGAGTTGTTTGAAGAATTAGATGGATTGGGTGATGATTTATATCACATGTAACATTAATAGGGACGAATTTTGAATAAAATTAATCCATTTTTAGGTATTTAATGTATTTGTGAACTAACCTTTGGAAATAACATTTTATGCAGTGGATCGGTAAAGACAAAAGTAGTTATGGCTTGAGCGTGAGGCTTATTCAAGGGTTAAAATTTTCGTATAAGTGTTTGAAAGGTTATTAAATTTACATAAATTGTTTACATGGCATGTTTTTCATTTTTAAGTGATTTGGTGGCCTAATGAAGTTTCTATGGTGTTGAAGGGTGTAGGAAACAACTGTTTTGAGATTTGCAAAGTGAACTGGGCCCATTAAATGAAATAATTTGATTGGTTGATCAAATGTATGACCATTTATGAATTTAAAATGATATTTTAATAATATTTAAATGGTTATGGGTCATTAATATGTATTGATTTTATGTAAGGGCATTTTTATCTTTGTGCCTATGGGGTTTTGAGCCATTTTTGGCACATGTAATGAGGTTTTTAGCTAGGCCAACCTATTTGGGTCATATGTGACTGTTGTAATAAATTTAATTGAATTTTATAAATATTAATGAGTAAAATTTATCATGAGTGATCAACCTCCTTTGAGTTGGAATAAAGAAAAAGATATAAAAGTGATGTTTTGGGTTCATTTTTGAACTAGTGCTCTTGGAGGGAAGAAGTGCAACCTAGAAGAGAGTGTTTTACAATCATGAGAGCATGATTTGAATGTTGAGGAATATTATAGAGTACGTGTTCCCATTTTTAGAGATTTGAAAAGTGAACAAAGAGAAATATTATGAGAGATTCAAGACCTAGTGTGTATGCGCTAGGGTTTGTGACTGAAATTGTGATCTCCATCGAGTTATGGAAGTAGAAAAATTAGAGATTAAACTGAGATGGTGATTGTTCATTATAGGGGTTGTAGCCTCCTTGTTTAGTGGGTGCTTCACTAAATTTGGGGTTGGTGCTCTAATAAATTAGGGTTTGGTGGTCCTTGTGGGGTTGGTGCCTCACTAGATAAGGGGTTGGTTCTCCTTGTGAAGTTGGTATTTCACTAAAATCATTTGATTTGTGTAATATAAGAATTTTTTAGAAGATTTTCTTCCCCATGAGGGTTTCCCACTTATATCTTGTGTTGATGTGTATGCTCTCTTGGTTTTGCTTATGTTGTTGATTGTTTCATGTTGTTAATCACACATTGATGGATGTATGATAATCTAAAGTTTTTAATGGTTTAAATAACTAATTCACCCTTGTAGTTCATTTTACTTCCAAAAATTGGTATCAGAGTAGGTCCTTGAGAAACAATTCTAACAACTTGGAGGAGATCATAGAAGCACAATATGGCGAAGAAAATCAAGAAAGAGAATCAGGAATTGAAATCCATGGCCAATAAAAATGAAGAAAACATAAAATATCTCAAGATTCATTTGGAGAAGGAATTTTAAGATATGAGCACAAAATAAGAGGAATGTGAAAGACTGAGAAACAAGCCCTGTGAGGTGTGTGTGCATGGAAAAGTTGACTTCAAAGAGGTGGTGTTTAATTTACAATCAAACCTATAATTTCATAGGATGGAGAACATCATATTGAATTCAAAATCAAAGATATGATTGTTTCTCTTTCTAAACCCTAAAGATGAAAGAGGATGTAGATTATATTCTTGTAGATCCAACAGTTGGTCCTAGTTCCAAAGCAAGTGAATATGATGGTGTTCATGGAAATAAGGTCTATTCAATGCCTAATCCTATTAGAAATCCAAATGTAATGAGGTATGAAAAATTTCATGGTTATTGTTATGTTTGTAATGGTTATGGTCATAGAGAAAGGGATTGTAGGAATTTTTTCAGTTGTGTGTACTCTTAGAGCAATGGAAAAGAACACAAAAGTGATTAGTCAAGTGGTAAACATGAGGTTACTTGCTACAAGTTTCATCTAAAGGGTCATGTTGTAAAGTTTTGTTCTCATGATTCATCAAGGAAAGTAAAGAAGGTTGTGTCTCCCAAGGTGAAAGAAGTATGGATGCAAAAATATTTCATAGAAGGATATATTTTAGTCTCAAAAGGCAACCAAGAAGAGTTCACTCCTAAACATGGATGAAAAAAGGCCTAGTCATGCGCAAAAAAGAGGTTAAGAAGTTTGATTCAAAGGTTGAAGTGAACCAATCATGTGTGAAAGATAATTTGAATAATCTTGGTTTATGGGACATATAAATGGTTATAAGGTTTGTCAAGTAACCTACTCATGTGTCTTTGAGCCCTGTGTCATGTTTCGATATAGGGTTTTGAGTTTTGTTGTTATCATATGTCATGTTGTCATAAAAATATGCATCATGTCTTGCAATGTGTCAAATATCTTGTTATTATTATCTCGTGTCTATATGGTCTTGCTAGATCATAAATGAAGTCTTTCATGTCTCCATATTGAATCTACATTGTGTATCCGAAGAATCTTGAAGTCCAAATCAATTCTTTATAAGTGATCAGTATGGTCTAAAATGGTTTATGCCTTCACTTCACATAAGTAAGAAGTATCAAAATAGTATATGTGGTTCTTCGAATGTAAAAGTATATTTCATGTTGGTCATAAGATATCTAGGTCATATTAATTGTCTTGGTTATGAAATTTACTATTGTGAAGTATTTCCTAGTTCATTTTCATCAATTTGTGGTGTCCTTGTGCAAAAGGTTGAATATATAAGAACTTTAGGTTTTTTGTGAGTGAATTTTAAGATGACAATGAGTCCATGAGTCAGCTCCATGTTTATGAAAAGATTGTAAAGTGGAAAGGCTTGTATATCCGAGTGATGTGTGTAGTAAATGATCCTTCTTATCATGCAATGTATTAAAGGTTGTTATATCATATTAGGGTTATGTAATCTAAGTCAAGCATTGTCCAGGATGAGTCCAAGTATCTGTAAAATGTGACTTTATCTATATTTGATAGTGGATGTCAAGTGTAAGAAGATCTAGGTGGTCATAAAAGGATGTAGCTACAAGGTTTTTGTCACAGTCCCCGAGTATGAAGTTGTGAGTCGTGATGTCAACTATAAGGGTTCTATTGTCATCAAGAAATAATCAAGTATGGTAGGGATATATTGCTCTCTATGTGTGTGTGTCTTGGAGTCAAAGATCACTAAAATATATGATCAAGAGTCTATAATAAATGCTTTGAAAATGTATGATGTTGAGACACACTTGTATGTACTTCAAGAAAAATTTTGTCATCATGTCCCATCAAGGTTGTTGAAATAATTAGTTAAGGTTTGCATGATGATGATCAAATATTTTAGGGTTCAAATAGTCTTTGGTCACTTTGCCAGTCCTAGTTTTACTAAAAGTAATCCTGTAGACCAAATGGAATGTATCTTGTGTCTTGATAATGAATGTTTCTAGAGATTATCTCAAGAAATTCGTTGAATAATTGTATTTATAGGTTTTTAGGTCTTCCGAGACAAAGGTGTGTAAGGTTTGATGTGTAAAAGATATGTGTTGAAAACCAAGGACCTGATGAATCATAGAGTGATAACTAAAACTTGTAAGAAGTATGTGAGAATATGTCCATATTTGTTCAAATTTTGAAAGTGTCTTTTCTCTGTTATGATTTAGACAAAGAATAGATGTGTTCAAGTATGTTATGTTTTATAGATTGAGTTGTTTTATTCATCACGATAGAGTTTAAAGGTCTTTTCTAAATATTCATCAACTCGAATGGTTCTAAAATATTTTTCATCTACGTACTGCAAGGTCCGAGTCCATGGTAGGTTGTTGATAGAATGTCTAAAAGGTCAGTTTTTGGAATAAGTATATTATAGCAATCAAGTGTCTAAATGTTAAAGCTTCTCAAATTGAACCATTCTCAGAATGTGTATTCATCCTTTCCACTATGTTTTAAAGGTTGTGTGCATTGTATCAAGGGTTTGAATGTTGAAACCCTACTTTTCCTCTAAAAGCATGGAAGAGTTATTTAGCATGAAAGCATATAGTTCAATAGTTTGAAGAAGGTGTTTCACAGGAAATACAAGGTTTGAGAAGTTGCTAGAAGTGAATGGGATCAATATGAACTCAAATTGACTAAGAAAAGGTGATGAGGTCTAAAATTATGACTTCACAAGATGGAAAAAGGGCTACATAAGGTATACTCGGTGGTTGCAGAGGTTAGGTGACTTCAAAATGACAATGTGAACTAAGATATACACTCTAAAGGAATGTTTTAGGTTGAATCTTCATTAAGGAATCAAAATGATTCCACATAAGTTATTTGAAAGTGAGGCCTCTTAAGAAGTTGTAGTGGTTTTTAGCAAGAAAAATGTAAAGAAAAGGATCTAGGCATGGACTACAAGTCACTATCATGAATATCTCTAGGGTATAATAGTGTAAATTGTGAGATATAAATTAGAAAAGGATAAGTCAATTGATATATTTCATGAAGAAGGTATATTATAGGGTATTGTGACAGGAATATGAGTTCTAGAAGACCAAGGATCTGTGAAAATTTGATTCTACAAGATTGATGCAATGCTCAAAGTCTCGGTTGTTGTGTGTATCAAAGTGATTTAAGGTTGAGGGTATCATAATGAGGGTATTAAAGATATGACATGAGCTTGATACGGGGAAGGATCATCCTATATCCCTAGCTAGTATGAGAATGTAATTTTTTAAGGAGTATCAATGTGAGCTTATAGTAGTTCAAATGTTGTTTTTGAGTCTCAAGAGTTTAAAGTGTTGCATCCTGGTGACATCAAGATATTATTAGTCTTAGAATAAAAATGATACAAGATTGTGTGTTAAGGTAAGTAAAATATGTATTAGAATCACTTTTACGATGGTTTGTAGAAAAGAGTCCTAGTAAAGATAAGTTTTATCTACAATTCCGAGTATTTATATATTGAGGTGAGAAGAGGTGTATCATTATAAGGATTTTTTTCATAGTGCATTTGTATATTCTACTACATTATAGGCGAATTTCTTTAGTATGTTAATCCTATATAATGTAAGAGTTCAAAAAGTTAGAGTATCAAGTATAAGTAAATGTATGATTAAGAGATATAATAATGATTCCACAAGAAGTAATTCCATAATCAAAAGCTATGTCAAAGGGATGAGGCTAGGTAAAGGATTCTTATGAAGTGTGCAACCTAAGTGACTATAATATCTGTCTAGATCACCTTGTATCAAGGGTTTGTGTGTTAGTGCTAGTCAAAATGAAGTACTATAGGTTGGCACATAATAGTGTGGTATAATGTTGAAAATTAATGCTCTGCTCAAGAGAATGAAAACCAGTATAGTTTGAGAAGTTGAAACTTATGAAGCAATAAAAACATAGGTATGTGGTACTTTTCTTAAAGAAATTGTTTTGATTCATTATGAGGTCTATATTCACTATTATAAGAAGCAAATAAAGGTCATGTGTTGAGATGTCCGTGTATCGAGTCATAGGTCCGATAAGGCAAAGTATACTTGTTCTTGACCACTTTGGAGAAAAGGTTATTTACTTCCAAAGGAAAGAAATTAGTAATATTGATTGAATATGTATATGAAGACTAGTTAGCCTATACTGAGAAAAATATAAGGCCTAATGTAGGGGGAATATGTTAGGTTGTGAAACAAGTATGTAGGATGCTTAACAAATCTTAAGTGAAGTAAAAATGTCCGAGATGATGTCTAAAGGAAGGGTGAGCTTAATTGAGCTTCTATAATGGTGTTTTATGATGCAAAGAAGCTAGATAATTGAGTAAGAGACTCGGGAATGTGTTAAGTGTCTTAAGCATCTACAAGGCATATATGTAAGGTAAAAACTAAAGTTTTTGTATTTTTTGATAGATAATGGGAGTATATTTTTAGGGGGAGCCATAAGGAGATGTTTATTTTTTATTGTTTATTCTTAGGGCATGCATAAGTTAGCCCTTTTTTCATGAAGATAAGGTTTAAGGACAATAGTCCTAAAGTGTGTTTTTGACATCATTAAGGAAAAATGATGGTTTTAAGACAGAAACAATCCTAAAAAATAATGTAAATTATTAATGAATGTTAAAAAGAGGGGTATCATCTTTAGGGGTATTTTCCAAGTCTATAGGATCTTATTATGTAATTGTTGGATTCGGTGAAGAGAGTTTTCAGTCCAGGGGAGTTTTTTGAGCAAGTAAGTCAAGTTTGTGCATTGTCTTCATTATCTTCATTATGTGTTGTCATTTTTCATGTCTAGGAGTAAGTGTTTACTTTTTTAGATTGAAAATGGGGAGAGAGACATCAAAAACATGGTATTTTGGTCTAGTAGGTGTTTTACTTTTGGTTGTAATCAATATTTCGAATGATGGTTGTCATTAATGACAAAGGGGGAGATTATTGGCCATTATGTGTTTGTGTTGTCATTTATTTCAAACCCTATTTACTACAAAGGGTGTCATGTGAGTCCCCACATGATGTTATTCAATAGTAAAACATGAAGGTTGATTGATAGTGTCAAGTTTTGGTGAGTTTAGTAGTGTCTTGGTGCATGGTTGAGAATGTTGAGTCATAGTATAAGGACTCTCAATCTTGTTTATGTTTTTCTAAAGATCATAAATGGTCCATATTATGTGTAATTAGTGTACATGGGTTTTCATGAGGTCATCATAGTCGGGTTCATGGTTGAGTCAGGTCATTTTAGGCTTGTTTCTAGCTCTGGAACATGCAGAATGAGGTGGAGATGTAAGTTTTGGACCAATTCATTTCTATTGGAGCATGGTTTCATCATGGTGGTAGTGCACCTAATGTGTATGGTCATTTTGAGGTCATAATTCAGAATTTAGATGAATATTTGTGGTCCTTGGTAAGTAAACAATGGGAAATAGGCAATTTATAATAGGTAAATGAGACTAGCTAGAGAGTTTGCGGAATTTCGATGACATTCTGATGATTTGATAATTTTAATGATGTGTTATGGTGCTTTGTGAAAATTTTCAGGTTTCTAGGATGATAATTTTGCAAGTTATGATATTTTATGTGAGACAAGGTCAAGAACAAGTCAAAATCAAGCTCGAATTTGAACTTCTGATGCTTGTTGTGAATTTTTGCTTTACATGGGACCTTTTCACTTTCAGATATATTTCTATGGTGAGTGCACAAGTTTTCACAAAATTAATCATTTCATTTGATTGTCACGTTTTTATGAACGAATGTTAAGAAGATAAAGTGGTTTAAAACCCTAGTCAAACTCTACGAAGGAGTAATCTGCAGAAGAAGAGGTATAGTGACCTAGTTTTGATTGATTAATGAAAATTTATAGTTGTATGATGTATAAAACTCTCTTATATTTCCATAAATGTATGGTAGTGGTCGTGGTGATGAGTGGGCCCCACTTTAATAGGTTAGTTTCTGAAGAAGAATGTTTTGGTACAAGGTTGTCCAAAGGAGTACCACGAAAAATTGATGATGCATGATGTCTTGGGGCTTATTTTAATTTTCATGGAGGTTTTAGTATAAGTTAATGCAGTTACATGGCCATTTGAGGTCCATACATGTTGAATAGTCAAAGGGCAATTTTGAGGTCTCAAAATCGGGGTTCGATAGAAAAGGCTATAATTTGAGCTACAGGTGGATTTTTAAGATGATTTAAGTTTTGATGGAAAGAGGATTCAAATATATTTACACTAACATAATATTTTATTCATGATAATTCCATTTTATATGGTTTCTAGGTTATTCTTTGAATAGTAATATTTTAGCGATGTATAACAAGATGTGTTTTGGTGTAAGTTTTTAGTTGTTTGAAGCATGATATGGAGCTGGTGATGTTTTATATCACATGTAACATGAGTAAGGATAAATTTGGAATCAAATTAATTCATTTTTAGGTCTTTAATTATTTTAGAATTTTTTTATGAGTTAACATTTGGAAATAACATCTTTGGCGGAGTTGATTTGGTAAAGACAAAAGTATTTTGGGTTTGAGCATGAGGTTAATTCAAGGCTTGTAACTTGCTAATAAGTGTTCTACAGGTTCTTAAATTTCCATCACGTGGTTACATGGAATGTTTTTCTTATGTTTAATTTATTTGGTGGCCTAATGAAGTTTCCAGGGTGCTAAAGGGTGTAGGAATTAGATGTTTTAAAATTAACAAAGTGAACTGGGCCCATTAAATGAAATAATTTGATTGGTTGATCAAATGTATGACCATGTATGAATGTAAAATTATATTTTAATCATATGTAAATGGTTATGGGTCATTAATATGTATTTATTTGATGTAAGGGAATTTTTATCTTTGTGTCCATGGGGTTTTGAGCCATTTTTAACACATTTAATGAGGTTTTTAGCTATGCGGACCTATTTGGGTCATGTGTGAATATTATAAAGATGAATGGGTTTAATTTATCATGATGTACTGACCTCCTTTAGGTTGGAAGAAATAAAAAGGTATAAAAGTAATGTTTTGGGTTCATTTTTGAACTAGTGCTCTTGGAGGAAGAAGTGCAACCTAGAGGAGAGTATTTTATAGGTATGAGAGCATGGTTTTAAGGATTAAAAATATCATGACAGGTTGAGGAAGATTAGAGAGATTTTTGCATGTTTTTAGAGATTTGAAAATTGAAGAAAGAGCAAGATTATGATAAATTGAAGACCTAGTGTGTGACCTAGGGTTTGTGATCTCAAATTGTGATCTCCATAGGCATGAGAGCATGATTTGAAGGATGAAAAATATCATGACATGTTGAGGAATATTAGAGATAATTTTTTCATGTTTTTAGATATTTGACAAGTGAATAAAGAGCAAAATTATGAGAGATTGAAGACTTAGTGTGTGACCTAGGGTTTGTGAGCTGAAATTGTGATCTCCATCGGTTGTGGTAGCAACAAAATTAGAGATAAAAAATCTACATGTGTATAAGGTTGTGGTTTGTCATCCTAGGGAGTTGTATCTTCCTTTTGGAGTGGGTGCTGCACTAAATTAAGGGTTGGTGCTCCTTGTAGGGTTTGTTCTCCTTTGGGGTTAGTGCATCACTAAATCAGGGGTTGGTGCTCCTTGTGAAGTTGGTGCTTCACTATAATTCTTTTATTTGTCTAGTATAAGTAGATTTTCACTAGGTTTTCTTCCCCTTGAGGGTTTCCCACTTATATCTTGTTTTCATGTGTATGCTCTCTTGGTTATGCTTATGTGGTTAATTGTTTCATATTGTTAATCACACATTGATGGATGTATAAATGTTAATGGTACATGTATGATAATTTGAAATTATTTTAAAGGTTTAAAGAATTGATTCACCCCCTCTTAGTTCATTGTTCTTCCAACACTCTATCTAGGTTTCTCTTGATAACAATCTATTGCAATGTGTCCTACTTTATTGCAATTAAAACATACAACATGCCTCTTACCTTCATTTCTCCAACTTTGTCTTGATGAATCAAGAGGAAAATATCTAGATATGTGGCCCTTCTCATGACAATTGTAACATATTATGTTATTTGATTGATCATCTCTATTGTCCCTCCATGGGTGATCATTCTTGACAAATATTCTACACTCCTTTGCTCTATGTCCAAATCCATTACAAGAGTAATAATAACCATTGAAATTTATTTCATACCTTGATGCACTTTGTTTCTAGATGAATTTGATTTCATGTTATCCTTGAAGTTTCTCACATTTTCTCCTCTTTTATGTTTGTTTCTTAAAATTTCATTCTTTAAATATTGTCATCTTGCATGACCTGTTTTCTTTGAGGTATTATTTGAACCCTAAACTGTCGTATCACTTTAGTTTCTTTTCTTTCTCAACAAATCATCTAAATTGTTTGTGCTCTTCTCAAATATTTGGTACATCTTTAATCTACTTGATATATATATATATATATATATATATATATATATATATATATTGTAAAGACTCCATAACAACATTGAACTTAATACACTCATCCTCGTTAGCCTTGATATTATTTGTGAGCATTCCAATCCGAGTTTCAAAATTTGTGCATAACACAAAGCACATTCCTTTTCTTTTTCTTCTAGGCTTGTTGAGCTTATTTCAAACTACTCTTCAAGATGATTATTGATTTTCTTTAAATATTTATCATGGTTTCTTAGTATATTTTCAAGTAGAATAATTTTTTCTTTATATTCATTGATTTTTGCTTTCTTGTTATTTTTCTCAAAATGCTTTAACTCTCCTTGAATGTTTCTTAGTTCAAACTCAAGATCACAATATTATTCTTCTTCAAATACCATGCAAGATTCAGACATGGAACCTTCACTTTTGAAACCATTAACATATTTGGAAATGAATAGATCTCATCTCATACATCATCTTCACATTCAAAGTCAGAATCAGAAACATCATCACATATACTTACCTTAGATGCACATCACTCTTTCTTTGAATATAAAATCTTTTTGGAATTATTATTGTTGTTAAACCTCTCTAATGTTTTCTTTCCCTTGTCAAACCTATGAGTATTCTTTTCATGATCTTCATCATGTTCTTCATCACTTTCATCCTTGAGATTATAAGGGAACTTAATGGAAAAATGACCTACTTCTCCATAATTAAAACATTTAAAAGGAAATTTAACACTATAATTACCTAAGCCATGATTTATTCTTCTAGCAAACATAGCAATTAATTCATCATCATCAAGTTCTGAAGTAGCATCATCATCCTTTTTCTTCTTATCCTTTTTTTCATCTCAGTATTAAAAGTAATTTCCTTATTTGTAGACTTAGATTGAACAATTGTTATCTCATATGCATTCAAGATGCCATGAAGCTCATACATAAACATAACCTTAAAATTTTTGGCTTCCTCAATAGTATCCACTTTAGAATCAAAATTGGGAGGAAGGGTTCTCAAAAATTTTACACCACCACTTCCTCTTTCACTTATTCTCCTAAACCTCTCATGCGGTTGACAACTTGATCAACTTTGAGTATATATGCAGCAATGGATTCTTATTCTCTCATATTTGGGATTTCAAAATTATTTCTAAAAGTTTGGAGCTTTTCCATACTTACCTTGGAATCTCCTTCAAAGATGACCTGAATTTTATCCCACATAGGTTTGGCTAATGTACAATGCATGACATTCACAAGCTATGATTCATATATACTACACATGATTGCATTCATGTCCTTGAAATTTTCATTATGTGTATTTTTGTATCTGTAGTACTTTTAGAGGACTATGAGGAACAATATACGTATCTAACACATATTTCCAAATATAAAACCCTAAGGACATGATGTGATTCCTCATCCTAGTGTTCCAAAAAGAATAGTTTCATCCATTAAATAAGGGAGATTTGCTAGAATAAGTTCCACTTTGTTGACTCACCATTGTAGTTATTCAAAGGATATCCTTCAAGCGATTAAAATTATTCAAAAGAAACCATTATGATACTAACAAGGAAAAATTTAGTAGTGAATATTCGTTAATTCACGAATATTCAAGTTTTTGAAATTTGAAATTGGTGAATTTTTAGGGAAGGGAGTAGGCCTGGATTGCTATATTTTTCTAGGTACAAGTTAATTTTAAGGGTTAATTCACCATTTCCATTAAATAAAAATACAAAAATTCATTGGAATATAGTGAGTCAAGATCATATTTTTTATGCTACAAGGCCGACAACATATAATATGATGTCGATCGACAACATTTTTATGCATTTGAGAAAAACATACTATATGTTGTTAGACAGTAGCATAAACATATGATACCAACTGGTAGCATATAAAAAAGCAACCATTTGGTAGTATTTAATAGTGATGTCGTGATTTCTTAATATTCACCATTCATGTAAAAGATAATTTTCACATATTCACCAAATATTTTCTAAGGCATTTTTCAAGGGGACCCTTAAAATTTCCATGGATACCAAATTTTGTAAGTATAATGGGTGAGAGGGGGATTGAATCATTCATTCAAACCCTTTAACCAATTATATTTAACTTTTATAAAAAATAACCATTCAATCATGCATTAATGTGATCTTAAAAATCATTCATATGAGTATAAAAATAAAGAGTACACAAGAACACAAGAATTAAAGAGGGAAAATCTCAAGGGAATAAAACTCACTAAAACATTTGATTATATTACTCAAACCAAAATACTTGAATGAATATGAAACATCACACAATATTTTTTAGTGAGGCAAAACCCCACAAGGAGCACCAAATCCTATTTACAAAGGCACCAACCCTACAAGGAGGATACAATCCCATAAGGTGATCAAGCACAAACTCAACCACCGAAGATGAAGACCAATGATGATATGTTGCTACTGTAATCGAGAGTAATCACAATTTTAGTTCATCTCTCTCAAAATTCTCTTCAAACACACTCTCTCCTACTTCACTCAATATTTCTTATTCATGGGAAGATTAGGTATATTTACCTTAATAATATTCTATTTTATCTCTATCAATTCCTTTTTTCAGCTCTATGTTGATTCCCTAAGGCCTCCTTCACACTCTCTATAAGCTCCCACTTTTCTCTCTCACAAAACTAGTCACAAATGGCCAAATAAATGTAATTAAATACATGAATCTTCTTATAAAAATTACTAGGTCAGCCATGACCATTTATTTCATTCATACAAAAATCAAATTACAAAGACCCATATAGGTCGGAAATGCACCAAGACACTAAACAAGCACAAACTAGGCCAAAAAGGCTAAATTCTCCTTGATCGAGCACTCCATGGACTCCAAGCACAAAAAGAATCTTAATCATGCCTCCAATGGCTCAATACATGTAATTGAAAACATATCAACACCTTCCATAATCTCATAAACCTTTGCATCATCCATTCATCTCATAACACCATCAAGTAGGATTGTTTCCTACTCAAACTAAACACCTCAAAGAACCACTTTTCAATAATGAGGTCCAAAAGCACATCAAAAAAACACAAATAGGTCATGTAACCACTCATTATAAATCAAAATACTTGAATAACATCATAAAATATTCTATACCTCATTACTCAACCCTTAAATCTATTCAAACAACTTCTCCCTTCAAGTAACTAGAACCGTCCAAAACTGCTTTTGCTAACTTAACTTTCCCACACCCTTATTGACACTTTTAATATCTATAAATTCATGGAATAGGATTAATTTTCATCCCTAATAAATATCAATTGGATAATCATTATCAATAAAGAAAATATATTTTTCTTTCATACTTCAAAGCACTAATGTCCTGAACTAATCAAACTAGGTCAACTTGTGACCTTATTCATGCTACCTCATCTCATATCCAAATATCAAACAAGTATTTTTCATGTGGAATGTTTAAAATACCATCAATTCCATAAACCATCATCACCAAGTCCACAAACTCCCAAGAACTTTCAATTTCTATGATTGTTAAAACTATCTTGTAGGCCTAAAATGTAGTCTTCATTTTTGACCTATGAAGACCTCCATATGAATTAAAAAGATCTTAAATAATTCCAAATGTCTATAGTATCTCTCATACAACTCATAACATCAATTTAGTTAAAGACGTCAAATAGAAAACTTGAGAGAAAAAAATTATCCTAGAAACTAGTAGATTTGAATGGGCTACACCTATAATCAACTCATCAAACCAAAACCATATATAATATATTATAGCCCTATCCATCATCTAATCATCATATTTTATGATTTAATCCATTCTGAGTTCATACCAAGAATATTTCTTCCATCACTAGCGAGAAGCTAGGGTTTAACTAAGGTTTTTGACCAACTTACCTTCATAACATTTGTTCATAAAGAATAGAACCTCATTTAACCTCATTCTAACTTTGATATATTCTTAACTCTATGCCTCAACATCCTTGAAAGGATCATGTTCCCATTAAAAATTTACATGTTCTAACCAATACAAAAATTTCACATCAAGCTCAAAAGCACACCTTCTTAAGATCGATATAGCCAAAAACCTCATACCTTGCAAAATATTAGTCATATAAACCTGAAATTGCCATCATGGGCTCACATATCTATGCAACCTATGAACATGCCTTATTATGCCTAAAAGCACCTAGACTAGGATTAGATGAATACCTACAAACCCTTCTCTCAAATTACAATCAACCTCTAAGACTTGTATGATTATATTACCACACTCTCTTTATGTTCTCCATTCCTCTACCATGCTCCTCAATCCACCATGCATATCTAACCTCCATGTGCTATCACCTATGTTGAATAGACATCATGATTAATCCTACTAGTCCAAAAAAATCTCACCTTCTTCACTCTTACAACCATGCCACAACTTTTCTTCCAATGACATCAGCATTCCAAGTATTATCTTGCACTCCTTCATCCTCCTTTATCATTAATTAACCTTTTACATCAATGAAAACACAAAAGAACACATATGCCAACAATTTTTTTATTTATTAGTCAAATCACTAGACACTAGATCCCAACACACAAATGAAATTAATACATTGGACACTTTAAAATGACAACTTTTGAAAATCATATAAGCTACTTTAATAAAAACAATATATATATATATATATATTTATATAGATGGTTGGAACTTGGATGGTGAGTCTTTCTTACATGGGTTGGTTAGTATATCTAATCTTCCATAAATGTGCATTGAGAAGAATTAATGACTAGACATGAGAACATGATAAAATAAAGAAATTATATATAACTTTTTTGTCGAAAAATGAATTTCAATAACATGTTTAAGATTCGAGAAAAACCATCAATTAATCAAGATGGTGATATTCTCCACATGTTGTATAGAAAATAAAATGACAAGTGAGATAGAAAATTAAATTACACATGAGATAATGCCCATAAAATGGATTGGTTAAACACTTGAACTTGATTGGAGATAAAAACAACACTTTCAAATTTCTCTCATACTAATGTAGTTTGCATGCCTCTAACTTTCCAATGACCTTAATCTACAATTATTCAACTCTACAAAATGTTGTAAATTAAAAACATTTTCTATACAAAAATCACTTTTGGCTTTCGACCCATACTTTAGAAATGGTCACATATCCTTCCTTTATTTTAACAATATGATTTTGATGTTGTATATGAGATAAATATATATCCCCCTCGATCAAATATTCTTGTAGTGTGGTAATAGTCAAGTAACATAATAATTCCAAAACAAAATTGCTTGATATTCATCAAAATCATCAAATTATGATACGTTAACATCTACATAAGAATTCACAAGACTCTCATTTGGAATTCTCTACTCGAGATACAAAATTATGAATTTGGTTATTATTGGAGATCAAAATTGTAACCATCCTAAATCACAAGAATCTAGGGATTTGAGTGAACATGGGACCTGTCTCCAAGATGTAGGACTCGAACCGAGATAGATATTTAGAGAAGATTGAATTCCTCTACTTATTTTTATTGTTAAAGTAGTCATAGGAATTTAAATGCAACTATCTAACTCTACTATAATATTCCAAGGGACCAGGGTGAGAAGGAGATGCATAAAATAGAAACCTAAACTAGAGAAGGTGATAACACCAAAAATAAGGGGAAAGATACTTCTAAAAGAGAGAAAATGGGAGAAAAAAATGATGAAGAGGACCAAAAAAATGACCAAAGTTCAAAATAATGTCTAAATTCCCATTTTCATGATGCACAATAGATGTAGATTCTATAAATACACATACAACATGCCCACGAGTAAGTGAGAGGCAAGGAAACACAATAAAACGTGAGCAAGGTAAACGAGCAACAAAACAAGAGATTTTATTGCTTGAATATTATGCATAGATCATTACAATGAAGGAGGAGGTGAAAACACATTCACATAATCATGATCCAAGGCATGCATATATTTTAACACTAGTGCAACATTAAAATGATGCCCTCACATTCCCAAAGTATCCAACCCTTACAACTGAGCATCATTTTAAAATATATAGAAAAATGGGAGAAGAAGAAAGAAGAATAAAATTAGAGGGAAATTTGAATTCCCCCTTCAACCCACCAACCACTTCCATTAAATTCTCTGGAAAGATATGAGAACATCTAAAAATCCACTTCCCCATGCCTTTTTCCTTGCTAAAGATGAAATTGGTGCCCATACCACATTAAATTCTAGTGGTTACGCCACCTATAACAGTATCATTTATATGTTGGAGATGCCTTTCTTTTTACTTCTACCCACCTACCTCCATTTGAATCGAGAAATATAGCTCTCATGATATAAAGGAGGTTAATATTTTCCCAGTGATATAAGATTTGTGAAGATTAGATCATTTGATCAAAAGTTATATCCATTTTTGGTTCCCATGGAAAAATGTTGTTTTCCTTTGATACATGGCTTTTTTTGGATTCTGTAGCTTTTCCACATGTGTCACAATTATTGTTCTCCGGAAACAACTTTCTAGTCTTTCACAGTTCCTTCACATGCCCACAACCTACTCTTTGAATTGTGGATTGTATCCTTCAACCCGCAACTTTTCTATCTCTTTTTCTTCATTATGTGGCTTCTATTTATGCACGAATTTTGATTTACATGTATCATGACTCACTAAACCTTTGTGGCATGCTCCATATTTTGACGAATTTTATCCTTTTTGGTAGCTTTGTCAAACCTCTCCATGACATGTTTTTCCTTCCATGGCTTCACAAGTTCAAATATTCATCAATTCCTTAAGTCCACAATTATCCAAGTTGTTCAATTTTTACAAGGGTGTAAAAGTGGATAACTTTTTTAGTGATTCATAGGGAACATCTTCTGCTAGATGGATTGATTAGTGTCCTTGAAGCATCCATTAGGCATGGAGTCAGCCTGATGATTTGAAATCTAATCTAAACTTGAACTTTAATTCCTACATCTAATTTTTGTTGCTTTATATTTGATTTTTTAGATGATTACCACTGATCCTTGATACCTTTAACTTCTTCCTCCCGCAACCTTATAAAAATGATGAAAATTGTGCATAAGAACACCCTCAAGCAACCACATTGTGTACTGAGAACTTAGGGAAAGAAACCTACACTACCAACAATGCAATGTGCTGAAATCACTTGGAGGAATTGAAAACCTAAACTACTATGTACAAGATGCAATGAAATATCTTAATGAGAAGGTTTGAGGTAAATCCCATTAACTAGGATTTGAAATACATTCCCATCAAGATCAGATAACTCAAATGAGTTAGCTACCTTGCAAGTGGTGATGATGTATGGTCCACTCCAGATTGCATAAAATTTGGAGTGTCTCCCTGGTTTAGCTCGATCCACGTCCCATTTCAAAACTATATCTCCAACCTTGAATGTTTGATCTCTAGCTTTCTTGTCAAACCACTATTTGGTTGAATTTTGATGTTCTTCAAGTCTGATCATGGTGGCATTTATAAACTCCTCAAGCTCCATTAATTCCATCTTTTGAATTTATCTTTGATTTGTGCCTTCAAATTACATCTATTAAGCTAATTCAAGTGAAGGAAACTCTAGTAAGAATGGAAATATTGCTTCTTTTCCATATACCAGTTTGTAGGGAGAAGTGTCAATAGCCTTTTTCATTGTTATCTTGTCTTAGAGAGAATTTCTCACCTTTGTGTGCCACTACCTTTGGTTGATATCCATTTTCCTCTTCATGATCCTAATCATATTTTTATTAGTAGACTGTCAATCCATTACCTTGGGGGTAATAATTGGAAGAAGTCTTAAGATAAATCCTAAGTCCAAGAGCCTAATTAGAAATTTTTGATCCCAAGAAGGCCTTTGCATTATTATAAATGATGGTTTGTGGAATGTCAAACCTTGTAACAATTTCTTCAAGAAAGTCTAGGATGACTGATTTAGTAGCTTCCTTTAATGGTGCGGCTTTCGTCCATCTGGTGAAATAATCTATTATAGTTAAAACCCATTTATGACCAACACTAGATGGAGGATTAATCATACCAATGAAGTCAAGACCCCATTGTGTAAATGGTTGATC
The DNA here is from genome assembly GCA_018340775.1 of Taxus wallichiana var. yunnanensis. Classification (NCBI taxonomy): domain Eukaryota; kingdom Viridiplantae; phylum Streptophyta; class Pinopsida; order Cupressales; family Taxaceae; genus Taxus; species Taxus wallichiana. Next base: position 80,545,481 of record CM031244.1, read on the forward strand.
TGCCTGAATTGGATGAAGTGGGAGAGCTACCAATCTTTTCTTTCCAGTAAAGAGCACACATTCCTTACACTTCCTCACCCATCTGTGAGCATCCGCGAACAATGTAGGCCAAAAGTATCCTGCTTTTATAATTTTCATGGTTGTAGCTCTAGTAGAAAAATGTCTACCTAAGAAACCATCATGAATTCAGTTAGAACCTTGTCAAATTTCTTACCTTAAATGCACCAAGGAAGAAATCCATCAACATTGGTTTGAACAATATGCCATTAATCAAAGCATAGGTAATAGACCACAGCCTTAGGTATCTTATTTTTGCTTTGTTCAATCCCAGAGGATATGCACGGGTAGATAGAAAGTTAGCCATATCATAAATCTAGTTGTGATCATTGAAAACATTTTTTCATCCCTCTATCATTCAATATTATTTGGTTTCCTTAATAGTCACATCATAATCCATTATTTATTGACCCATCTAGTTTGTTTTTCACTCGATTTCTACTCTCATGATGAAATATATGACATTTGAATGTGATACTAAAACTTTAATCCAGCCTAGTAGCAATCATGATTTTTAACTTCTTCAAATCTCTCATGATAGCAAAAACATTTTTATCAATGTGATTGTACTTGAGATCATAGTTATTCAAGTGTTTGAATAAGAAGGCCCCGACTTCTCCAATCCCCGATCATTCTTCCGAGTCAAGACTGCGACAATACTAGATTCGAGACACATAAGCATATAAGATGAAATATTTTTCATAGTCGTGGTTAATCAACTTGGGGGCTTAAGAAATTTCCTCTTTTATTTTATTAAAACTCTCCTTCCCTTCAATTGTCCATTTGAATGATGAATCTTTCTTTATCATGAGTGTAATAGGCCTAATCAAACACACAAAGCTAGGAATGAAATGCATAACAAAGTTGATTTTCCCGGGAATGAATGCAAATCATTATTATGAGCTAGCAAGGAAAGATTCGCGATGGATGAAATTATTTCTAGATCAATGTTAATGCCCTGCCTTGAAAAATGTGTCCCCAAAAGCTTACCCCAAGAACCGCAAAGTTGTACTTTTTGGGATTAAGAGATAAACCAAATTCTCTTCATATTTTAAATAATTTCTCAAGGTGACTAACATGATCTATGCTCTACTTGGAGAAGAAATGAATATCATCAAGATAGACAATAATTAATTCATTGAAGTACCCATTGATAGCAATATCCATCGCTCCTTAAAAAGTGGTACCTACGTTTGATAGACCAAAGGGAATTTTATGATATGCATATGTTAACCATTTGGTGGTGAACATGGTTTTCTACTAATTTTCTTCTTTCACTTTGTTCTGGTTAAAAAAAATAGCCATCAAGAATTGAAAACATTTCAGCTCTTAATATTGTCTATAGAATCTATTCCATGGAAGGTAAAGGATAATGATCCTGGATAAGGATAATCGACACAAATTCTAATTTCCTTGTCTTTCTTTCTTTACTGGAATGATATTTTTCACCCAAGTAGATTACTTAATAGGAAAAATTATCTTAGCCTTAATGAGTTTGGAAAATTCCTTTCTCACGAGGAGCTCAATCTTGGGGTTAACTGGCCTCTGTTTCTATCTAGTTGGCTTAATGTTGGGATAAAAATCAATGGAATGTTGAATTATATCTGGATTAAAATCCTTTAAATCCTCATAATCCCATGAAAAAACATCATTGAATTTCTTGCACAAGGAGATAAAAGCATGTTTTTCAACTTCACCTCATACCTTCCCGAGAAGTTCTTTGTCTAGAGAAATTGTAATTGGTTGACATTCTTCTTGATTTTCTGCCATGTTTTCTCATCACCTCTGAACTCATCATTTGAGCTGAAAATATACTCCAAGGTGACCAATCCCTATGGAACCTTTTTTTTTCAACTGAATAATCGATCACCATAAGTTATCAAACAAATCATGTATTCTTAAGAATAAATCAACTTCTTCTAGATAAATTACACAAATTTTTCATCGATGTCAAACACTAGCCATCTTCTCTGGTTATTTGGGATGGAATTCTTGACTACCACCTTTACATGCCAAACATTTCCTTTGATCAGATCCTCAATGGGTGATAATTAAGAACCAAAACCGTCATTTGATCTCGTGTCCTTGTTCAAATTTCTAGGGACATCCCGTAGGTTGACATCGTCAAAGCATTCTAGAAGATCCCAAAATCTATGTTTGTAATCCTTTAGAAAAAAATTCTTCGTTGCATACTTCTCTCCGACCTAATTGATGACCAACTCATTATTTATAAAGACCAATAACACCTTGTTTTTTCACTTCTTGACAATTAGAGGACCATGCACCAATTAACTAAGTACCTAAGGCATGAAGGTTTATGGCATGCTAAAGTAGGGCATGAAGGCACATACAAAAGTAGATTTTGGGGATGCATGAGGGCTTGCACCCAGATAGGATGGATTTAGGACTTAGTGGGTTTTGGACAATGGGTAAAGACATGTTTAGGGAATAGATGGAAAAGTGACTAGATACAATTATGGATAAGCTATGAAGACTTACAACTCAAGAAAAGGATATTCCAGGGCATCAATACGGTTATCATGAAAGGATAAGGATTTGAGTTTGTTATGGATTAGTTGGCACTTACATGCTAAGGGATACTCGATTGAGGAAACACATGATGACATTTGGAATGTTCTTAGGTAGTGGTAGGGAAATCATGAAAGAATCCTTTAGGCCTTCTCTTGTAATGATGAGCGGTTAGAAGATAGTCCTTAGAGTTACTCTTTATAGATATTATTCCATGCCATTAGAGAGAGAGTGTGAGAAAGAGAGAGATAAATTTAGTGAAGATGTGTAGTATGTGTTTTTAAGCTCAGAACAAAGCAACAATAGAGAGCATGTTAAATCTCTACAAATGTAATATCTCCATCCATGGAACTCTTTTGATGTACTATTGGCTACTGTAATTTTATGAATGAATATAATGGAATGGTTCTAAACATCTATGTGATGGATCTTGATATGTGTGTTTTCTTTTATGTTCATGGGCATAATACCAGTGTTCTTAATGTTAATCATGATTTAGTTCTACTTTTATTATAGTATGATCATGTTATTCCATGTTCTGGTGCATTAGACTAGGATTTAGTTCTTAATCTTGATTCCAAGAATGGGTGTGTTAATCTCACAAAGCTTATATGAAAGAGGAGCTCGGTGTCTACACGCACCTCGGTGAGCTTGCAGAATGGTCTAGATGATGTGCCAATGCATTTGGGGTTTGATTGGTGAAGAAAGAAGTAAACATAGACTACATTTTGGTTTTGTTGCTAGGACCTCTTTTCAAATTTATTGTGAGAATGGTGTGTGATGACAGAGCGCTTGACCTTGGATAGTGTCAAAGCGTAGCTTAAAAGCATGGAGGATGAGTTTTCTCAGAGATTTAATATTGGATTTGAGTTTGATGCACATAAATGGGTAGAGGATCACCTGTATCATGAGTTGTATGAGACTTTTTCTATTTTTTCCCTATAGATTTGTATGAATGGCTATTAACATATGCATCTAGGTCAAGTTGGTACTATAGACCTTGTGTATGGACTCAGGAAGACTATCAGAGGCTTCATGATGTTGATTTGGTTTGGACTTGTGTTGTTGACCATTGGTGGAGAGGTGTGTTCGGGGTTCATTTTAAGAGACCTCTTAGAAATCGAGGTGGAAAATACCTAGCGAATATCCTCGGAACCGGTTTCGTGGGAAGGTGAATTTTTTGGGGGTCGACATAAAAATTTTTGCCTGATTTTTAAGTGGTGTGATAGAATGTTGCAGATGCACAACAAGAGATTTGATGTCACGCATCAACAAGGTGGTTGACGTGCATCAACGAACCTCATTGACGCGTGCATCAACAACCTTTTGACATGCGCCAATGAACCTCACCGCGTGCATCAACCACCTTGTTGATGCACATCAACGAGGTTGATATCCGAGCATCCGCAACCTCTACCCTCTAGTCACGCAACAACAAAATATTCTGTCATGTGTCAAAAAAATCTTTGTTACACATCTACTTCCTCTCGCAACTCGTCATGTATCAAAAAACTCTCCATGTCATGCATCAACAAACTCTCCTGTCACGTGTCAACAAACTCTCGATCACATGTCTATAGCATCGCCCTCTATTCATGTGTCTCAGCAGCATCGCCCTCTTGTCACATGTTTATTGTACTTGATAATACATATGCCCCCAGGTGGTATGAGTGATCTAGTAGTGTTCTACTTGGTGAATAATATAGGATTATATAGGGGATAGTTTCAAGGGTAGGTGAAGCCGACCCCTAAAACAAATTAGCCATGCTAGAAAATTTGCTTTTTCAAATTTTTCAAAAATGGAATATTCGCCATATTACAAATATTCGCCACTAAAATTATCCCAGGTGTGTTAATGAGTTACACGTTGGAGTACACATTTTCCATTTATTATTGCCTAGAGGTTGTTAAGTTTGAGTTTCTATGAGAATCTAGGGGATCTTTCTTGCATGTCATACCTTTAGCCATCACGATCTTGATTGTGACCCTAAGTTTAGAATAATTTATTATGGATAGATAAACTTCCACTAGGCGTGGGTCATGGAAATAGAGGTGGAAGGAGATGGTAGATATTATGGTGGAAATGGAGAGAGAGGAAAGAAAAATCAAGTATAATGAAGCTCGGGAGAGGGATTTAGTAAGACAACGTGAGATTGTGGGAATGATGGATCCATGGAGGTAGACATTGTGGGAAGAATTTGAGGTTCACACAGAGGACATAAAACCTAAGCAATTTGTGCTAATCCATCTTGAAAAACATGGGAGAGATACCCCCCGGCCTCTAATGAGAGCTCATTGAATGGTGGAAGAAGAAGGGTCGTAGGTGCACATCTAGACCCACCTGGAAACTAGACCCTTGTGCTTAGTTTTCTAAGACGTGAAAAAGGTATTGCTATTTCAGTTAATATTGATAGACAAGAAGAATCAAGTGGTTACCATTTTCCCTTGAGTTCTATGGTGTGTAGATGTTTCTGTATTTCTTGGTATCCTATCTAGTACATTGTTTTAGTAAGGGTTGAGTGCATAGAACATGGGTATCATGTCCAGGGAGTAGTTCAACTTCACAAACCATGTGAACTTAATTTATATTGACAATGGGTACACAAAGTAGCACCAATTTAGGCCCTATACCTACTATAGGAGGATGATCTGGTGGATCGGGAAGTTTAGGAGCAAGCTGGATCTCGGTTGTGGAAACACTTTGGAGGAAATCGAGGGTCCTAGACTTGGAAAATAAGGACCACAACCCCAACACGTATTCTATGAGATGTCACTCCATTTTCTAGATTACAAGGGTGTTGAGGAGGCTATAGAGCATGTACACAAGTGTGAATTGTTATGGCACACAAAGGGGATCATTTCCCTAGAGCGAAGGAAAGTCTATTTACAAAAGAACGTTATAGGGGCACACGTATAGTTAGTACAGAAGTATGACCCATATCGATGGTGGTGGATTATCTTTGCATTGTGTGATGCTTTCCTGGTAGAATTTCACATTCTTGAGTTTGAGAAAAAGAGCATCAGTGTGTTGAAGGAGATATATCAGGGCATGGAAGAGAGTGTGTGGGAGTATAATGCACAATTTAAAACCCTCTTGTCAAAATTGTCTTATGATATTCATCCTTCTCAAAGCATGCTCAATGGTTTTTTGGAGGATTAATAATGCCTTTCAGAAGAGTGCTTTCCCATAAAACTTTCACATATCCACGCGAGGCCTTTGATTCCGCCTTGCACGGTGAGAAGATGGGAAGCATGGATACTAGTGTTAGTCCTTTTCTAGAAGCTCAGATCACTACCATGATTAAATATCTAGAGAATCTATCTCGCGAACTCAACACATGAGGCTCACAATGGCATATAGCACATGAATTATGAGGTAAAAGGGCATATGAAGGAAAATTTTCCTCGGAGATCGGTATGTGCCATGATGGTAGACTATGAGATTTTCCATGGAGATCATGATGTAAGTAGGTGTCTGCTATTACAGCATGCGATCCATAAGAATGTGTCTTGTTATTGCAAAATATGCACCTCTACTACTCATGACACTAAGGATTATAGATTGATTGACCAAATACATGATGCCATTGATACTTGTTGGGCCCCTAAAATATTGACTAAGTATGAAGGCATGTGGGAGTGTGGGACCCCATTTATAAAAGGGCGTGCAAGGAAAAAGCGCGTAGGAGGAAGAGTTAAGGAAGTAAATAGTGTGCGCACTGTGAAAGGAGATTCAGGACTTAGCCAATTTAAGCAACAACGGCGAGAACGCGTGAAAAGCGTGATTGGTTGCGAGCATATAAGATGTCGGCCCCAGAACAGGTGGCCCAAGAAAGAGCATGCCAGTGATGGGATCTTCTAGAAGACCATCATGAGATGGAGTGGAGAGCTTAGACCTGAGGAAACATGCTCGCTAAAGGACCACATTCAACAATTGGCAATGGATCTAAGGGCGGGACAAGGTGAGTTGATAGCGCAGGAAGGAGATAAATATAAGTTCCTGTAGATCAAGAAGGGGGATATACAAGGAGAGAATGAGATGTACACTGAGAGAAGAAGGATATACATAGAGAGATAGATAACATGGGTGAAGCTCTGCAGGATTACTGTGAGTGGAGCTCTGATGCAGAAAGGAATGTACTAAGCTTAGCATTATAATTTCTTTTTCTTTTTGGCATAGTTATACAAGCCTAGTGATGTGCATGACTATGGTCTGCCCTCTATGGCTCTTTGTAATGAAACGATGAATACAATGAGGTTACCTATTGCAATTAGATATGAATATCAGTGGGTTTCATGTATATTTCATTCATAGAAGTTCTCTTTCCTTTCATGCTATGAATGAATGGTTGTAGCTTTCTTTTTGTTATATTATATGTTATGGAGTCTTTTAAAACACACAGTCTGAAGAAGCTACAAGGATCTGGAGGCCGTCTTGAGCCCTGTAATCCTTGTATGTCTAAACTTCTTTCCTAAATACTCTTATACTAATCATTGATGAATTCTTCCCACTAAAAACTCACATAAAAGAGAGACTTGGCACCCACGCGTGCCTCGGGTGAGTGCTTAGCTTCTATTGGGTGATAGGATGGCATGCATGGGATTCCTTCCTCTTATAATGGGAGTAAAATTGACTACATATTGGTTCCATTGCCAGGACCTCTTTTTGAAGTTGTAGTGGGATATAGCATGCATCATGATCTATGTAAAGAGTAATGATGGATCGGTTAACATTGGAAAATGTTGAATCTTGGTTTAAGAGCATAGAAGATGAATTTTCCCAAAGATTCAAAGACCTTTGGACTGAGTTTGATACACGTAGATGGGTAGAGGAGAATCTCTACCATGATCTATATGAGACTTTTTCTTGCTTCCCAATAGAGTTATTTGGATGGTTTGCAGCCTATGCATCTAGATCAAGTTGGTGTTATGGGTCGAGGATATGGACCGAAGAAGACTACCAAAGGTTCGGGATGCGAGATCGACATGGACCCATGTTGTAGATCACTGGTGGGGAGGAGTACTAGCTAGCTACACTCTGGAATATGCCATTTCCATGTATTCTTTTCTAGAGGTTGCTGAGTTCAAGTTTCTACGAGAACCTAGAGGATCATTTCTACATGTTATTCCTCTAGCTATGAAGATATTGATGGTTACCATGAGTTTAGAAGCACTCCCCATGGCCGGCTAAACCGTTCTGAGCGCTAGGTAAGGAAGCTCGGGTGGAGGAAGATGACAGATGATATGATAGAAAAGGAGAGGGAAGAAAGATGGCTCAAGTATGGCAAAGTGCGTGAAAGGGAGATTACTAGATGACGCGAAGCTGCTAGTGTGATGGATCTATAGAGACAGATGTTGCGGGAAGGAGTTGAGGTTCATGCGGAAGATGTGTAATGTGAGCAGTTTGTACTACCCCATCTTGGCAAGTGTGTGAGGGAGACCCCTTTGGCTTCTAGTGAGAGTTCGTCACATGGAGAAAGGAGAGTCATTGGTGCATATCTAAACCCACCCGATTCTGCACGAGCCATGGTGCTTGGTTTTCTTGATCTAGGAGGAAGTATTGATCTAATTGAAACCAGTGGAAGAGATAGATCCATGCCTAGGAGGTATAATTTTTCAGTTCCTTCTTTTATGGCTACACATATTCTAGTATTTGGAGGAGTTTTTGGACAAGGGGCAAGTGTATAATCTTTTGGTCTCGCATTAGGGAGTGGTGCGGGAAAAAGTAGCGATGGAATGGGGCACATCACGAGACCATCGGTGCACGATTCGAAGTGGGACCATGGGGGCACTTGGCATAGCTCCTACAGCCCTATTGGACCAAAGTGGTTACGGTGGCTCTAGAGGTATAGGACACGATGGACACAGTGGATCAAGTAGTGGAGGAAACACCAGAGGAAACCAAGGCTCGTGGTTCAGACAAAGACCCCTGACCACCACCTCAAGTTTTCTTTGAAATGTCTTTGCATTTACAGATTACGGGGCATTGAGGATCTTTGAAGAACATGTTCACAAGTGTGAACTACTATGGTGCGCGAAAGGTATCACAACCCCAAAATGAAAGGCTAGTCAATTTGTAACCACGTTGTAAGGGCATGCGCATAACTGGTATAGAAAGTATGATCCTCATCAAACAGTGGTGGATTACATTGCTTTAAAGAATGCATTCTGGTAGAGTTCCACATTCTTGAGTTCAAACAAAAAAGCATTAGCACTTTGAAGGAGATACAACAAGGAATGGCAGAGAGCATGTGGAAATATGATGCGCACTTTAAGACTCTCTTGTCTAAATTATCATATGATATACATCCTTCTCAGCATGCACAGTGGTTTGTTGGGGGATTGATCACCCCCTTTAGAAGGGCCTTGTCTCATAAAACTTTTACGAGATCTGCACAAAGCATTAGAGGTTGCCTTGCACGTTGAAGTTGATGGTAGTATTGGTAGTATTGATGGCATTAGCCCATTCTTAAAGGCTCGAGATCACGCTATGGCTAAGCAATTGGAAAAGCTATCTGCGAACTTGGTCCATGAGACTCATAGTGGTTTATGGTGCACAGATTGTGAGATAGAGGGGAATGTTAAGGATAATTTCCCGAAGGATGGTACATGCTATAACATTAGATTGTGAAATATATCATGGGGACCATGATGCTAGTAGATGTCCCTTGCTACAGCGTGTGATCAGAAAGAATGTATCTGTTATTGCAAGATTTTCACCTCCACAACCCATGATACTAAAGACTGTAGGCTCATTGATCAGATACATGAGGCCATTGATCATGGGGTGTGCCAAACCAACATTACCAGTGGTTCTAAAAATGATGATCACCGTTATGAGGAGCGCAGATGGAGGCATGCATGGAAGGGGTTTTGAGGAGGATTATGTGGATGAGGTAACCGTGGAGGAAGAAGTGAGTTCCCGCGTAGAACATGTTTTAACTATGGATCTACAAAACATTACAAGCGTGAGTTCTGGACTTGTTGCAGTGCTCATGGTGTGGAAAGAAGCATAAGTATGAGGAGTGCCCAAAGTTATATGAGCATATGAATTAGTAGCACCGGAAGGACAAAGGCATTGCGATGGTCAACATCAAGAAGGCATACATACAATAGATGCCTCGGGTAACACGGGATGAAGGTTTGGAGCATGTCTTGGTAACAACAAGGGCATAAGCCACATGTGCAAGGGAGATACCAAGACAAAGGAACCTAGTTTCAAGAGAAGAGGTCATTCATGGAAATTACCCAGACCCCATGCATCAGAAGGAGATATATCAGGACACCATGGATGTTATTCAAAGCTTGCAAGGGGAGATCCAATGTCTAAAGGAGCAATCCAAGAGGGAGGAATAAGGAAGGAGGATCGAGGTGCGAAAGATGACTTGGATGAGGTCAAGGAGGTGTGTAAAATGCTAAGGTAGGAGAACATCATCCCTTTGCTAGGATCCTGGTTGAGAGAGAAGGTACCATGTGTCGAGAAGAGTGTGAGAGATAGGTCTTGCACTCGAACCTTCCCCCTCACATAGCCTTGACTATGACAAAGAGATTACATTAAATGTAGTTGTGGATGGATGGATCCTTAGCAATATACTCATTGACACTGGCGCATGAAGGTTAATGTTTTAACTTTGGATGCATGGCATCAGATGGGGAGACCTGCATTATAGCCATCTTCAAATGTGTTATATGGAAAACAAGACTAAGGAAATTCCCATCGGTGTCTTGAAGGATGCAGCTATTACTATTTAGGGAGCCAAGTTTACTGGGGACTTCAAAGTCTTGGCGCTTGCCAAGGTGGACAATTTCCTAGCACTACTTGGGTGCCCTTGGTGTTACAAGAACAATGTGGACCTCCAGTTCAACAAAGGGTACATCATTTTTTAGAACAAAGAGGAGCGGGTCATTATACCCCTGGTTGATGGGAAGTCAGTGCCCTACATTGAACTATTGGGAGAAGAAGTTCGGACAAGATTTATGTGTGCTCAATCAGAGACCCTGAGATGGTACACCCTATTAACGGGGTTATCCAGTTTGAAGATGCTCAGTTAGTGAGTGATACCACCAGTCTGGCATGTGACAATTGGGTGCATGGGACTTACAAATTAATGGGATGGCATTTGAGAGGATCGGTGACCAAGGTAACTAAGGCACACATGGTTTGGTGCCTTGGAGGAAAATAACTACCCAAGTACTCCGGAGGAGCCTTCCCTGAGATATTTCTGCAGGAGATAGAAGCTCAGTGGAAGAACGAAAAGGAATGGAGGGAGATGTTAAGTTACATCTTGCTTGGCACAACAGCTCATTGGTGGGCCATGCATCAGGAGATCCTTTTAGAGTGGCGCAAGGTAAGAATTTTCTCTCTGTTAGATTTTCTAGAAGTAATATACCCACCATCATCAAGGAGTACCATGGGAAGGATCCCACCTCTTTCCATATCCAGGAGTGTGAACGGGTCTGGAGAGAAGGCACAGAAGCCTTACCACCATCCCTCTAGGTGCACAAGTTGTATTCTACATTGTAGGGTTGTGCGCGCGCATGGTACATTCATTCAGAGACACGCTGCCAGACAAGGAATTTGTAAGATCTCGCGGATGATCTTATTCAGGCCTTTGAGTATCAGAGTACCAAACCATTGGTTGGTAAGGCCTTGTAAGGTATCAAGCACCTTACCATGGGGGATAGTGCTAGAATGGAATATAAGTGCTTTGGAATTACTAGGTGAACCAAGATTGGAGGTGCACTTCGAAGAGATTAAGGAGACGAGAAGAGTTACTGACTTGAGTGCACATGTTTGGAGAAGGAGAAGGGAAAGTTAGTATCTGTGATTAATGGAGAGGAATCAAAAGTTTAGATGTTATCCATTCTGTGGGGATGTGTGAAGTAGTGGATAGTGCAGATGCTCGTGTGCGTGCCTACCATGAGCCTTTAAAGACAAAGAAGGTTAACATCGGTTCAGGAGAAGAACCTAAGGAAGCTATTATTGGGGATTATTGGATGGAGAAGGAAGTATCAAAGATCATTGATCTATTGTGTGAATTCGAGGATTTATTCACGCGGGTACCATGAGCTAAAAGGCATCCACACTGGTTAGAAAAAGACCCTACCGGATGAATCCCAACTTACGCGTGAAGGTTAAGGAGGAGATAGACAAGATGATAGCTTCTAGGATCATTGAGGTAGTAGAAGAATTAGAATGGATAATTCTGATGGTAATCAGCATCAAGAAAGATGGGTGGATTAGGATTTGTGTGGATTATAGGGAGTTGAATGCAGTTTGTGTCATTGATCCATTTCCGACCCCCTTCACTGAAGAAATTTTGGAAGGAGTCACTGGGTATGAAATCTATTCCTTTATAGATGGATTTTTAGGATACCACCAAGTACGGATTGTAAAGGAGGACTAGGAGAAGACAACTTTCACCACCAAATGGGGAAGTTTTGGATATCTGAGTCATGGCCTTTGGGTTGAAAAATGTTCTGCTATCTTTTTGTTCATAGTAGTGCAAGAATTCCAAGACTTCATTCATAAGTTTCTTGAGTTTACTTAGATGATTAGGACAAGATATGGTCAGTTAAGGACCATTTTGATAACATGAAATTAATGTTTGAAAGGTGTAAGCGGTTGAGGATATCCCTCAACATTAAGACGTGTTTGTTTACTACACCCTTTGGGAATTTATTGGGGCATATCATGTGTAAGAAGGGATTTCTAGTAGATCCCGTTATAATTCTGATTATTATGGGATTAAGGGAGCCTACTAGCCAGAGTGTAGTGCAGGATTCCTTGGGCATACGAGGATATTACAGAAAATTCATTAAGGGGTATGCCAAGATTGTTGCACCTTTAGAGGAGCTACTTAGACACAAAAGTACCTTCCATTGGGGAAAGGCGCAATAGAGGGCATTTGATACATTAAAAGATAGGCTTATTACGCGCCTATTTTGTGATTTCCCTCTTGGGACAAGCCCTTCCATGTCCATGTAGATGCCTTAGGAACCGCCATTAGAGTAGTACTTGCACAACCAAGTGAGGGGATTGTTGATCATCCTCTCTATTTCGTGAGCAGGAAGTTAACACCAGCAGAGAAAAATTATACCACAACCGAGCACGAGGCATTGTCAATGATCTATGTGCTTTTCAAATTTAGACAGTATCTGCTGGTAACACCCTTTGTATTCTACACCGACCATATGGCATTAAAGTATTTAGTAAACAAGCCCATTCTTCAAAGGTGCATATGTACATAGGTGCTGTTGTTTCAAGAGTTTGAGTTCACCATTGTAGTGAAGCCCGAAAAAATCAATTATGGACTTGATCATCTATCAAGAATTGATTTAGGAGAGGACACGAAAAGTATTGAGGAAGCAATGCCAAATGCGCGTAGCTGTTTATATTGTGGCACACGCCTCAAATTTTGAAGTGATTGCTGTATTTTTAATAGAAGGTTTGGCGCCGAGATGGGATGAAGGCATTGGAAAAGAAGTAGTTGGCCATACGCATCATGCCCTACATGTTGATTGTCTAGATTATACTAGACGTGATGAAGTTTTGCGTAGATGTGTGTTGGAGCATGAGCACACGGCCATCATGGAGTAAGCACACGAGGAAGTGCGGGATGGGCATTACGTAGGTGATGCCACCGCGCGTAATATTTTAATGGAAATTTTATGGTGGGAAACCTTTTACGGGGATTATAAGGATTATTGTAAATCATGTGACCACTTTGTCAAGCACATTGGAAAACCGGGAAGGCAAGATGAAGCGCCTTTGTGTCCTATTCCTAGCGCGGAGCCTTTTGAAAAGTGGGTGATAGACTTTGTAGGACCTATTACACCGGTAGGGCGTAAGATTGGGTCACGTTATGTCATCACTTACATAGATTATCTCACGAGGTGGGCAAAAGTAGCCTTGACTAAATATTACATGGCAGCGATAGCAGCAAGGTTCCTATGGGAGAACATTATCACAAGGTATGGATGCCCTTTGAGTTTTACCAGTGATAGGGGTACGTATTTTCTAAATAAGACCGTGAGGATCCTACTATCTGAGTTCATGGTGGCTCATCATAATACTACGCCCTATCACCGACAAGAAAATGGAATCATGGAAGTATTCAACAAAATCGAGTCATACCTTGAAAAAATTTTGATGTTAGAAGACAGGATTGGGATGACAAGGTATCAATAGTTTTATGGGCTTATAGGACTATGTATAAAAGAATAAATAAAGTGACACCTTTTCAATTGGTGTTTGGTGTGGAAGCTATTTTGATAGTTGAATTTATGTTACCTTCTCTGCGAATAGTGCATGCAGGAGGATTAGTTGATGAACAAGCGCTGGAAGAAAGAATTGATGAACTAATGAAACTGGATGAGAGACGATCACTTGCCCATTGGAGCTAAATAGTGAAAAGGAAAAGCAAAATGCTTTGCATGATCGTCATATTAGAAACAAGAAGTTTGAGGTTGGGCATATGGTGTTCTTGTATGATTCTAAATTTCTGCGCCATCTTGGGAAAATGAAAGTCCATTGGTTAGGTCCCTACACAATCTCCTACATCTTTGATTTGAGCGCGTGCGATTCAAGAAGCTGGATGGAACAAAGTTTCTGGACACTTCAATGGTAGTAGCTTGAAGCCCTACTATAAATAAGTCTTCTTGGTGTTTGTAAATAAGGCAATTTTTCCCATTAGTTTAGAATTTTCCCTTATGCATTTTCATTTCCTTATGTTTCCCTTTCGCATTGTTTTTTTTTGCGCCAGGCGTGTAACCTTATTGTTATTTTGGAGGATTTATGAGTGTGTAGAGGACAATGCATCATTTAAGTGTGGGGTGGAGAAAAGTGAAGAAGCATGTGATTAAAAGTAACAAGGAAGTTGTGTTGAAGAGCCTTGTTGAGTAGCCCAATTGAAAGAGAGATGAAGAGAAAAGATAGAATGGTTGGTGCCAGGGTAAAGCTACTTGTAGATCCCACATACAAAGGAAAAAGAAGTGCATTTAAAGCAACATGAGGTAGGTAAAAGCAAGAATCTGGACAGAAGAAGTGCCTTCGGCGTGGGTTGAGCACGCATAAGAGTCTCCTATCAGGTTGGTTTGGTTGCATGCGTGCAGAAGGTTGGAGGAGTTTTCACGCAAGAAGGGCATGCGAGGTAAAGAGGAGTTTTCGCGTAGGAAGGGTGCGTGAGTGAAGGTGCTGAAGATAGGATTTGTTTTAAAAATCCACATTAAATGAACAAAGTACGAGGTAGGTAAAGTAGCATTTAATGACCAAAAAAAGGAAAAACTATAAATAGAGGGTCGGGGCACTCTCATTTTACTTTAAAAATGAAGAGTTGGAGATATAAGCGAAAGATATAAGCTAGGGATTTTTTAGATTTGATCAAGGAGAAGATCTGTGTGATTAAAAACGTAAAGAGCTAGTTTGAGATTGTGAACCAGAAGGAAGGAATTACATGGGCGTGGAATGAAGTGAAAAGACGTTGTCTTGTGAAGAATTTATCGAAGTTAGGGTTCAAAAACTAGGGCACGAGTTTAGGAGATTTTTTCACATATTTGAGATTGAAGGTTGGGAGAAGGAAAGCAAAGTAACAAGGAGATGACTAGAGTAATACAATTAAGAAGCATACCAATCGCTGACTATAATCACCACACCAGCACTATAGAGAAAGAAATGGCATTAGAATTGGTACGCCCAACCAACAAGTGAACACCTGAAGGGTTGCCTATCTACAATGATGATGTGAAGGTCAAGCTAGTGAAGGTAGGGTTGTTACAACTCTACAAGTTGCCTTATTTTGGGAAGCTAGATCACTTGTACCAGTGGTTAATGTCTCAGTGCATGAGGACTACTTCCACTTTGCTAGGCATAAGATGCGTGTAACTCCCCAATTGATTACATAGTTTACAAGCCTCATATGCGAGGGAGATAGCCTAGAAGATGACCTTAGTGATAAGGAAGCTATTCAAGAGACCATCACAAAGTATGCTTGCAAGAAAGGGTCATGATATTATGACATCTCAAACATCAAGGACCCAGTTATGAAGATGGCTATGCACTTGGTAACAAAGTTGAATGGCCAAGAAAGGTGGACGTAAGTCAACAAGCCATGGCTACATGTCTACAGGAAGATTGCAGAGGGGACTATTTACAACTTGTTCACATACATTACCGAGGAAATTGTAAAGTGCATGAAGGAAGGGGACATGATCCTCTTTGGCAATGTCTTGTTCACCATAGTGTTTGTAGAAATTGGAGTGTCGGATGCACCAGATAAGTTTGTGTGGGAGTACCTAGCCAAAGACCCTTCACCTGCGAAGAGGTTTGAAAAGTATGCATGTGATACAATGATGGCTCCCCACAAAGTGCAGCTTGAAAAATGGTATACATTCTTGAGAAATGCATTCTGGGTGGAGTGGAGGATCCCGAACAACTCCTTATAGCCACACAAAGAGAAGCTAAGTTTATAGTGTACTAGCACTACTGCTTGGGCAGGTTCAAACTTGTTGATGAGTCATGGAGCCCTTGGTGCAAGCTCCCTTTCACGTTCACTACCCAGTACTTCCAAGCGGGAGTGAACAAATTTAAAGAATCGAAAAAGCTAAGGTTGGAGCTAGGAAAGTTGGACCGGGAGCATAGAGATATGAGGAAGAAATTGAACTATCCCAGAGGTAAGCGCACGTATGGAGAAGTACGTGTCACATGAGATCCACATGACTAGGCCAATAACACTTCCTATTGTTGGAGGATCTGCAACGCGCGTATATGTGTGCATAAGGCCGAAATTCAAAAATGGCACGTACTTGGTGGATGAGATCTCCATACCTGAAGACCCCTTGGGAAAGAAGAATCCAATGTCTAAGAAGAGGGGTAGAGGAGAGGAAGGAGCACCAAGTGTACCAACTACTCAGACAGTGAGCATGCCTTCTACGAGTGTAAATCTAAGCACCTATGTTCGGAGGAAGAAGTCCCTAGTAAAGGAGAAGACGCTAGAAGTAGAGGTGCCCAAACAACCCACCACCTTGGAGGAGTCACAAGAGGAAGAAGAGAAGGTAGAATCTCCTGACCAGAAGCAACCTCTCAGGAAGAAGCAGAGGGTGGATGAAGAAGCTGACTCAGAGGTGACTAACAACTTGGAGAGATACCTGGGAGAAGGAGAGGATGAGAGTGAAGGAGGTGGCGATGAGGAGGAAGAGCTAGAGAAAGACAAGGAACCCCTAGAACCTCATGTATTTAGTGTTTATGACTCAGAGGAAGAAAGTGGGGATGAAAAGCAAGAGTTTGTATTCACGTGATGAAAAGGTGCACAAGGTGATGAAGGCACTGAAGATACAAAGACGGATGAGAAGGATGCCATGGAGAAGCAAGGGAGACATAAGTTTTACCAAGGAGTAGATAACCGAAGTGGCAGAGCGAGAAGCGAAGAAGATGCTTGAGATCCTTGTAGACCAGGAGTTAGAGCATAGCGCAGACATAGTGCTAAAGGAAGGGAAGGAGGAGAGCGGTGAAAAGGGACATGACAACCTAGGAGGCCCCGCTCTGACAGTTAGCTTCCCCAAAGGCACGCGCTCGGGTAGAAGACCTCTATGGATGTAGAACAGAGGTAGATAATGGGCTACGTGGATGATTCAAGGAAGGTGCTATGCACACGATTCTAGAGCACAATACCCACTGAAAGACTTATCACCATGGGATTGTTTGAAAAGAGGGCGCATACCCCAGGACCAAGAAGATGCTTTCTTGGGCATTTGAATCCCATGTCAACGAGCAGAATTTGAAGTCTACCAAAAGGCACTTATCATGCTGCCAGAGTCTAAGGGAGATAACCCCTTAGTGAATGCCCAGGAGCTCTCAAACGAGAAAGTCTGTAATGCTCTAAACAAGGTCGCGGTGGAAACAGAGGCAAGGCTATTCACATGGAACAACAACATAAGGGCTTTAGAGGGAAAGCTGGCCAAGAAGGAGGAAGAGTTGGCTAAGGTGGCCAGAAGCTTAAAACAAGAGGAATTAATTAGCGCGCAGCTAAAGTGCAAGCTCAAGGAAGAGAAGGCAAAGGTGTAGGAGGTCTATAAGAAATTAGACTCAATAAAAAGTGCCATCATTTTGAAATACCCAGATCTAATGCCTATCCCCCAGAGGCATGCTTCGATGCTGGAATTACTAAAAGACTTAACGTGAATCCTCACCATGGAGATGCAACCCTTGGCATTGGAATCTACAGAGGAAGTAGCCACGTGCCTGAAGGAGGAGGACCGGTTAAAGGTGATAGCACTTGTTGCCAAGTATAGCAAGGTGCTCATAGATGTAAAGATTACTTCCCAATCTGCTGAGGCCACATATGACACATGCACGGATAGAGATAAGGTGGTGAGATCCTTGGTCGCCACACTTGAAGCAGAGCTGAAAGAGTTCTAGGAAAAGAATAAAGGAAATAGGGTAGAGCGGGATAAAGTCCTGGTGGAAGTAGAAAGAAGATCCGAGGAGATTGAGGCACTAAGGGGCTCAACCAAAACATGACTGAAGGAACTATATCCTCAAATTACCAGAATAATGGACAAGCTTGCAGACCTAGGTAAGGATATGGAACAAATTGTGGACACTTTGGGTGCCCAGGGAGCTGGCCTAAGTTTTGATGAGGTAAACCTCCTGGTTGGTGACCTCTGTCAGAAGGCACAGAACGAGGTCGATACATGGAGTAAGTTGGAGGAAGACTTATGGAAGGACTTCCCTAGCCTTTTGATTTGATGTCCCCCATTCTTCATTCTTTCCCCTATTCTTTCATTCCTTATTCATTTTTGTAATATTTGTCTACATCTTGGTTCCATTGAACCAACTTGCACCTTGGTCAAGTAGAATGTTTCTGAGGGCAGAGAACAGGCATAGTCTGGGGTGATGTTCGGCCCCTAAAATATTGACTAAGTATGAGGACGCGTGGGCACGTGGGACCCCAGTTATAAAAGGGCGCGCAAAGAAAAAGCATGCAGGAGGAAGATTTAAGGAAGAAAATAGTGTGCACGATGCATGAAAGGAGATTCAGGAATTAACCAATTTAAGCAACAAAGGCATAACACGTGAAAAGTGTGATCGCCATAAAGCGGATAAGATGCCATCCTTGCAACAGTGGCCCATGAAAGAGTATGAAAGTGATGGGATCTTCTAGAAGAACATCATGAGATGGAGTGGAGAGCTCAAGCTTGAGGAAACATGCTCGCCGAAGGACCACATTCGATACTTGGTGACAGATTTGAGGGCATAGAAAGGCGAGTCAGCGTGAGGAAGGAGATAAATATAAGTGCCTACAGATCAGGAAGGGGGATATACAAGGAGAGAATGAGATGTACACTAGGAGTAGAAGGATATACATAGAGAGAGATAACATGGGTGAATAACATGGGTGAAGCTTTGATGCAGAAAGGAATGTACTAAGCTTAGCATTGTAATGTCTTTTTCTTTTTGGCTTAGTTATACAAGCCTAGTGATGTGCATGACTATAGTCTACCCTCTATGGCTCTTTATAATGAAATGATGAATATAATGAGGTTACCTATTGCAATTAGATATGAATATTAGTGGGTTTCATGTATATTTCATTCATAGAAGTTCTCTTTCCTTTCATGCTATGAATGAATGGTTGTAGCTTTCTTTCTGTTATATTATATGTTATGGAGTCTTTTAAAACACATGGTCTGAAGAAGCTACAAGGATCTAGAGGCTATCCTGAGCCCTGTAATCCTTATATGTCTAAACTTCTTTCCTGAATACTCTTATACTAATAATTGATGAATTATTCCCACTAAAAACTCACATAAAAGAGAGACTCGAGGCACCCACACATGCCTCGGGTGAGCGCTCAGCTTCTACTGGGTGATAGGTTGGTGCGCATGGGATTCCTTCCTTTTATAGTGGGAGTAAAATTGGCTACATAATACTGGTGTGTGCCATACTAGTATTGCAAACAGTTCCAAGAATGAGGGTCATCATTATGAAGGGCGCGAAGATGGAAGGAGTCACAAAAGAGGATTTTGCAGAGAGAATTTAGAGGCTATGGAAATTACGGAGGATTTAGAGGCCATGAAAATCATGGAGGTAGAAGAAGTGAGTACCCAAATGAAACCTATTTCAATTGTGGGTCTACCAGAAGCACTATAAACGTGAATGTATCAACCTACCAAAATTATCTTGGTTTGGGAAGAAGCATAAGTATGAAGAGTGCCTAGAATTTCTTGAACACATGAGCCAATAACAACAGAAGGAAAACGACATCAAGATAGTAGAGGTGAAGAAATCTAACTTGTAGTGGATGCCAAGGGTGGCACAATTGTTAGATTTAGAACTCCGTACATGTGACAACTCAAGCTAAGGCTACACACGCCAAGGAAGTAAAAGCGAGATACCACTTGTGACAAGAGAAGAGGTGGTGCATGGAAAGTATCCGGACCCCTGCTCATCGAAGGAATTTTATCAGGAGACCATGGATGTGACTTGAAGTCTACAAGGAGAGATCCAATGCCTAAAGGAGCAATGACGGTATCTAGAGAAAAGAAGAGAGCCGAGGCTCTACGTGAAGGATTTGGATGACATCGGGGAGGTATGTAAGATGTTGAGGCAAGAAAATATCATCCCTCTACTAGGAGAATGGTTAAGGGGAGAAAGTACCACACTGGATGAGAGCGCGAGTGACAAGTATTACATGCTAACCTTCCCCCACACAAAATTGACTATGAGAAGGAGATTACCTTGAATGTCATGGTTGATGGATGGCTCCTAAGAAATATTCTAATTGACATAGGCACGAAAGTTAATGTTTTCATCTTCAACACATAGAATCAAATGGGAAGGCCCCATTACATCCATCTTCAAATGTGTTGTATATGGCTAACAAGACAAAGGAGATGCCCATTGGTGTTTTAAAGGATGCTGCTATCACTATCTAAGGGGAAAAATTCATTAGAGACTTCAAATTCTTGGCACTAGCTGAGGTTAACAACTTCCCAACGTTACTTAGGCACCCTTGGTGCTATAAGAACAATGCTTACTTACGTTTCAATAAGGGATATATAAGTTTTGAGAAGGAGGAACATGTTATCATCCCTTTGACAGATGGAAATTCAGTTCCCTATACTGAACCCTTGGGAGAAGGATACCTAGATAGAATCTATGTGTGCACTATCAGAGACCTTGAGGTTGTGCATCCAATAGAAGGAGTTATTCAGTGGGAAGACGCTCAATCTGTAAGTGATACCACTAGTGTGGCATGTGAAAATTAGGCACATAGGACATATGAGTTAATCAAAAGACAATTAAGAGGCTCTATTACAAAATTAATAAAGGCACACCCACTCAGGTACCTGAGAGAAAAATAATTGCCAAGTTATATTAGGGAAGGAAACCCTAATGTTTTTCTAGGGGCAATGGAAGTTCAGTGGACCTGTCAGATTGAGAGGAGAAATATGTTAATGTAAACATTGCATTGGACATCAAAGCACATTGGTGGGCGATGCATTTGGAAAATCTTCTAGAGTGGCATGAAATAAGGATTGTGCTCTCTATTAGGTTTCTCTAGAGCAATGTGCCTACTAAAATTTAAGGTTATGATGGAAGGGGATTTGTTTCAAATCATGTTTAGGAATATGAGAAGACATGGATGGAAGGCATGAAATATTTACCCTCTTCCCTATGGGTGCATAATTTTTGTTCCACACTGCAAGGCTACGCGCATGCATGGTACATTCATTCAAAACTATGCCATCATACAAGAAACTAGCGGGAGTTGACAAATGACTTGATTCAAACCTTTGAGTATCGAAGTATAAAGCCATCGATAAATGAGGTGCTATAGGTTGTTAAATGCATAATTATGGGGGATAGTGTCATGGCTGAGGATAGAATATCGTATTTTTGGGAGAACCTTAAGTAGAAGTGCGCTTCGATGAGGAAGAGCCAGAGGAAATAAAAATCGAGCATGTTTGCATAGAAAAGAGAAAGGGAAGTTGGTCTATGTGATCGATGGTGAAGAAGTGGAGAACTTGGATGTTAACCATAGTATGGGTATGTGTGAGGTAATGGATAGTTGATGAGAAAGTGAACACCTACCATGAACCCTGAAAACTAAGAAGGTTAACATTGGCTCAAATGTAGAACCTAAGGAGGATACTATTGGAGATTACTGGTCAGAAAGGGAGGTTTCAAATATTATTGATATGTTGCGTGAATTTCAAGATTTGTTTCTTCATGTGGGTACCATGAGCTTAAGGGATTTCACCACTCTTTAGGAGAGATTTAGATCAAACTAAAGGAGTTCATGCACCCAATTTAGAAGAGACCTTACCGAATGAATCTAAATTTTCATGTCAGGGTCAAGGAGGAGATTGACAAGATGATCGAATCAGGCATCATTTAGGTCACATTGAGGAATCAAAATGGATAATTTCAATGTTCATGAGCATTAAGAAGGATGGGATGATAAGTATTTATGTTGATTATAGGTATTTGAATGTGGTATGTGTCATTGACCATTTTCCAACCCCCTTCACTTAGGAGATCTGGAAGGAGTAGGTGAGTGCAAGATCTATTCTTTCACGAGATGAATTCTCAAGATATCACCGGGTTAGAATTGCAAAGGAAGACCAAGAAAACATAACTTTTTCCACTCAATGGGAAAAATTTTCCTGCATGGTCATTCCTTTTGGAATAAATAACATGCCTCGTGTTTTTACGCATTATGGTTTAAGTGTTTCAGGACTTAATCCATAAGTTTCTTCAAGTCTAACTTGATTATTGGACAATTTATGGACTAAAAAATACCATTGTGACAATCGTGGTTGATTTTGAGAGATACTAAAAGTTGAGTTTATCTCTCAACATTAATAAATGTGTTTTTGCTACTCCTTTTAGAACCCTGTTGGGGAATATCATATGTAAGGAAGGCTTAATGGTGGATCCTACCAAAGTTGTCGTTATTGTGGGATTGGGGCAACCTACTAACCAGAGCATGGTGCGAAGATTCCTTGGGCATACTAAAGTGGTACTATCGGAAATTTATTAAGGGATATAGCAAGATCACCGTGCCATTAGAGGGATTGTTAAAGCATAGAAGTATGTCTCATTGGGTAGAGGCACAACAAATGTCATTTGATACATTGAAGAATAAGCTTATTACTACACCCATATTATGCTTTCCGTCTTGGGATAAGCCATTCCATGTACATGTTAATGCTTTAGGGATGAAAATTGGAGTAGAATTTACTGGTGAGGGCACCGTTGATCACCCTCTTTTTTAAAAGCGGAAGTTAAGTCCAACAAAGAGCACGAGGCATTGTCAATGATCTACGCACTACAAAATTTCAGGAAGTATTTTTCAGCAACAACCTTTATATTCTACAAGGACCACATGGCATTGAAGTACTTGGTGAACAATCCCATTTTACAAGGGCACATATGTAGGTGGGTCCTATTATTTCAAGAGTTTGAGTTTACGGTTGTTGTGAAACTAGGTAAGAGTAATTTGGGACCTGACCATTTATCAAGGATTGACTTAGGATAGGACATGCAAAGCATTGAGGATATAATTCCAGATGCACAATTGTTTAGACTATAGCGCACACACTTTGACTTATAGGATATTGTTGTGTTTCTCAAAACAAGTGTGGCACCGAAGGGAATGAAGACTTTGGAAAGAAAATAGTTAGCTATACCCACCACATCCAACATGTTAATTTGTATAGACTTATACAAGTTAGGCTGCGATGAGATTTTATGTCATTGTGTACTAGAGCATGAACATGTTGCAATAACGAAGGAAGCACATGGTGGAATTATAGGAGGAAACTATGTAGGAAATGCCCTGCTGCGTGGAAGATTCTACTAGCAGGTCTTTCGTGGGAAAAAATGACTAGGATTGTATCGAGTTTTGCAAGGCCTGTGATCATTTCTAGTGCCTTGGAAAGCTAGGAAGAAGAGATGAAATTCCTTTGAGTCCGATAGCTAGCACTAAACCATTTGAGAAGTGGGTAGTTGACTTTGTAGGCCATATTTCACCTTCCACATGAAGGATTGGTTCACGTTATATAATTACTTGTACTGATTACTTAACATGGTGGGTGGAGGCAATGCCTATGAAATATTACACAGAAACCACAACAACAAGATTCCGTGGGAAAATATAATCAGTAGGTATGGGTGCCCTTTGAGTTTGACTAGTGATAGGGGTACACATTTTTTGAATGAGACAGTTAGGATTTTTTTGGTAGAGTTCATGGTGGCTCATCACAAGACTACTCCTTACCACCCTCAAGCTAATGGGACAAATGAGGCATTCAACAAGATACTAAGTCACACATTGACCAAGATTTGTGATGTTGGGAGATAAGATTGGGATGAAAAAGTCTTAGTTGTATTATGGGCGTATAGAATAACCTACAAGAGATTGAACAAATCCACACCATTTCAATTGGTGTTTGGCATGAAAGCTATTTTTGGTAGAATTTATGCTACCCTCTCTATGTATTACATACACAAGAGGATTGGACAATGAACAAGAATTACAAAATCACATGGATAAGTTAATGCAGTTGGACGAAAGGTGATTGCTTGCTAGATGGAGTTAGAAGACTGAGAAGGTGAGACAAAAAGCATGACACAATCGTCACATTAAGAATAAACAATTTGAGGTTGGGCAGATGGTTTTACTTTATGATTCTAAGTTTCTACGCCATCTTGGGAAACTCAAATTCCATTAGTTAAGGCCATATATTATATCTTACATCCTTGATTTAGGAACATGTCGATTCATAAGTGTTGGATGGGACAAGGTTGTCACATTATTTCAATGGGAGTAAATTGAAGCCCTGTTATGAATAAGGCTTCTATGTTTCTATAAATAAGGCAAGTATTTCCAATTAGATTAGGTTTCCTTTAATGTTTTTCCCTTTCATTTTTTCCTTTGTCGTCATTTTTTGGCGTTGTGTTGTGCGTTGGTGTGCCAATAGCTAATTACATAATAAGTGATTCTATACTCAGAGGACCACACATGTATTTTGTGGGGTGGATTGGAAAATATGGTTGAATATAATTTAAAAATTCTTATAAAAATGGGCTATTTGGAATGATTAGCGCAATGGTAGAAGAACAAGTGGTATAATGGTTAAGGTGTTTGAATTCATACAGTTATAAAGGTGTGTTGAGAAAAGTTTAAAGACCACGTAGAAGAGAAATATCATGCAGTATAACATAAGGTAGGCAACACCTTATGGAACCACTTAGTGGACAATGTAGAGGCTATGTTCTTTGGCATGGTAACACACATAAAGGAGGTATGTGGTAGTGAAGTAGTGTTGGAGTGCCAAAAGGTTATAACTGTGATGTGTGAAGGGAAAGTCATGAAAGTTGAGTTAAGTGAAATAAAGTGCTTTATTAAAAAGAGACGTTAAGACATGTGGTCAAAGGAAATTTAAGGCATTGAAAAAGTATAAATAGAAGGGTAAAGGTATCCATTTCGACTACTTTTCCTTAACAAATTTTTGTGCTCCCGACTTGAAGTGTGACAAGGGTTTTGCGAAAAAGAGTGAGGTAATTGTCACGAACTAGTGAAATTGTGTGAGTTGTGGTGTAATCTTGTGGCGTAACAAGAGGGGAAAGGAGATAGTAGAGCATGAAGGGGTTGCATGAGGGAGAAGCGTGAAATTCGTCGAGGTTTGGGAAGATGAAGGAGAATTTCAAAGCACCTAGGGCATGAAAGAAAGAAGAAGAAAGGAGATGGCACCCAAGAAATATCAAACAAAGAGACCGATGGTGGAAAAGGAAGAACCCATGGAGATTTACTCGAAATACAAGTATTTCTGGGGTCATTAAGGCTAAGAAGTGGATTTCAAAGTTGTACAAGTGAAAAATCAGCGAGTATAACCACATAACAAGTGACAATGAGAAGCTATATTTTAGGATTAGCAAACTTTAGGATTCCATCACTAAGTGGATGGATAAGTTTGAAGGTATCTACATGGAGTTGGTGGTATCCATTAATGTACTCAAGGGGAAGGTGGAGGAAGTCACCCTAGACCAAGTGCCCAATGTCGTAGGAGAAGCACCAGGGAAGGCTTTAACATAATTAAAGGCTTGGGAGAAGTTGAAGGATGAAATAGACATAGAGTTCCCTAAAATCCTCCAATTGGTCACGTAGTGGGTTGACCACGTAGCATATTCTCCCATTCTTCCATTCTTTATTAGATTATTTCAATTCCACTATTCTTTTTTTCTTTGGAGTAACATTTTCTACCTTAGCAAATTTTTGGTTGTTAAGATTTTGATTCAGAAACACAAAGGATTACCTAAGTAGAAATCAAATTAGTGTGGGGTGATGTTGGACCCTTAAATTAACTATTTACGTAAGGCATGAAGGTTTTGGTGCATGGTAGTAGGGCGTGAAGGCACACACATAAGTATCTTTTGGGTATGCATGAGGGCTTATGCCTAGGCAAGATGGATTTGGGACTTAGTGGGTTTTGGATAATGGGTAAAGATGCGTTTAGGGAATAGATGGAAAAGTGACTAGATACAGTTATGGATAAGCTATGAAGACTTGTATCTCAAGAAAAGGATATTCTAGGGCATCAATATGGTTATCATGAAAGGATAAGGAGATGAGTTTGTTATGGATTAGTTGGCACTTACATGTTAAGGGATACTCAATTGAGGAAACACATGATGAAATTTGGCATGTTCTTGGGTAGTGGTAGGGAAATCATGAAAGATTCCTTCAGGCCTTCTCTTGTAATGATGAGCGGTTAGAAGATATTCCTTCGAGTTCCTCTTTATGGATGGTATTGCATGACATTAGAGAGAGTGTGTGAGCGAGAGAGAGATACAACTAGTGAAGATGTGTAATATGTGATTGTAAGCTTTGTAATGAAGTAATAATAGAGAGCATGTTAAAGCTTTGCTGATGTAATATCTCCATCCATGGAACTCTTTTGATGTACTATTAGCTACTGTAATTTGATGAATGAATATAATGGAATGGTTCGAACATCTATGTGATGGATCTTGATATGTGCATTTTATTTTATGTTCATGGGCGTAATACTGGTGTTCTTAATGCTAATCATGATTTAGTTCTACTTCTATTGTAGTATGATCATGCTATTTTGTGTTCTAGTGCATTAGACTAGGATTTAGTTCTTAATCTTGATTCTAAGAATGGGTGTTCTCATTCTCTATTTACAAACATACCCTTACTAAGGGAGAACATTCTCATGAAGAACACATGAAAGAGGGGTTTGGCACCTACACACACCTTAGGTGATCTTCCATACTAGTATGGATGATGTGCCAACGTGCTTGGGGTTTGATTGGTGAAGAAAGAGGTAAACAGAGACTACGAGACAAGAATATGGTAAACATGGGAGGTAGATCAATTACTAAAACTTCATGGGTTATGGTAAGGATTAAGGATGTATGAAGAGTTAATTTAATATCATTTATTACTCTCAAAACACCCATGGTTGACCCATCAAGTTGCAAAACTCCCTTAGACATAGTATCGTATCTCGAGACCCGGGATATCAAGTAATATTCTTAGGCCTTACATAGGCAATAGCCCTTGAATCAATCATATAGTTATGAACCAAGTTCTTTCCCATAATTAATGACATGTAAAAGGGTGGGGTTTTGACAATTTTACTTACTTGGTCTTCCTTTTTATAACAAAAATGAACCACGACATTAGTTTTTTGCACCAACGAATCCACTTGAGGAAGTTGATTGAGGGCTTCACACAAGAGGTATCTCTGTGATGGAATATCCAAAACATCCCACATCATCACATTGATATTGGTCTTCTTTATTTTATCAACAATTTTAAATGGAAGACTCACAAATTTATGCATCTGTGGCATGTTATTTTCCTTCTTCTACTGTTGTAGCACTTGAATAGGTGGATTTGGTTGACCAAAATCCTCCTTGTTTGAGACAGACTTACTAGGAACTTCGGGCAGCTCGTTCTTGTCTAATCTAGCCTCTTCTTAGCCACGACATTTATTTGACCCATAGAATATGGTGGTCATGACTTTAACATCCTTTTCTTGAATCTTGTATTATTATGAACATTGATTTGAGGTCTATTAAAGCGCCCACCACTTGATTAACCGCATAAAATCCCTCATCTCTAAAGAACATGAGATTTACATAAGTATTGGCCTCTTGAATCGCTTTTATCTATTACATAAGTATACAACAAATTAAAGAGATAGATAGGAGAAATAGAAGTAGAAGCGGTAGGCTATAAATTTTGTAGGCTATAAATTTTGTTCGAGATAGGAGAAATAGAAGTATGAGCAACTTGAGGAAATTCAAGGTATAAGGGAATGGGTGGCCTATGGGATGATTTTCCTACTTGTATTAAAATATTTTCAGCTCTAATTTCTAATGAAAAGGATCCATGAAATTTTATCTCTCCCGAGAGATTATATCATGACATATATATATCATAATTTAAAGCTTTTAGGAAATTAATAAATACACCTTCATCAACTGGTCTTATAGGGATTGGAATTATGCCCCATGTTCTCGAAACCTAAAGTTGAATTCCTCCATTTGTTCATTTGGTTCTCTTTTGATCATAGTCAACTTCTCTAAAAGAGATAAATTGTCTTCCCTTTCTCTAAATTGATTGCATAGAGATATACATAATGCATTCCAATTTTGAATTAAGCCCGATGTTAAAATTCGAACCAATACAAATATTTTCCTTTGAAAGAAGAAGCTAATTTTTTTACTCGCCACATCCATCTCGACAATTTCATGTATGACATAGAAAATTTCAATGTATTGAATATGATTAGCTAAAGTGGTATGATTTTCTCCTGTAAACAATGGAATAATTTTTAAAGTTGCTACAAAGATAGGATTCTCGAGCATTCTGGGAAAGTGGACTACTTCCCATGAAATTTATAAATAGGTTTTTGGTTATTCATCGATTATGATGGGTCTAAGAAATCTTGTCAATTGCAAGAAGGGCCTACTAGGAGGAGGTGCTGAAAGAGTCATGTTTGGTGGAGATGGAGATCTCTAAACTTGTCTTCATCTTCTTCCTCTATCGGGAGATAGCTACAAATATTCAAATATCACTTCTTCTCTTGTTCTAAACCATGTTTGGATCCTTCTCATGAAATTGAGCCACCAATACTACTAAAACTAGTTGATTTTCAAAATGGGGTCACTAGATGTGTTGCTGCAAAGTCTTCAAAGGTTAGAGTTTCACCAAGACACACACCTAAACTTGATAAAACTATAAATATTAATTTTTATTATACCACCATGCATGCCAAAACTCTTGGTTCTCAAAATAGCTCCCATCCTAAATCAAAAGTATCTAGGGATTTGAGGAAACATTGGACTGTCTTTAAGTTGTGAGACTCAAACCGAGACACACCTCGGAGAAGGCTAAATTCCTATACTTATTTCTACTTAGAAACTACTTATGGAATTGAAATGCAACTATCTAACTATACTCTAATATTCCAAGGGATCGGGGTGAGAAGGAGTTGCATCAAACAAAAACTTATACTAGATAAGGTGATAACACCAAAAATAAGAGGAAAGATACTTCTGAAAGAGAGAAAATGGCAGAAAATAATGATAAAGAGGGTCGAAACAATGACCACAGTTCAAAATAACATCCAGATTCCCATTTTCACAACACAAAATAGATGTGGATTATGGAACTAAACATACAACATACCCATGAGTAAATGAGAGGTAAGGAAAGTCAATAAAACACTAGCCAAGGCAGAAACAAGCCACAAAACTAGAGATTTTATTTCTTGACGATTATGAATAGATAATTACAACAGAGGATAAGGTTGAAATGTATTTAGAATCATGATCCAAGGCATGCAACTCTTAGAACACTCATACAACATTAAAATTATGCCCTCACATTCCCAAAGTATCGAATCCTTACAACTGAGCATCATTTTACAATATATAGAAAAATGGGAGAAGAAGAAAGATGAATAAAATTAAAGGGAAATTTGAATTCCTCCTTCCACCCACCAACCACTTCCATTAAATTCTATGAAAAGATCTATGCAGATCTGAAAGTCCACTTCCCCATGCCTTATTCCTTGTTAAAGACCAAATGAGTACCCATACTATATTAAATTCTGGTGGTTGTTCCACCCGAGCAAAGATGTCGTTTATGTGTTAGAGACATCTTATTCTTACTTCTACCCACCTACCTCCATTTGAATTGAGAAGTATGGATCCCATGATATAGATGAGGTTAATATTTTCCTAGTGATATAATATTTGTGAAGATTAGACCATTGAATCAAAAGTTATATCCATTTTTGGTTCCCGTGGAAAATGTTTGTTTTCCTTTTATACATGTATGTTGTTGGCTTCCATGGATTTTCCACATGTGTCACAGTTATTATTCTCCTTGCCACAAATTTCTAGTCTTTTACGGCTCCTTCACATGCTCGTGGTCTGCTATTTCAATTGCGGGTTGTCTCCTTCAACCCACATCTTTTATATCTCTTTTTCTTCATTCGTGGCTTCTATTTATGTGCGGATTGTGATTTATATATATCGCAGCTTGCTCAACATATGTGGTATATTTCATACATTTATCTTTTCTCCTTTGGCGTGACTTTTGAAACTTCACCGTGGCTTGTTCTTTCCTTTTGTGGCTTCATAAGTTCAAATATTCATCAAGTCCTCAAGTCCATATTATCCAAGTTCAATTTTTACAAGGTTGTAAAAATGGACAAGAGTTGTAATTTTAATAATAAACTCCCTAATAAAAAAGGTAAACACACAATAAAATTCAGATGATGATTATTATTCATCGAGAGAGAAGTTAGATATATATTGTAATGAGATCATCCCAAGTACAATTCAATTTTTATCTCATTCAACCACTCATGTCAAATAACAATGTGAGTTACAACTCACCCTCAATCACATTCTAACTATAGAATGTAATGTATTTCTTTCATGCCTCATTATTTTAATTAGATCCCTATTAAAACATACAATACCACATAATAACACATTAAAATGTGACCACTAACAATATATTTCTATCAAAATAATGGCTTGGCATGTTTGTGTTAATTTATCTTGTGAGGTATCTATCTTGGTAAGTGCGATGACATTCTAACTATAGAATGCAATGTATCTCTTTCACCCATCATTATTTTGACTAGCTAACTATTACAACATATAATACTTATATGATTTATTCTTATAACTCATCACACCACATAATAACACATTAGTACATGAACATGAATATGATATTCCTAAAAAATAATGGTTTAACATGCTTAGGTTCATTTGCCTTATGAGGTTTCAACTTTATAAGTGTGACTCTATAACCTATTTGATTTTCATTAAAATTTACATAAAGATTTTCCTAGAGTGTGTTTCTAATTTAAAGGTATTTTTGAGAGATTTGAGTACTTTTGGAATGATATTTGTAATGAGTGCCCTTGAAAGTGCAAAAAGAGTTAAATAGTTGAATTAAACTTTCCTATATAAGCCATTGTAGGTAAATGTTTACTTTAAGGCTGACCTATAAGATATGAACAACTAATTAAAGATATCAATTTAAAAAAGTAAACATTCAAAGTGGTTAGGGATGAAACGATCAACTTTCAACTTAACCTTATATTGGGCCCCTAAATTCTTAAATCCATTTATTTGTTAATTCCTACATTTGGAACTATTCTTTATTCATTATTATTGACATTGTTTTGAGTGCAAGACATTTTTGGGAAATAATGAAGAGTTACCTGCAAGATTCAAGGTGAATACTATACTTAAATATAGACAAAAATAAGAAATTTAGATGTACAAATTTAGTGAAAAATAAAGTACATACGAAAAGATGGATGGGAAAGAAAGTTGGTGCACCATGAATAGAAGGGCTAAAGATAGAAAAGTAATTGATGGGGACACTTGTTTGAAAAAATAAAGCAAGTAGAACTTGAGAAAAATTAGTTTAGATTAAAAATAAATATACTAGGATATACCCAAAAATAAAGCATGCAAGGAAGAGGGATAACATCTAGAAGTGGAAAAAATTCCTTGCAAGTTAAAAAGTGAGGAAATGAAGAAATGTGGAAAAACATCTCCCCTATGTAATAGTTAGGTGTATTTTAGAACCCAAAGGCTAAATATAATTCTTGTTCAAATAGTTAAGGAAAGTCCCCAATAACATAAATACCCCTTGGGGGATCATTTTTAAAAAACCATTAGTTGCATCGTCTTGTTGATCATGGAGAGAATAGGGATAAATAAGTTGATAAAAAATAGGTGATTACTATTTGTGAACTATATTTTTATCAATATGGAGGAGTTTAATACGGAGTCATTACGTGCATAAATATGTATTTGTATTTTATATTTCTATTTATTTAGTATGATTACTTATACTTGTATCTTCATGTTGAAGCACTTCATTATCAACATGAAAAACATAATGGGACCCTAAAATATCTCATACCTCAAGTGAGAATGCTAAGGTATCTTTCCTTAGTATGATAGGCCAACAAAGAGAGATAAGAAATTTGATGCATGCTAAGGTAGCAAAAATTTCACACATATATGTATAGAACACTAGATGCATAATATTTTAGTTTCATGAATGGGACACATCATTATTAAGATGAGATGGTAAAGTAGAAGAAAGATGTTTTGACTCATGAAATAGAATATTGAGCTTTGGAAAGATAAGGTAGAAGAAGCTTAGTGCAAAGGCATTCTAGTGAAAAAAATATTCCCGATTTCCCTCCACAGGGTTGGGTGGAAAATAATTTTTATGACTATATCTATAAAAAAATCTTCAGCACAATTATATGCTTTATTAGAATCCTATAATTTAGAAAAGAATTTGAATTGAGAAAGAAAGTGCACTTGGACTTTAGAGTGCACTAGGAGACTTACAAGACATGATACAACTTGTACATGTTGTAAAATATTGGTGGAAAGATACACTTCATAGCTACATATTTGAATATGTAGTGTCAACCTTTCTTGTACCAATGAAGCACACTTAAAATTCTTCCATGAGCCACATGGATCATACTTAATGAAATTTATATTATAGATTAAGAATTTCATGGTAGATGAGGGAATTAATAACTTTCCCATGGATGGCTAAGTTTCCCACCCATGTGAGTGGTGGATAAGGAAGGTAATGGAGGGTAAAGACTTGAATGTAACATGGATTACCTAGATGAGAACACATTGAGATGGAATTGGTATGAAGAATCTTAGAAAAAGGCCATACCTAACTAGGAAATGTTTCTAAGGAAAGATTTAACCTTAGGAATTATTACAAGACATCAATGACATTGGTTCAAGAAAGAGGGAGAAAGGAGAAATAAATCATGCAAAAACATGATGATATGTGTGCCAAGATAACATCCTAAGAGGATGAGGAGTGCCAAGATACATCTAGATGAAATCCTTTCCCAACTTTCTACACCTGCTCATACTGATGTATCTCATAGTATATTCAACCAAATACTCAAATAAATTGATAATGACGAGGAAGTGAATAAATTGAAAGGAAATGAGGTATTGTGTAACAAGTGTACATTTTTATTGAAACAAATTACAACAACACCTAGAAAGGATATAGTTTAACCCCAACATTGTGAAAGTGCAAAGATTAAGAATGGTGAGTAGTGCACAAATAACTCAAGTACCAAGAAGTTTATAGGCAGGTGGGTGTTAGGAATTTATTAGTTTAGTGCGTACATATTGTTTTGATTGTTGAATCAATCCACCTAAATTAAGTTTGAGTTGTTCATGGAGGTTTTATAGGACTCCTTATTTCAAGGAGATCCTCTCCTATAAATTCCTTTTGTGTTGGAGATTAGTCAAGATAGAACATTATTCTAATTTTGCGGTGAAAATCTTGTTCTTCCATTTAATTTGGAATTAGAGCAAGTGTAATGAGAGTCTTGAATGTATTTTGACAAAGCGGTAGAGGGGGTGTAGGTGTGTAAATTTAGGCACTCACTTTGCATCTAATTTACACTTTGTTTTTGTATCACTCAACTTGTGTTGCTGGTTTGTGATCAAGATTTGTTGAGTAGATGGAATATTTATCTAAAGTGAAGACACATAAAGGATGCACGCACTAGAGCAAGGTACATTTGAATGCACGTATGAATATCAAAACAAGTGCGTGTTAGAACACTTTGAATTCAGAACTTAACCATTTTGTGTGTCCAGGATGTTTCTAGAGTTAGCATGCTGGGCACACAAAGACATGAAGACTTGTGGTCCATGTAATGGTATTTTGGGAACAAGCATCAGCTAAGCACCATACATATTTTAGGCTAATAATAGGATTTCTACATAGAGTTAACTATAGGAAGTCTATTGTTTGAACACTCTCATGGTTTTGCATCCTTTTATAAAGGCACATGGCTATTATTTAGCATGTGGCCTATTTTGAGAAAGTACATGGGTGGTGAATGGAAATTCCCCACCCCTATATATGTATTGATTTTCATGGTTAAGTAAGTGTTAATTATTGTAGAGTTATGCCGATGGTTTTTTCACATGCATGACTCTTCGAGATACCTTTATAATGTAGGAAGATTTTTATGTTTTACAATATTTAATACAATGGATAATATTGTTTGGATAATGGTGTTGAACATGACTGAAACTGGTTCTTGTATGGTAAATCTTGTTATAGTCATTGTTTAGTTCATCTTATATAAATTTTAAGATCTAGATCTCGGTTTATGCATTGTGATTTGTTTAATTTTGGTTATGAATCTGAATATACATATGCACTACCATCCTAACATTTTGTACAAGAAAATATAAAGAGGGACCTGGTGCCTTTGTGTGCTTCAAGTGAGTGCTCAAATCAGGATGAGTGATGTGTCAACGTGCCTAGGTCATTTACAGTGAATTCTAGGCCGCATCATTTGTTCTGTTGTTAGGACCTATTTCTCTATTGTTTTTCAGGATGTTGCATGATGAAGATGTACCATTTGACCTTAACAAGTGTTGAGAAGTGGATAGTAGATCTAAAAGAAGAATACACTTAGAGATTCAACACTAGATCTGCATTTCACGCACGCATGTGGGTTGAGCAGAATCTATATGACTTCTTATATGAGAGCTTATTTTCTATCTTTCCCATAGAAATATAAGAGTGGATGGTTTCCTATGCATCTAAAAGGAATTGGAGGTTTCACACACTTTTCTAGATGTAAGAATAATTTTAGGATCTCTTTGATGCTGATCTAATTTGGATGTATGTTGTAGATACTTGGTTCCGTGGTGTTCTGAATAGCTATATTTTGGAGTACTCAATTTCCACTTACTCTTTTCTAGAGATAGTTGAGTTTCAATTTTTACGTTATCTTAGGGGATCATATCTATATAGAATTCCACTAGTGATCAAGATCTTGATGGTAACCCTGAATTTGGAAGAGAAGTTGATGGCTAGCTAAACCCCACCATGTGCAAGGGCAGGAGAAGGTGTGGTGAAAGATGGCAGACCTAGTGGCAGAAAGGAAAAGAGTAGAAAGGCAACTTAATTGAAATGAGGCATGGGAGAGGGATTTAGAGAAGTAGTGTGAGGTTGTAGAATGGATGGAATTATGGAGAGAGATGGCTCATGAAGTATTTGTAGCTCACACAGAGGACATGGAGCCGAGTATCTAGAACTCCCCATTTGGGAAATCATGATAGGGAACTCTCATTGCTCTCTTATGAGAGTGTGCATATAAAGAAAACATTGGCCGTAGGAACACATTTGAACCAACCTGGTGACCTAACCTTTGCGCTTGGTTTTCTAGTTTCTAGTACAACCAATAGTTAACAAGCTAGTTTGGGCAGTAGATTAACAAGAGGTAAAGTTGACTCATGAATAGGTTTAGGATTAAAACAAATAACAAGTACATATATGGCTGGGAAGATGTCTTATTATTTGGAGGTCCAATTAGAGGTACCTTTTTAGGGCATCGTCGGTGCGAAACAAAGTGCGTAAAACTTTGGACTCACATCCGAGGGTAGTGTAACTTCACGAGACAGGGAGTTAATTTTAACACCACCTTTGTTGAGACACAAGGTAGTGCAACCTCTTGTTCAATTCCTACTACGGGAGGGGAATCATGAGGCATTGGTGGCTCAAGATCTAGTAGATCTGGTGGCAGAGGAAACATAGGAGGTTCTAGATATAGTGGGCATGGTCCTCACCACACCCAGAATATTTACATGGAGATGTAATTTCATCTCCTAGAGTATAGGGGAATATAAGATGCTTCTAAGCATGTCCATATGTGTGAGATTTTGTGGCACACGAAAGGAATTACAGACTTTAGAGCACAAGGCCACTCATTTTACAACTATGTTGTAGGGAAAATGTATAACCTGGTACAAGAAGTTTGACCTGATCAGACTTATGTGGATTATACAATGTTATGAGATGCTTTCATTAAATAATTTTATATCCCTGAGTTCAAGAAGAAAAGTATAAGTGCGCTCAAGGATATAAAGAAAATCACTATTGAGAGTGTCCAGAATATAATGCTCATTTCAAAAACTTTTGTCTAAACTTTCTTATGATATACATACAAGTCAAAATGTACAATGGTTCATCAAGGGTCTAATCATGATTTTAAGAGGGCGCTCTCCTATAAGACATATGGATCCTCATGAAGTGCTTGAAGAATCTTTACATGCCGAGGAAATGGGAGCATAGAAACTGGAGTGAGCCCATTCTTGGATGCTTAGATTGTAGCTATGGAAAAACAATTGGACAAACTATCGCCCAATACATCACATAAGACATGCTTTGGAATTCGGTGCATAGATTGTGAAGTAGAAGGGCATACTTAGTATGGTTTTCCTCGTAGATCGGTGCACTCCTTATTGCTGGATTGTGAGATATTTCATTTAGAACATGATGCAAGCCACCGCCCATTATTGCAATGTGCAATAAGGAATAACGTGTCCCACTATTGTAAGATTTTCTAGTCAATAACTCACAATGATACAGAAGATTACAAGTTGATTGATGAGATCCATAATGGCATTGATATTGGTGTATGATAGAGTGGAGTTTTGAATAGCTTTAAGGATAAAAGTGAGCAACATGATGATGATCACACTCAAGGGCACTATGATCATAATGAAGGGCGCTTTGAGGTAGGCCATGGTAAAGTTCAAGGATACCATCGTGGATTCAAAGGCCGACACCGCAGCGGTGGACGAGGTGATTTCCCTCATGGAACATGTTATACATGTAGATATCCCGAAAATTATAGGCATAAGTGTCCTCATAACATTACTTTTCCTTTTTATGGGAAGAATCATAACTATAAATAGTGCTTGGATTTATATGAACATATGAGAAAGAAGCAAAAATAAGATAACAAGGCTGCATGGATGGTTAGAATACAATGCGTAGTGGAAAACCAATGGATGCCAAAGTTAGCACCAGATCATGAGGTGGCACCTATGAATATTATTACATGTCTTTGGATGTGTACGCTAGAGAAACGTTGCAACATAAGCCTACCATTACTAAGGAGGAAGTTTTGCATCGAAAGTATCCGGACCTAGACATCGAAGGAGGTTTACCAAGAAACCATGGAGATAACCATAAATATGGAGGATGAAATACAATGTTTAAAGGAACAATCATGGAATTTGTAATGAAGAAGGTAGTTGAGACTTTCCAGTTAGATGTTGATGATATGAAGGAAGTATGCAAGATGTTGCATCAAGAGAACATTATTCCATTACCGGGAGTTGGTTAAAAGGAAACACTCCACGTGTTGGTATTGAGAACGGATGGCAGATTTTGCATGCTAATCTCCCTCCTAATAGTTTGGATTATGACAAGGAGATGACTCGAATGCTATTTTGGATGGATGGATATTGAGAAATAATTTGATTGACATAAGTGCAAAAATAAATGTGCTTACTTTAGATGCATGGGTTTAGATGGGTAAATGTCCATTACAACTAACTTCCAATGTATGATATATGGAAAATTAGACTAAGGCCATTCTAATTAGAGTATTGAAGGATGAATCCATTACTATACATGGGGCTAAGCTCATTGGGGACTTTGAGGTCTTAGCGCTTGCGAGAACGGATAGCTTCCTAACTCTACTTGGGCATCATTGGTGCTATGTAAAAATGTTGATCTACAAGTTCAATAAGGGATATATTATTTTTGAGGACAAGGAATAACAAGTTATTATCCCTTTTACATATGGGAAATATGCACCTTATGTTGAGCCATTAAGTGAAGAAGATCTTAATATAATTTATGTGCACACCATTCGAGATCCAGAAGCACTTGAGCCATCTAAGGAAGGAATTATCTAGTGGGATGATGCATAGTCCATCAGTGATACTAAAAGTATTTCCTATGAAAATTTGGCACATCACACCTATGAGATGGTTAGGTGCTGATGGGTTGTTGTTTTCTTCCAATCATTTAACGCGTAATCTTTGTCGGTGTCATTCTAAACCAGGGCTATGTCCAAGGCAATATGCAATAGAGTCTAGAAGAACCAGTTATACGTTGAGTTTGTTGGGGGGTTGCCTAGCTTGGTGGCTATTCTACGGAAGTGCAGCTTAAATCTATGGAAATTAAATACAAGTCTACGGAATTCAACTGTTTTGCAATGAAATGGATTTCAACAACTAATCTTCTACTATAAAGTAAAATATGCACACACTTATTCTTAACAATTTAAACCATAACTGAATGACTGGAATTCAACAGAAAGCAAGATTGTTTATGAGCTAAATTGGCATAGAAAAAGCATCTACTTAAAAGTGAAAGAAATAATGGAGAAAACAGAGATAGTTAATCAAAGCATGCATGTAGAACTCATCAAATGACAACTGTAGTAAAACTAATCGAAGAACTGTATGCATGTAAAACACAAAGTAACCTCGTATCTCCTCGGTTGAGTGGGCCCTTGCTCTTCCTCGGGATAGAGTGATCAACCACTTCTGATTCTCAAAATGCCATAGATTTTATTAGCTTCCAAATGAGTTCATAACATATCAGAAAACAAAAATCTAGAACAGAACAGTATGCAGATAATTTTCTTCGATGAATCCCAAAAAGTGGTACTACAGTTCTGAAGACAAAGTCTTCATATAGATAATGTTTGTTACAAGATCTGCCACATCAGGCAGCATTAAACACTGCTTCATCAAATATCAATTGAAACTCTTAGATTCCTACGGGTCGTTAGAGTCAAGCCCAAACTAATAGGTCAATTCAGAAATAGTCTTCAGTAGCATGCATCGAACTCGGGCAACTTATCCACCAGTAACCTCCATCATTCCCGCACACATCATCATATTTGATCTCATAAAAATAGTTAGTAGGAGGTCATGTGATAAACGGATTTTATAAATAATAGCAAGGAAAAATGCATCAATCTACTAAGACATGACTATACAAAACATCCCCATATACAAATAAGTCATATCATGAAGAGCATTTCGTCTGAAGAAGTGATATTAATGAGCCAATCTATGCACTCATCATTCCCCCTGACTTTACCTGTTGCATGTCCCAATGCAACTCATCTGCACCACTCACCTTCCAAGTTGTTCAGCCATGTCATACTCCTCGAATTGATCAACGTATTGCTTCGTGGTATTCTTGCAGCCCTGAGTATTGGAGGTAATTTCCACCCAGGTAGTGAAACTATCATGGGACTATGCTGCATTGTTCTGCCATGTTGTGAGAGGGCTCAAGAGGAGTGGAGGCTGTACCTAGAGGCCTGCCCATTCATCAGTGTATTGCTGGCTGGTATTCTCTGTAGTTTGTTTGATAATGGTGATGAGGGCATCACCTCTTCGCATGCTCCAGCTCAAATTCTGAGGAGAGAGGACCTCCCTATGTTTTAAAGGTAGGCTTAAAGTATCCCATCTCCTATCGCAAGCTTGCCAAGCAACTCAAAAATTCTCCTGACTATAATTTTCAAAATCAATAATACACTAAAGCAAAATCTGAGAAGTATGCACCCCCACCCCTGCCTGGTAATATAATGATCTAAAGTTCTTTCGTAGGGCAACATCTATGTGATGGGTTGGGCGAATGTAAAATCCGATTGACTGAGCAGTGTTATTGAAAGCCTGCCTCTGCTTTTTTGTCTCTAAGTTATCTAATTCCTCAATACTGAGATAAAATGCTTTAATTTGAAAATCCCCACAAACAAAGTTGATCAAGAAATCGGGGACATTGGTTACTACCATGTTATGTAAATAAAATTCATAAAGCAAATTTTGAATTTTTGGGGTCTTTATTCTTATAGGTCGATAAAAACATGGTCCATCGGGAATTTCGTGAGGGGCTCTAGAACACAATTGAAATAACTACCAAGAATAAAATTGCTCTTGGACATACATGTTGTAGATTGAGGAGGGTTTCCTACTGGGATAGTAGTTTGATGGCTAAAGGAAAACAAAGTCTAAGATAGATGTTAACTTTTATTTTTACTCTTCCAAAGATTCTTTTTCCTTTTTAATATTTGATTCTCTTGCCGCAATTCCCTTTCTCGTAGGGACAACTATTGGAAATTATCTAAGAGGGTGAGACCTGTATCACGTTGTCGCTTTAGAAAACTCACCTCATGCTGCAGGACAAAAATCTCTCAAATTTTTTCTACTGTCCTTTGTGTAAATTCAGCTTGTAATAAAAGGGTGGATTCTTCCATACCTTGTAACTGAGATTTTAGCAGTGCTATCTCCTCCAGATAGTTGCAAGAAGGTGCCACTTGAGTGTCAAGCATTTCGGGGTTACAGTGTGAATTTCTATAGATGACGGAACAACAGATGATGGAGCGGCTGGGACATCCTCCATATGCAGTTCCTCCCGAATGTGGGCGGTGTCATCAGGTAAGGACTCTGATTGGAAACCGCCTATCTGCAAACATGAGCCAAGCCACCGGGACCGTAGTTGCATGGAGGAAGAGGGGGCCATGGGACACTTGCCTTTTGAATCTAGAAATGGATGGGGGTGGCCCCTCAGGAATGTCAGCTGCCTCAGTTTGACTATGTGAAGGGCCCGATGCAAGGGTAGACCGAGGTGTAGAAGAGATGCTAGATTTTAGTTGCTTAGGCCTAGACCCTTCACCACCAACACATCCCTCGAGTCTCCACTTTGGGTGAAAGAAAACTTGGTGTGAACACAACAAATGAATCAACCCTGGGTGCTTAAGCATGGACTTGCCCCCCTGGACCGGTGTTTCTGGCATACCTTAATGATAGAATCTACGAGGTACTGGAAAATTGACCCGAAGGGCATGATTGTCATGTCCCTTTTTAAGGTGAATGAGCATTTTGAGCGCATCACCACCCAGAATAGAAGCCTTGTCCATCGCATATAAAATACCTATTGACCCATTTAGCAATCTCACCCCAGATTCAGGAAAACATTTCCACTTAACACCCTTCTAGACACCCAATGGAGTCAGGATGACTCTCGGGAGTGCCTCTCCTTCGTCATGGAACTGAGCAATCAAAATTTGCAAGGGGCATTCATCATAACCTTTAAACCAAAATTTGGTAGGCCAGATAGGTCAGAAATGACCTGACTGGTAATTTCAACTCTTCGTCCACCAACTTGCGAGCATGTGGACTCAAAATTGTTCAAGAACTCTTCCACAATGCTCTCATCAAAACCTTCAAATTTCCGAATGAAATCTAACCATCCAAAATCATGAAATACCTATGAAAGGGTGGCATTCCAGAGCAAGGCATCAGGTGAAGTAGGTTCTGATGTCTTTCGTGGTCCCATGCTGAGCCAAAAAGTGAGAAATACATGGTAGCGAGGAAAAACCAGAGCTGAGCATCCCTTCCACTTCCTGTCTAATGTCCAATAAAACTAGTTGTGATTGATGGGAATACCATAATGGAAAGAAGTGGTTGCAAAGCATTAAATTTCAAATGACACCTAATTCCTTGGGTAGCGCAATCATTAAGTGAGGGTGACGGCAGAGAAATAGTGATGAGACCGGCCATCCGCATGAGATTAATATTTTTATGGCGGCACTTATCCCATGGTATACGCCACTGTCTTGACGTTGGAGAATGTGAAACATCAAAGCATGTGGAGATTTATGAGGCATTACTCCTATTATGCCGTCATTCATAAAGCCAGATTTGGAAGGGGATCCAAGATGACCATAGTAATCATTTGATGATGGTGTCATGATGAAAAATGGATACATGGGGAAATGTTCACATAGAAATATCTTTACAAGTTAAGATGCACTTACCCATGCCATATTTAATCAGCCAATATCCGTAGATTCCCACACCCTACAATTTGGGATGAAACATGATTAGTGGCAGTAGAAATAATGAAAATTCCTACATTTATTGGAAATTACAATAAAAACCACTAACTAAGGGAAGAAGATCGAAGGAAGGATCATCTTCCTTTATTGAATTTGCAAAAGATTAATTACTCCATGTGTGAGAGGCAAAGAGCCTCCTCAGCATGCATATCCATTGTTAACAGAATGTCGTCGGTGAAGGTCTGCTTATCCAGTGGTTGGTGATAAACTCGGAGCCTATGCCCATTCACTAAAAGAGTTTGTTTGTCTCCATCAATCAGTATTAATCAAATAGGGCAATAATCAAATACTTGATGCACTTGATAGGGACCTAACCAACACATACGCAACTTTCCTTTAAAGCTCGATGATAGCGAAATCAAAGAGTAGAACCCACCGTCCTTAATAAAATATCATTTTTTTGATGTGAGCATCATGCCGATTTTACCGCTGACGCTGTAGAATTTCAGTCTGCTACTATGCCTCCATCTACATTTCATCTAGTACATTCAACTGCAACACTCATTCACACTGTGCTTCATCCAAATTGATCCCAACCTCCAACGTTGTTCGCCAGGTATGCAATTCAAACTCAACAGGTAATAGTGGCTTCTTCCTAAAGACTAGCTCATAGGGAGAGAAACCAGTAGTTATTTTCTAGGTCATGTTGTAGGCCCAGACGGCCTCAGGAAGCTTTGGTACCCAATTCTTTCTATCGGCATTAACTACCTTAGTTAGAATATTCTCGAGCTCTCGATTGGTTACCTCCACTTGCCCATTGGATTGGGGGTGATATGGTGATGATTTCGGTGCACGATTCTTTAGATTCCTAAGAAAGCTTCAATCATATTTGAAACAAATTGAGAACCTTGATTGGATACTATGGCCCTTGGTGCTCCAAATCACAAAGAATAATATCCGGTTGTAGAGAAAGTCGGCAGAACAACATCTTCATTGGCATATGCCAATTCTTGAACTTCATCCATTTGGTGACATAGTCTCAGGCATACCAAGAGATACTCCTTCCCGAAAGATGGAGGATCAAATGGTCCAACAAAATCAATACCCCATTTCTCAAATGGTCCTAGAACCAACTGAGGGTTAAGAGGAATTTCCATAGAAAGTGTAGGTTTTCCCATTTGTTGGCATGCATCACATTGCCACACATACTTCTTGACAGTATTATGGAGGGAAGGCCAATAGTACCCTGCTCCAAGGATCTTGTGAATTGTTCGTTTCACTGAATAATGCCCACTTCCTAGCTCATCATGACATGCTCGCAATATGTCATGTACCTCATCCTCTCAAACACACCTGTGAAGAACCATGTCAGGACAACATTTAAATAAGAATCTGTTACACCATTTATATGTTGCACTATTTCTAACCAATCTCCTTCTTTCTTTATGAGTAAAAGAAGCAGGAAACTTCCCTGTTGTTAAATAATTTTCTAGATCAGTGAACCAGGGAGTCTTTGTGGAGATAGAAAACAAGTGTTCATCGGGAAATTGATCTTGGACTGCTTCGTCATCACCTGAAACATTTATTCTAGAAAGAAAGTCAGCAACAACATTAGATTTCCCAGGCTTATCTATGATAGTGAGATTGAATTCTTGCAACAAGAGCAACTAGCAAATGAGCCTTCCACCAACCACTGGTTTGTTCATCAAATATCGAATGGCAAAGTGGTCAGTGTAAACAAAAATTTTATATCCAGTGATGTAATGACGAAATTTATTCAAAGCATATACCACAGCCAAAAACTCTTTTTCCGTAGTAGTGTAATTCTTTTCCATAGTAGTTAGATTTTTACTGATGAAATAAATCACATATATATGATCTTGAGTCTTTTTGTCCAAGGACAACGCCCATGGCTGTATTAGAAGCATCAGTGTGGATATGGAAAGGTTGTCCCTAGTCAGGGCCACGTAAGATGGGGGCTATTGTCAGCTTCTCTTTGATAGAATCAAATGCTGTTGACACTGAGAAGACCATTCAAAAACACAATCTTTGGTTAGCAATGAAAACATTGGGGCGGCAATTTTGCTAAAATATTTTATGAATCGGCGGTAATAACCTACATGGCCAAGGAAACTTTTGATGTCAGTCTGATTAGCTGGTGTAGGTAATTGGGTGATGACTGATATCTTTTTGGGATCCACCTTTATACCTTGGGCTGACACATGGTGACCTAAGACAATTCCTTGATCAACCATCATTAGACATTTTTCATGACTCAGAGATAGTTGGTGTTGTTCACATCGACTGAGTACCTTCTCAATATTATTCAAAGATTCATCAAAAGTGGATCCATGGACAGTGAAATCATCCATATAAACCTCAACACAATCATTAGCAAGATCTGCAAAAATGGCCAAGACTGCCCGCTGAAATGTGGCAGGGGCATTACAAAGCCCAAAAGGTAAGACTCTGTAAGTGAATGTACCCTAAGGGCACGTAAAAGTAGTCTTATCCGATTAGCAGAGCAATACTAATTTGATTATACCCACTAAACCCATCCAAGAAAGAGAAATATTTCTCACCGGCCCAGATTGTCTAGGACTTGGTCAATAAAAGGTAGGGAAAATAATATTTCTTAGTGGCTTTGTTAAGTTCCCCGTAATCAACACATATTCACCATTTACCATTATTTTTAGGAACAATAACTAACGAAGAGACCCACTAACTATCGGATATAGG
This sequence comes from Taxus wallichiana var. yunnanensis, assembly GCA_018340775.1. Classification (NCBI taxonomy): domain Eukaryota; kingdom Viridiplantae; phylum Streptophyta; class Pinopsida; order Cupressales; family Taxaceae; genus Taxus; species Taxus wallichiana. The sequence goes on from CM031244.1 coordinate 80,590,121, forward strand.
ATAAATTAAACCTACCTTTAGAAGCTTTTCAATCTTAGTTTTGACTATATCTCTCAATCTTTGGATTGATTCTTCGTTGCGGCTACCTTATAGGTTTGACATCATCGGTGTAAATACGATGTGTATGAGATCTTAGGATGAATTCCTTTCATATCACTTGTAATCCCAAGAAAAAGTAGGAGAATGTTTCTTCGAACCTCAAGCAACCTAACCTCTTGATTGACCTCCAAGTCACTTCCTATAGTCGGCGCTTTACCCAAACCGACAAGCACTGCTTAGTATCATCCACAAGAGCAATGTCGGTACTAGTGATAAAAGAATTCAATGGGAAAACATGGGGCCGAGCATGTGTATGATGGATACGTTATTAAAAGTCAAAACCTTAGTTAAAGGACAATAGAAATCAGAAACTAGATGTTTAGAATTATAAGCGTAGAGTTTCCTACCAGACTCAGCAGAGGTAACGTCTTCTACCGATATTCTAAATTCCGTAGAAGTAGTACTGATTTCCGTAGTTGCAGAGTCCTTAGAATCAGTCATCATATAGGAATTTGTAGCCTCCGTCATATGATTGTGTACCGCATTAGTGGCTAGAAAAGAAGAATTCAAAAAGTTAGTATCCAAAGAATCCACCCATACCTGGTCACAATTGTTCGTATAAGGTTGAGCAGGAGGATATAATGAAATGTGTTTGGATTTCTTCCCATTTAGAATTGTCATGTTGCCTAACCTACAGTCAATGTAAGAAACAACCGTAGCCAACCAAGGTCTTCCCAAGATAACTAGATATCCCAACTTCCGAGCTTTAGGCTGCAAGACCATGAAATCAACTAGGTACTCCCATGATTCAACAGTGACCATTATATCTTCAACCACCCCATCGCAGTGCAGAATGGATTGATCTCGCTAAGCGTAGAATAGTGTTGGTTGGTTGAAGTCCTGTCAATGATAGTTGGTTAAACATTTTTGTTGTGATGACATTAATAGCAGCACAAGGATCCACCAAAATATTAGATATTGACTGGTTGTTTATACAAATAGTAATGACAGGGCTCCCAGGATCCCCATATTTTGGTGAGATGAGGGTGCTAGCAACTAAATCAGCCAAATTTCCTTCGACTCTGACAGTCTTTGGGTATTTCTTTTTTCTTCCTGGTGTCTTTATACATTCGTTTCTAATGGTTTGGTTTAGTTCAGGGATGTCCCTTATTGCACGTAGCAGTGGAACCTCAATATGTACTTTTTCAATTCTGAACTAATGTTGTTTCATCCGGAGTTTGAGTGTCCTGTAATCCCTCGGGGAAAGGGCTGTAGTTGGTTTGCGTATTTGAGCATTCTACTCATCTCGTATTGGTGAAGAATCATTGTTGCCTTAAATTTTTCTTCCTTATTGAGATCATCAAGGCATTCGTGATAAAACCGGATGGTTCAATATTTTGCTAGATCGTAATCGTAAATTACCAATAGTGTTAACTTGCATGGTATTACCCACATCTGTGTCATCAATTGAAACTATCTGTTGATTTTTAGGATTGGCTACTGGCTGATCTAGAAGTTGTGTTTGTGTTGCTTTTCCTTGATTTATAGGCTAGAGACATTAAAGCTTGTTGTGGCTGCTTTGGAACCTACGTTGTTGATTATTGTTTTATGGCGGTGCCCAGGACTGATTTTGGCTAAAATTTTGTTAGGGACCCCACTACTGATTTTTCCAAGGATTGGTTACGGGTGGTGGAGCCCAACCCGGATGAGTGTAGGGAATTTTCCAAGGTGGTGGATATGGATAAGTCGTCAGTTTGAGTTTTCCCACTCAGGTTTTCCCCAAGAAGACTGAGAGGCCTGATTTGGCCATGGCATTCTCCAGGGATTCTGAGTTGGTCTAGATGGGAATCCACCCTGATTGTTTGGTCTTTGGACAAAATTTAATTCAGCACTTGTTTGAGAGATGCATTCAAACCTCCTTTCAATTGTGGTAAAAGTGTGCAATGTTTAGTGTCATGGTCAGTTACTTCGCAAATTAAGCACATATCTGTGACATCCAAAGGACATTCTCTCAAGGGGTGTCTCTTCCGACATTTAGGGAAATACATGTCCAATGGTTCTTTAGCAGGGGTGGATTTTTCCTTGAGTCCATCTATTGTGGATGTTAGTTACAACATAATGTCTGTTTTCATGTTGGCCATTTCTTCTAGAAGTTCAAAGGTACCCAAAGACTTGGATGTTGGTTTCCTTCTTATTCCTCCATGTGTTCTAGAATATCTTCTACATAGCTCAGTAATTTGTTCCATGGTAAGCTTATGCACGTCTCCTCCTCCCATGAGGTGGAGAGAATCCTTGGTTTCCTCATCTAGTCCTTTCAGAAAGACTGTTTTAGTGATGTCTGCATGTAACTCATACCCACTGCGTTTATGGAGAAAGAGGAATCTATCCAGATAATCTTCTAGATTCTCATCTTCTTTTTGCCGTATTTGAAAGAACTCCTCCCTCCTATCCCTTCCTCTACAATAGTCTTGGTATTTATCCAGGAAGGTTGTTTCCATGGCTTCCTAGGAATTAATGGAGTTAGATGGTAACCCCATAAACCATCTCATAGTGGAATCCTTTAGAGTGGAGGGAAATAATTTGAGTTTTTGATTGTCAGTTTGGTAATCATATGTCTAGCATAGGATTTTAAATTCAAACAGAAACTGATCAAGGTCTTCTTTGGTCATTCCTCAAAAGAGGGGGACAATGGATGGTGAGATTTTTTCATGGGTGTATCCTCATCGCATCGAGGACAATGGGGTATGTAATGTTCATCCCAAAGGTTGTTCTTCAAAGCATTCCCAAGATCCCCATTGCAGAATGATGTGAAGAGGATACTGAGAATGCTCAGAAAAGGTTCTAAGCGTGGAATTGGAATATTTATCACTCTCAGTGTTTCTCCCTTGTGAAGTGTCTAAAGATATTTGTTGAATATTGCGTGCTATAAATCTCCCTTGGTTATCTCGTGACCTATGCATCCAGGTTGGTTGGTTTAAATCAAGGTCCGGGAGAACTACTGGTTTCCTATATGAACTCTATTAACACCCATAACATATGGAATAAAATAATGGAGCTTATGGTTATGTGTGGGTCCCAGCAATGACACCAAAAATGATGGGTCGTTGTTTTCTTCCAATCATTTAACTGACGTAATATTTGTCAGTGTCATTCTAAACCAGGGTTGTGTCTAAGGCAATATGCAATAGAGTCTAGAAGAACCAGTTATACGTTGAGTTTGTTGGGGGGTTGCCTAGCTTGGTGGCTATTCTACGGAAGTGCAGCTTAAATCTATGGAAATTAAATACAAGTCTCTGAGAATTCAACTGTTTGCAATGAAATGGATTTCAACAACTAATCTTCTACTGTAAAGTAAAATACGCACACACTTATTCTTAACAATTTAAACCATAATCGAATGTGAATTCAACAAAGCAAGACTATTTATGAGCTAAATTGGCATGGAAAAAGTATCTACTTAAAAGCGAAAGCAATAATGGAGAAAATATAGATATTTAATCAAAGCATGCATGTATAACTCATCAAAGGACAACCGTAGTAAAACTAATCAAAGAACTGTATGCATGTAAAACACAAAGTAACCTTGTATCTCCTCGATTGAGTGGGCCCTTTCTCTTCCTTGGGATAGAGTGATCAACCACTTATGATTCTCAAAATGCCGTAGATTTTATTAGCTTCCAAATGAGTTCATAACATATTAGAAAAACAAAAATCCAGAACATAATAGTATGCAGATAATTTTCTTGATGAATCCCAAAAAGTGGTACTACAGTTCTGAAGACAAAGTCTTCATATAGATAAAATACTTGTTGACCCATTTAGCAATCTCACCCTGATTCTAGGAAAACTTTTCCACTTAACACCCTTCTAGACACCCAATGGAGTCAGGATGACCTCCGGGAGTGCCTCTCCTTCGACGTGGAACTAAGCAATCATAATTTGCAAGGGGCATTCATCATAACCTTTAGACTGAAATTTGGAAGGCCAGATAGGTTAGAAATGACCTGACTGGTAATTTCAACTCTTCGTCCACCAACTTGCGAGCATGTGGACTCAAAATTGTTCAAGAACTCTTCCACAATGCTCTCATCAAAACCTTCAAACTTCCAAATGAAATCTAACCATCTCGAAATCATGAAATACCTACGAAAGGGCGGCATTCCGGAGCAAGGCATCAGGTGAAGTAGGTTCTGATGTCTTTCGTGGTCCCATGCTAAGCCAAAAAGTGAGAAATACATAGCAGCGAGGAAAAACTAGAGCTGAGCGTCCCTTCCACTTCCTGTCTAATGTCCAATAAAACCAGTCATGACTGATGGGCATACCATAATGGAAAGAAGCGGTTACAGAGCATTAAATTTGAAATAACACCAAAGTACTTGGGTAGCACAATCATTAAGAGAGGGTGATGGTGGAAAAATAGTGATGAGACGGCCATCCGCGTAAGATTAAGATTTTTGCAGCGGCACATATCCCATGGTTAAGGAGCATGCGCCACCTGTCCTGACGATGGAGAATGTGACACATCAAAGCATGTGGAGATTTATGAGGCATTACTCTTGTTATGCCATCATTCATAAAGCCAGATTTGGAAGGAGATCCAAGATGACCATAGTAATAATTTGATGACGGCGTCATGATGACAAATGGATACATGGGGAAATGTTCACATAGAAATATCATTAGCAGGTTAAGATGCACTTACCCATGCCATATTTAATAAGTCAATATCCATAGATTCCCACGCCCTACAATTTGGGATGAAACATGATTAGTGGCAGTAGAAACAATGAAAATTCTTGCATTTATTGGAAATTACAATAGAAACCACTAACTAAGGGAAGAAGATCAAAGGAAGGATCATCTTCCTTTATTGAATTTGTAAAAGATTAATTACTCCATGTGTGAGAGGAAAAGATCCTCCTCAACATGCATATCCATTGTTAACAGAATGTCATCGGTGAAGGTCTGCTTATCCAGTGGTTGGTGATAAACTTAGAGCCTATGCCCATTCACCAGAAGAGTTTGTTTGTCTCCATCAATCGGTATTAATCGAACAGAGCCATTATCAAATACTTGATGCACTTGATAGGGACCTAACCAACACATACGTAACTTTCCTTTAAACTGTTGATAGCGGGAATCAAAGAGTAAAACCCACTGTCCTTCATAAAATATCCTTTTTTTTATGTGAGCATCATGCCAATTTTTCCGCTGACGCTGTAGAATTTCAATCATTCTTTGTGCCTCCATCCACATTTCATCTAGTTCATTCAACTGCAACACTCATTCACACTATGCTTCATCCAAATCGATCCCAACCTCCAACGTTGTTCACCAGGTGCGCAATTCGAACTCAACAGGTAACAGTGGCTTCTTCCTAAAGACTAGCTCATAGGGAGAGAAACTAGTAGTTATTTTCCAGGTCGTGTTGTAGGCCCGAACATGACCTCAAGAAGCATTGGTACCCAATTCTTTCTATCGGCATTAACTACCTTAGTTAGAATATTCTCGAGATCTCGATTGGTTACCTCCACTTGCCCATTGGATTGGGGGTGATATGGTGATGATTTCCGTGCCTGATTCTATAGATTCCTAAGAAAGCTTCAATCATATTTGAAACAAATTGAGGACCTTGATCAGATACAATGGCCCTTGGTGCTCCAAATCACAGCAATATCTGGTTGTAGAGAAAGTCAACAACAACATCTTCATTAGCGAGATGCCAATTCTTGAACTTCATCCATTTGGTGACATAGTCGTGCATACCAAGAGATACTCCTTCCCGAAAGATGGAGGATCAAATGGTCCAACAAAATCAATACCCCATTTCTCAAATGGTCCTAGAACCAACTGAGGGTTAAGAGGAATTTCCATAGAAAGTGTAGGTTTTCCCATTCGTTGGCATGCATCACATTGCCACACATACTTCTTGACATGATATTATGAGGGGAGACCAATAGTACCCCTACTCCAAGGATCTTGTGAATTGTTCATTTCATCGAATAATGGCCATTACGGCTCATCATGACATGCTCACAATATGTCATGTACCTCATCCTCTCGAACACACCTGTGAAGAACCATGTCAAGACAACATTTAAATAAGAATCTGTTACACCATTTATATGTTGCACTATTTCTAACCAATCACCTTCTTTCTTTATGAGTAAAAGAAGCAGGAAACTTCCCTGTTGTTAAATAATTTGCTAGATCAGTGAACCAAGGAGTCTTTGTGGAGATAGCAAACAATTTTTCATTGGGAAATTGATCTTGGAATGCTTCGTCATCACCTAAAACATTTATTCTAGAAATAAATTCAGCAACAACGTTAGATTTCCCAGGCTTATCTATGATAGTGAGATTGAATTCTTACAACAAGAGCAACCAGCAAATGAGCCTTCCGCCAACCACCGGTTTGTTCATCAAATATCGAATGGCAGAGTGGTCAGTGTAAACATAAATTTTATATCCAGTGATGTAATGATGAAATTTATTCAAAGCATACACCACAGCCAAAAACTCTTTTTCCGTAGTAGTGTAATTCTTTTCCGTAGGAGTCATATTTTTGCTGATGAAATAAATCACATACATATGATCTTGAGTCTTTTTGTCCAAGGACAACGCCCATGGCTATATTAGAAGCATCAGTGTGGATATGGAAAGGTTTTCCCTAGTTAGGGCCATGTAAGATGGGGGCCATTGTCATATTCTATTTGAGAGAATCAAATTCCTGTTGACACTGAGAAGACCATTCAAAAACACAAATTTTGGTTAGCAATGAAAACATTGGGGCGGCAATTTTGCTAAAATCTTTTATGAATCGGTGGTAATAACCTACATGGCCAAGGAAACTTTTGATGTTAGTCTAATTAGCTGGTGTAGGTAATTGGGTGATGACTGATATCTTTTTGGGATCCACCTTTATACCTTGGGCTGACACATGGTGACCTAAGACAATTCCTTGATCAACCATCATTAGACATTTTTCATGACTCAGAGATAGTTGGTGTTGTTCACATCGAATGAGTACCTTCTCAAGATTATTCAAAGATTCATCAAAAGTGGATCCATGGATAGTGAAATCATCCATATAAACCTCAACACATTTGTTAGCAAGATCTGTAAAAATGGCCAAGACTGCCCGCTGAAATGTGGCAGGGGCATTACAAAGCCCAAAAGGTAAGACTCTGTAAGCGAATGTACCCCAAGGGCACGTAAAAGTAGTCTTATCCTGATCAGCAGGAGCAATACTAATTTGATTATACCCACTAAACCCATCCAAGAAAGAGAAATATTTCTTACCAGCATTGTCAGGACTTGGTCAATAAAAGGCAGGGGAAATAATCTTTCTTAGTGGCTTTGTTAAGTTCCCTGTAATCAACACATATTCACCATTTACCATTCTTTTTGGGAACAATAACTAACGGGGAGACCTACTGACTATTAGATATAGGATAAATGAAACCTACCTTTAGAAGCTTTTCAATATCAGTTTTGAGTATATCTCTCAATCTTTGGATTGATTCTTCGTCATGCGGATGCCTTATAGGTTTGACATCATCGGTGTAAATACAATGTGTACAAATGCTAGGATGAATTCATTTCATATCAATGTAATCCCAAGAAAAAGCATGACAATGTTTCTTCAGAACCTCAAGCAACCTAACCTCTTGATTGACCTCCAAGTCGCTTCCTATAGTAAGCTCTTTACCCAAACTGAAAAGAACCTGCTTAGTATCATTCGCAAGAGCAAGCTCTGTACTAGTGATAAAAGAATTCAATGGGAAAACATGGGGCTAGAGCATGTGTAGGATGGATACGTCATCAAAAGACAGAACCTTAGTTAAAGGACAATAGAAATCAAAAACTAGATGTTCAGAATTATAAGCATAGAATTTCCTACTAGACTCAGAGAGGTAACATCTTCGCCGATATTTTGAATTCCGTAGAAGTAGTACTGATTTCCGTAGTTGCAGAGTCCTTAGAATCAATCAGCACATAAGACTCTGTAGCCTCCGTCATATGATTGTGTACTGCAATAGTGGCCAGAAAAGAAGAATTCAAAAAGTTAGTATCCAAAGAATCCACCCATACCTGGTCACAATTGTTCATATAAGGCTGAGCAGGAGGATATAATGAAATGTGTTTGGATTTCTGCCCATTTAGAATTGTCATGTTGCCTAACCTATAGTCAATGTAAGCAACAACCATAGCTAGCCAAGGTCTTCCCAAGATGATTGGATATCCCAACTTCCGAGCTTTAGGCTGTAAGACCATGAAATCAACTGGGTACTCCCATGATTCAATAGTGACCATTATATCTTCAACCACACCATCAGGTACAACAATGGATTGATCTACTGGCGAAAAACAATGTTGGTTGGTTGAAGTCCTATCAATGATAGTTGGTTAAACATTTCTGTTGTGATGACATTAATAGCAGCACCAAGATCCACCAAAACATTAGAGATTGACTGGTTGTTTATACAAATAGTAATGACAGTGGCTCATGCAGGATCCCCTTGTTTTGTGAGATGAGGGTGCCAGAACTAAATCAGCCAAATTTCCTTCGACTCTAACAGTCTTTGGGTATTTCTTTTTCTTCCTGGCATCTTTATACATTCATTTCTAATGGTTTGGTTTAGTTCAGGGATGTCCCTTATTACACGTAGCAGTGGAACCTCAATATGTACTTTTTCAATTCCTGAACTAATTTTGTTTCATCTGGAATCTGAGTGTCCTGTAATCGCTCAGGGAAAGGGGCTATAGTTGGTTTGGGTATTTGAGCATTCTGCTCATCTAGTATTGGTGAAGAATCATTGTTGCCTTCAAGTTTTTCTTCCTTATTGAGATCATCAGGCAGTTCTGTGATAACAATAGGAGGGTTCAATATTTTGCCAGATCGTAATCGTAAATTACCAATAGTGTTAACCTGCATGGTATTACCCGCATTTGTGTCATCAATTGAAGCTATCTGTTGATTTTTTGGATTAACTACTAGCTGAGATGGAATTTGTGTTTGTTGCTTTTCCTTGATTTATAGGTTGGAGACATTAAAGCTTGCCGCATTTCTGCTTGGAACCTACGTTGTTGATTATTGTTTTGTGGCGGTGCCAGGACTGATTTTGGCTAAAATTTTTTGGGGACCCCACTACTTATTTTTCAAGATTGGTTACGGGTGGTATAGCCCAACCCGGATGAGTGTAGGAATTTTCCAAGGTGGTGGATATGGATAAGTCGTCCGGTTTGAGTTTGTCCACTCTAAAGTTTTCCCAAGAAGACCGAGAGGCCTGATTTGGCCATGGCATTCTCCAGGATTCGAGTTGGTCTAGATGGGAATCCACCCCGATTGTTTGGTCTTTGGACAAAATTTAATTCAGCACTTGTTTGAGAGATTACATTCAAACCTCCTTCAATTGTGGTAAAAGTGTGTAATGTTTAGTGTCATGGTGGTCGATTACTTTCAAATTAAGCACATATCGTGACATCCAAATGACATTCTCTCAAGGGGTGTCTCTTTCCGACATTTAGGGAAATACATGTCCAATGGTTCTTTAGTAGGGGTGGATTTTTCCTTGAGTCCATCTATTGTGGATGGTAGTTGCTAGCATAATGTCTGTTTTCATGTTGGCCATTTCTTCTAGAAGTTCAGAGGTACCCAAAGACTTGGATGTTGGTTTCCTTCTTATTCCTCCATGTGTTCTAGAATATCTTCTACATAGCTCAGTAATTTGTTCCATATTAAGCTTATGCACGTCTCCTCCTCCCATGAGGTGGAGAGAATCCTTGGTTTCCTCATCTAGTCCTTTCAGAAAGACTATTTTAGTGATGTCTGCATATAACTCATACCCAATGCATTTATGGAGAAAGAGGAATCTATCCAAATAATCTTCTAGATTATTATCTTCTTTTGCCGTATTTGAAAGAACTCCTCCCTCATATCCCTTCCTCTACAATAGTCTTGGTATTTATCTAGGAAGGTTGTTTCCATGGCTTCCTAGGAATTAATGGAGTTAGATGGTAACCCCATAAACCATCTCATAGTGGAATCCTTTAGAGTGGAGGGAAATAATTTGAGTTTTTGATTGTCAGTTTGGTAATCATATGTCTGGCACAGGATTTTAAATTCAAACAGAAACTGATCAGGGTCTTCTTTGGTCATTCCTCAAAAGAGGGGGACGATGGATGGTGAGATTTTTTTCATGGGTGCATCCTCATCTACATCGAGGACAATGGGGTATGTAAATGTTCATCCCAAAGGTTGTTCTTCAGCATTCCAAAGATCCCCCATTGCAGAATGATGTGAAGAGGATACAGAATGCTCAGAAAAGGTTCTAGGCATGGAATTGGAATGTTTATCACTCTCAGTGTTTCTCCCTTGTGAAGTGTCTAAAGATATTTATTGAATATTGCATGCTATAAATCTTCCTTGGTTATCTTGTGACCTATGCATGCAACGAACTCGGGTAACTCGGAAACTTATCCACCAAGATTAACCTCCGATCATTCCCGCACACATCATCATATTTGATCTCATAAAAAGCTTGAGTTAGTAGGAGGTCATGTGATAAACGACTTTTATAAATAATAGCAAGGAAAAATGCATCAATCTACTAAGACATGACTATACAAAACATCCCCATATACAAATAAGTCATATCATGAAGAGCATTTCCGGTCTGAAGAAGTGATATTAATGAGCCAATATATGCACTCATCATTCCTCCCGACATTACCATTGCATGTCCCAATGCAACTAATGCGTGCCTAGCTCACCTTCCAAGTTGTTCAACCATGTCATAATCCTCGAATTGATCAGCGTATTGCTTTGTGGTATTCTTGTAGCCCTGAGTATTGGAGGTAATTTCCACCCAGGTAGTGAAACTATCATGGGACTGTGTTGCATTATTCTTCCATGTTGTGAGAGGGCTCAAGAGGAGTGGAGGCCGTACTTAGAGGCCTACCCATTCATCAGTGTATTGCTAGCTAGTATTCTCTATAGTTTGTTTGATAATGGTGATGAGGGCATCACCTCTTCGCATGCTCCAGCTCAAATTCTGGGGAGAGAGGACCTCCCTACATTTTAAAGGCAGGCTTAAAGTATCCCATCTCCTATCACAAGCTTGCCAAGCAGCTCCAAAATTCTCCTGACTATAATTTTCAAAATCAATAATACACTGAAGCAAAATCTGAGAAGTATGCACCCCCACCCCTGCCTGGTAATATAATGATCTAAAGTTCTTCCGTAGGGAGACATCTGTGTGATGGGTTGGGCGAATGTAAAATCTGATATCTTGGCAGTGTTATTGAAACTATCTGTTTGCTATCTCCAAGTTATCTGATTCCTCAATACAGACTAAAATGCTTTAATTTGAAAATCCCCCACAAACATAGGTTGATCAAGAAATCAGGGACATTGGTTACTACCATGTTATGTAAATAAAATTCACAGAGAAAATTTTGAATTTCCGGGGTGTTATTCTTGTAGCTGTAAAAAACTTGGTCCATCGGGAATTTCGTGAGGGGCTCTAGAACACAATTGAAATAACTACCAAGAATAAAATTGCTCTTGGACATACATGTTGTAGACTGAGGAGGGTTTCCTACAGGATAGTAGTTTGATGGCTAAAGGACAAACAAAGTCTAAGATAGATGTTAACTTTGTTTTTCCTCTTCCAAAGATTCTTTTTCCTTTTTTAATCTTTGATTTTCTTGCTGCAATTCCCTTTTCTGAAGGGAAAACTATTGGAAATTATCTAAGAGGGTGAGACTTGTATCACGTTGTCGCTTTAGACAACTCACCTCATGCTGCAGGGCAGAAATCTCTCAAATTTTTCTCTTGTCCTTTGTGTAAATTCAGCTTGTAATAAAAGGGTGGATTCTTCCATACCTTGTAACTGAGATTTTAGCAGTGCTATCTCCTCCAGATAGTTGTAAGAAGGTGCCACTTGAGTGTCAAGAATTTCGTGGTTACAGTGTGAATTTCGTAGATGACGAGAATAGCAGATGATGGAGCGGCTAGGACATCCTCCGTATGCAGTTCCTCCCGAATGTGGGCAGTGTCATCAGGTAAGGACTCCGATTGGAAACCACCTATCCGCAAACATGAGCCAAGCCGTCGGGACCGTAGTTGCATGATGGAAGAGGGGGCCATGGGACACTTGCTTTTGAATCGAAATGGATGGGTGTGGCCCCTCAGGAACGTCATCTACCTCAGATTGACTATGTGAAGGGCCCGATGCAAGGGTAGACCGAGGTGTAGAAGAGATGCCAGATTTTAGTTGCTTAAGCCTAGACCCTTCGCCACCAACACGTCCCTCGAGTCTTCACTTTGGGCGAAAGAAAACTTGGTGTGAACACAACAGATGAATCAACCCTGGGTGCTTAAGCATGGACTTTCCCCACTGGACTAGTGTTTCTGGCATACCTTAATGATAGACTCTGCGAGGTACTCTGGCAAATTGACCCAGAAGGGCATGATTGTCATGTCCCTTTTTAAGGTGAATGAGCATTTTGAGCGCATCACCACCCAGAATAGAAGCCTGTCCATCGCATATAAAATACCTGTTGACCCATTTAGCAATCTCACCCCAGATTCCAGGAAAAATTTTCCACTTAACACCCTTCTAGACACCCAATGGAGTCAGGATGACCTCCGGGAGTGCCTCTCCTTCGACGTGGAACTAAGCAATCAGAATTTACAAGGGGCATTCATCATAACCTTTAGACTGTTGGTTGGATATTTTGTCAATCCAAAATATGAGGTTCAACCACAGTATATGGGATTAAATCCCTCCTCAAAGACAGGTGAGGCTACCTACTTATTACTAATCTAAAACACAGAAAAAACAATATATACAATATTCACACTAATCTAACCATTGGGGTTTGGGTAGAATCTAAAATCCACATCCACGCGATGCAAATATGTTAATTTTGTAAATGGAGTGGGTAGGAAATTATTACAATGAAAGAAACACAATGGAAAGGAAATGAGAGAAACATATTTTCTTTCGAGTAAACATAGAGCACGAAATAATCATACGAGCTTTAGATCATAAATATAATGTCTGAAATGATTAGAAACACTAAGATGCTAAACAAAGAATAGCTTAAGATTATGAACGTAAGAACAATGTCTTAAGAAAGATATATCCCACAACACAAAGTTTGCAAAATAATATCAACTCCTATTCTTCAAAATGATTAAAAGAAAACAAAAAGTTTTTCTTCTTTCCAATAGCTCCCAATATTTCAAAAATCTTGACCCTTTGGAATGCATAAGCATCCCTTATTTATAATAAAAGGAGTAGAGAGAAAACAGGATAAATCCTAGAAAATAGTCTTTTAAACGAGAGTCCTATTTTGCTCGACTCTCACGCAGGAGACCAAGTCAAAATTTGCTTCCTATGTGATGAAACAGAAATGAAAAAGACATGTCAATTTCAAGATTGAAATGACATGAAACATCAAGACTTAATCTGAATCACCATCTTTCGCTCCTTCATCTTTCTCTTCCTCCAGTTGAGCCTGTTTGTTCCGAAATTCTTGGAACTTCCGAATTATGCCTTGCATTTCATTTTCATCAGGCGCAGTGGAATGATCATTCAAAACTTCACAGGTTTCATGGGTATCACTAGCACTGTCGGGAAGCTTTTTCAATCTTTTGCTGAGCCTTCTCAAGGCCTCCAAAGAATGTTTAATTCTTACAAACCGGTCGATGATCTCAATACCAAATCCATGCGTTGGTTCATGCTGAACAGACTCTTGGACTTGTTCGAAAAGATCATCAGTTGATAGGATGCCTGAGTTTCCAACTGACACCTTTGGACAAATCTTCAGCAACTCTTCTTCCAGATCACTTTTGCCATCAATCAATTTATCCCTTGATTCTCTCAACTTATGAGCTTCGTTAAGAATCTTCACTGAACTCCGATGGCTTTGGTCAGCTAGAAATGCTTATCCGCATGTGGGATGATGCCTTCTTCTACCAGGAGATGTGATGGTATTTGCTTTAATGCCTGGAGAGCTTCGAAAGTCAAATCAAGATGTCTAATTTCTTGAGAGAAATCATCGTCCATCTTCTCTCCATCACTCTGAATGTCCCCAAAGATTGATAGACTTTCACAACGTCTTGAATCACTTCCTTCCCCTGTTGGAGCAGCCTTTGGATCCATTCATCGACCACCCTTCCTTTTTTATTAATCCTCTCAATCGTAGGCACTGATGAGAAATCGAATCTGATAGGGACAGAAGAAGATGGTATGGATTCAAGGGGTTTTGAGAGCTTAAGAAAAACCTCTATCAACTGCTCCACCTTTCCCTTAAGCTCATCTCTGCTGTCTTTTGTTTCTTTTAACCACAGCACAACACGTTTATAGCATCCCATGCATCCTGTTGTGCCCCTTCTGCTAACATCACTTTTCCTAGAGCCACCCTGGTTATCTGATAATCAGAGGTTGTTACGTCCTCTTTAGTTTTGTCGCCATGCGGGAGTGGCGATCTCTGTGAACTTATGCCCTGAAGCGTCCACCAAAACCCTTGAAACTGTTTTGGGTTTCTTGGCTGATTTAGTAGTAGGAGCCTTGAGTGAGCTAAAATCAAAGGCCGGTATGGGTACAATCACCTTCCTCTTCCTCAAAGTTTGCTCGAGTAGCCATTGTGGCGTATCAGAGGGAGTTTCCACTGTTGTAGAAGTTGGTATCATACTCTCAAGGGGAGAAGGTTCTACTAGCAGAGGGGGAATAGTTACCAATGTGGTAGTAGATTCAATAAAAAGAGGCATGGAGGGGCGTGTTGGTGATTACTTGGGTCCCAGGAGAGAGGGGTGAGAGTCCGAGAAAATATTGCCATGGATGAAGAAGTTGATGGAGAATGAGGAGGTAGGAGTGGTTGTGAGGGGGAGGCGCGATTCGAGACTCCAAAGCTTTGGGATGCAAGAGATAAGGTCTCTTCGGTTGGGAAATCAACAAATGATGAAACTAGAGGTTGGCTTCCTTCTCCTTCCAAAGAAATTTCTCCTATTTCTGGTGGTGTTGGTGATTCTGGCACATCCACCGTTTCAACTGGAGAAACAATTGAAGAGATTTCTCTTTCTTTTCTCTTTTTGACAAACTTGACCTTTATAGGCCCCTTAGAAGATCTTTTGTCCTTTCCCTTTTTGGAGGGCCCCGCCTCTGAAGCAACCAACTTTGAAAAATTATCCTCTTTAAAATTCATTCCCCAAGAGGTGAGCCATGCTTTGGTATGCGCGAGAATCAGGGCTGACCTGTCTGTAATGGAGGCTTTTTCACTGACAGACCAATCAATAGGTGGGAAGACATATTGATCTTCATTCAGTCCATCATAAGAGGGATCCAGAACACTTTCATTGTCGCTAGTACCTTCTGGTAAGTTAGCGAGCTCAAGTGTTTGAATCTCAGCAAGTGTCAATCTGCTATGATCCTTTCTACGAATAGCAACCTCATCACGTAAATCAATCCAGATGTCTTCTATGTTTGGCCTGTGTAGGTGCAGAGTTCCATATGCCTTGAGGACTCCTCGAATATCAAACCCATCTCGGGGCTTCATGTGCTTCTTCAACTTATCTTGAAGCTCATGGAAAACATTCTTGGCTTTCACCACTGTAGAACAAGTATACCTTCCAATAGAAATTGGGAAGGATACAGCGGCTTTATGTTTACTTTGTTGGAACTTGTGAAAATCCAACAATTGCCTAACCAACTCCATCAAGATCAGTTTGTCCCCTAGATACCTAGGCAAATGGAAAGGATCCCCTGGGTACATGACTACCCAAAGATATGTGAACTTCTTAAATTGCAAGAAGACACAACCCCATTTGGAAACTTCAGCCCATGCTTCATCAGATACTCGTGTTTTCCTCGGTTCGGATTTAACTGCAAATGTTCTCGTAAAAAAAAGGCATCATTTACCCTTCTGAATTGGTCTTGAGACCCTTTTCTTGTCAGCTGAGGGAAATACTGATAAATATGTTCTATTGTCTTGTTTCCCTTGGTGTCCAATCCGGGATAGTTCCTCATACCGGCCGCTGCATAGGTGACATACGAGGACATGTAAAATTTTCCTGTAGATAGGACCGTTGTCATTTGAGAATCTATCTCATTACTAATGAGAGTACCCCAATCAATTCCTAGTTGATTCTTCCTAATAGTGATCATGAACTGATACATCCACCCTTGGAAAACATTTGATTCGGGAAAACCAAAAACCCGACTCAACAGAGTGATGATATCATTGATTTCCTGAATGAAATCACTTCTGGGAACAAGTCTTGGGAACCTGGAAACAACCGGTTTGGCTTTGATCAGGAACCTCTTATTCACATGCTTGATGCAATTCTCTTGATCATTGTCCCAAGCTCTTTGGGCTAACTTGAGATCTATATCTCCATATTCTTCAAAATTAGGTAGCTTAAGAAGGTCATCAATGTAACCTCTCGTCCAATTTGATCACAACTTCTCTGCTGGTTTTTTATAGAATGAGAAGCAGACTCATAATTTGAAGCACAAGCCAAAATAAACTCGGGGCACCGAGTGGACATAGGGAAGCTTGCCGCAAGAGGTAGGCCACTGTCGGCTATAGATTTCATCCATGGAGTTTGAGAGGGGCTCTTGACCCTATTCCAGAAATCCTCCATGTCTACATTCCCGAGCTCTGTATCTCGGATGTCGAAATTACAGTCAATATAGGATGGAGATTCTACCTTTCTGAATTTGTATTTCATCTTCCCTATCTTTTCCATCTTTTCTTGTGATAGACCAGGGTCCGACATGAGGGTTTTGGAAGAAGAGAGTGTCGGAGATCAGGAGATGTTGAACACTGCGAGAACCCCGACCCACTGGAAATGCTAGAAAGGTGGAAAGACCCGGCACACTGAGAAGGATGTCGGGGAGTTGAGAAACCCGACACACTGAGAAAGATGCCGGAGAGTTTGAGAAACCCGGCACTTTAAATTTTCCAATACACTGTGGGTTTTGGATACTGCAAAGCACCCTGCGAAACCCGAGAAGAGGGAATAGGGTTTTTGTTGAGTTTAAAACATGCAAGTTTTTCCTTCATCATTTATATCCAAAACATATTTTTAATTAAAACAATATTCGGGGAATAACACAAAGTGATAATTCCAAAGGGGTAAACCGTAAAACATAAACCTGATTTAGAAAACAAACCCCTAAAATGGAAAAGATAAAATCCCAAAACAACCCTGATGAGAAACTTGGAAGAATTCCTCACATAATTAATCCATAAAAACCACAAAGAAAGACTGAAGAAAAATACCTTCAACTAGGACAACGAATGATAAAAAACGAGCAATGCAATCGGGTATGAGGTGAATTTCGGTTTTAGGGTGAAGGCACATACGCGAAAATCCACAAGGTAAAAGTACATCTGGTAAAAATGACGTGGAAATCCAGATATTTATAGGAAAATTTACATTTAAGACACTTCAGCTGGTGCGTGCCAATCCACCCGACAACTCGGCATTAATGCCATGTCAGCATGCTTAGGATATCCAGGAAACCCGACACAAAGGTGTTTAGAGTAATTTGGGTTTCGGGTTGTGGGAAACAATCGACATGAAGCATGATGCTTGATGGCCCCAGAAACCCGACACAAAGGAGTAAATCGGGCTTCGGGTATCGGAAGACAGGCGATATGGAACATGTTTGGATAAGGCATGTTCCGATGCAACGAAGGTCCACAAACCTGACTTACCTTACTTGATGCGGGTTTCAGATTTTGGGAACACATGACATGAGACACCCAAAACACATGTTGTCTTGCTTATGAAACCCGAAAACCCGATTATCTCTCTCTGAGAGGTGATCCTTAGAAAATTATCTCCAAAAATTTCTTAGGGTTATCTCATTTTTGTCGTAAACTCAAAAATGGGATAACAAGACCAAAATTTGGATGGAAAGATAGGTTAGAAATGACCGACTAGTAATTTCAACTCTTTGTCCACTAACTTGTGAGCATGTGGACTCAAAATTGTTCAAGAACTCTTCCACAATGCTCTCATCAAAACCTTCAAACTGCCAAATGAAATCTAACCATCTGAAATCATGAAATACCTACAAAAGGGTGGCATTCCGGAGCAAGGCATCAGGTGAAGTAGGCTCTGATGTCTTTCGTGGTCCCATGCTGAGCAAAAATGAGAAATACATCGCAGCGAGGAAAAACCAGAGCCGAGCATCCCTTCCACTTCCTGTCTAATGTCCAATAAAACCAGTCGTGACTGATGGGCATACCATAATGGAAAGAAGCGGTTGCAGAGCATTAAATTTCAAATGACACCAAATTCCTTGGGTAGCACAATCATCAAGCGAGGGTGACGGTGGAAAAATAGTGATGAGACCGGCCATCCACGTGAGATTAAGATTTTTGTGGTGGCACATATCCCATGGTTAAGGAGCATGTGCCACCTATCCTGATGTTGGAGAATGTGACACATCAAAGCATGTGGAGATTTATGAGGCATTACTCCTATTATGCCGTCATTCATAAAGCCAGATTTGGAAGGAGATCCAAGATGACCATAGTAATCATTTGATGATGGCGTCATGATGACAAATGGATACATGGGGAAATGTTCACATAGAAATATCATTAGTAGGTTAAGATGCACTTACCCATGCCATATTTAATCAGCCGATATCTATAGATTCCCACGCCCTGCAATTTGGGATGAAACATGATTAGCGGCAGTAGAAACAACAAAAATTCCTACATTTATTGGAAATTACAATAGAAACCACTAACTAAGGGAAGAAGATCAAAGGAAGGATCATCTTCCTTTATTGAATTTGCAAAAGATTAATTACTCCATGCGTGAGAGGAAAAAATCCTCCTCAGCATGCATATCCATTGTTAACAGAATGTCGTTGGTGAAGGTCTACTTATCCAGTGGTTGGTGATAAACTCGGAGCCTATGCCCATTCACCAGAAGAGTTTGTTTGTCTCCATCAATCGGTATTAATCAAATAGAGCCATTATCAAATACTTGATGCACTTGATAGGGACCTAACCAACACATACGCAACTTTCCTTTAAACTGCTGATAGCGGGAATCAAAGAGTAAAACCCACTGCCCTTCATAAAATATCCTTTTTTGATGTGAGCATCATGCACATTTTTCCACCGATTTGTAGAATTTCAGTCTATTGCTGTGCCTCCATCCACATTTCATCTATTTCATTCAACTACAACACTCATTCACGCTGTGCTTCATCCAAATCGATCCCAACCTCCAACGCTATTTTCCAGGTGCGCAATTCGAACTCAACAGGTAACAGTGGCTTCTTCCCAAATACCAGCTCATAGGGAGAGAAACCAGTAGTTATTTTCTAGGTCTTGTTGTAGGCACGTAGCGGTGGAACCTCAATATGTAATTTTTTCAATGCTGAACTAACTCGTTTGATCTCGAGTCCAAGTGTCCTGTAATCACTCGGGAAAGGGGGCTGTAGTTGGTTTGGGTATTTGAGAATTCATCTCATCGGTATTAGTGAAGAATCATTGTTTCCTTCAAGTTTTTCTTCCTTATTGATATCATAAGGCGTTCTGTGATAACAACATGCAGGAGGGTTGATAGTTTGTTAGATCGTAATCATAAATTACCAATTGTGTTAACCTGCATGGTATTACCCATCCGTGTCATCAATTGAAGCTATCTCTGTTGATTTTTTGGATTGGCTCTTGGCTGCTTCGGAAGTTGTGTTTGTGTTGCTTGTCCTTGATTTTTAGGCTAGAGGCATTAAAGCTTGCTGTCAGGCTCTTTGGAACCTACGTTGTTGATTATTGTTTTGTGGTAGTGCCAGATCGATTTTGGCTAAAATTTTGTTGGGAACCCCACCGCTTATTTTGCCAAGGATTGGTTGTGGGTGGTGGAGCCCAACTCGGCTAAGTGTAGGGAATTTTCCAAGGTGGTGGATATGGATAAGTCATCCGGTTTGAGTTTTCCCACTCAAAGTTGTCCCAAGAAGACCGAGAGGCCTGATTTGGCCATGGCATTCTCTCCAGGATTCGAGTTGGTCTAGATGGGAATCCACCCTGATTGTTTGGTCTTTGGACAAAATTTAATTCAGCACTTGTTTGAGATTGCATTCAAACCTCCCTTCAATTGTGGTAAAAGTGTGTAATGTTTAGTGTCATGGTCAGTTACTTCGCAGATTAAGCACATATCTGTGACATCCAAAGGACATTCTCTTAAGGGGTGTCTCTTCGACATTTAGGGAAATACATGTCCAATGGTTCTTTAGCAGGGGTGGATTTTTCCTTGAGTCCATCTATTGTGGATGTTAATTGCAGCATAATGTATGTTTTCATGTTGGCCATTTCTTCTAGAAGTTCAGAGGTACCCAAAGACTTGGATGTTGGTTTCCTTCTTATTCCTCCATGTGTTCTAGAATATCTTCTACATAGCTCAGTAATTTGTTCCATGGTAAGCTTATGCACATCTCCTCCTCCCATGAGGTGGAGAGAATCCTTGGTTTCCTCATCTAGTCCTTTAAGAAAGACTATTTTAGTGATGTCTGCATGTAACTCATACCCTTGCATTTATGGAGAAAGAGGAATCTATCCGATAATCTTCTAGATTCTCATCTTCTTTTTCCGTATTTTAAAGAACTCCTCCCTCCTATCCCTTCCTCTACAATAGTCTTGGTATTTATCCAGGAAGGCTATGTCCATGGCTTCCTAGGAATTAATGGAGTTAGATGGTAACCCCATAAACCATCTCATAGCGGAATCCTTTAGAGTGGAGGGAAATAATTTGAGTTTTGAATGTCATTTCGGTAATCATATGTCCGGCACAGGATTTTAAATTAAAGCAAACCGATTAGGGTCTTCTTTGGTCATTCCTCGAAAGAGGGGAGGATGGATGGTGAGATTTTTTCATGGGTGCATCCTCATCGCATCAAGAGACAATGGGGTATGTAAATGTTCGTCCCAAAGGTTTTTCTTGATATTCCTAAGATCCCCCATTGCAAAATGATGTGAAGAGGATACAGAATGCTCAGAAAAGGTTCTAGGCATGGAATTGGAATTTTATCACTCTCGAGTCTTCTCCCTTGTGAATTTTCTAAATAGATTTGTTGAATATTGCATGCTATAAATCTCCCTTGGTTATCTCGTGACCTATGCATCTAGGTTGGTTGGTTTAAATCAAGGTCTGAGAGAACTACTGGTTTCCTATATGAACTCTATTAACACCCATAACATATGGAATAAAATAATGGAGCTTATGGTTATGTGTGGGTCCCCGAAAATGGTGCCAAAAATGATGGGTTGTTGTTTTCTTCCAATCATTTAACTGACGTAATCTTTGTCAGTTTCATTCTAAACCAAGGCTGTGTCTAAGGCAATATGCAATAGAGTCTAGAAGAACCAGTTATATGTTGAGTTTGTTGGGGGGTTGCCTAGCTTAGTGGCTATTCTACGGAAGTGTAGCTAAAATCTACGAATTCAACTGTTTGCAATGAAATGGATTTCAACAACTAATCTTCAACTGTAAAGTAAAATATGCACACACTTATTCTTAACAATTTAAACCATAACTGAATGACTGGAATTCAGCAGAAAGCAAGACTGTTTATGAGCTAAATTGGCATGGCAAAAGTATCTACTTAAAAGTGAAAGCAATAATGGAGAAAAGCAGAGATAGTTAATCAAAGCATGCATGTAGAACTCATCAAATGACAACTATAGTAAAACTAATGGAAGAACTGTATGCATGTAAATCTAGAACAAAACAATATGCGAGATAATTTTCTTTGATGAATCCCAAAAAGTGGTACTACATTGCTCAAGACAAAGTCTTCATATAGATAATTTTTATTACAAGATATGCCACATCATGCAAGCATTAAACACTGCTTCATCAAATATCAATTGAAACTCTTAGATTCCTACAGGCCATTAGAGTCAAGCCCAAACTAATAGTTTAATTCGAAACAGTCTTGATCACATGCATCAAACTTGGGAAACTTGTCCATCAGTAACCTCCATCATCTCTGCACACATCATCATATTTGATCTCATAAAACAGTTAGTAGGAGGTCATGTGATAAACGACTTTTATAAATAATAGCAAGGAAAAATGCATCAATCTACTAAGACATGACTATACAAAACATCCCCATATACAAATAATTCATATCATGAAGAGCATTTCTGGTCTGAAGAAGTGATATTAATGAGCCAATCTATGCACTCATCAGTGCAAGGTAAGATGTAGTCATTTTTTCACCCACTAAGAACAAGGAACCTCAAGTCTTTGGGTGCTCACCCGAGGTGCGCGAGAGGAGCCAGTCCTCTTTTATGTGAGTTTAATGGAAGGAATAATTTATGATCCCGACTTATTGATTTAAAGGACATGAAAAAGCTTTATAGAGCTCATAACAACTTCTATACCCTTTGGAAGGAATAATTTATATCTATTGAAAGGTAAAAGCACTTAACAAAATTCAAAGGTAAAAGCACTTAACAAAATTAACAGAACTAGGAAGTTGTAAATCCACAAACAGACTTAACATTCAAATCAAGTTCATGATTATACAAGAACAAAAGCATAATAGAAATATGCGAGATACAATGAGAGAGAAGATCTTAATAAAATTGTCATGGTAACCTTATCATATTCATTCATATCATTACTTATAGAATATCACAGAAGGGGAGACCGTAGTCACATGCCATATCTGGATCCATACATGAAGACTTTTGAAACAAAATTTGCATTCCCCATTCCCTTAGCACATCCTTCCTATAATCATCTACCCATTTTATCCCATAGTTCTCGTAGTAATTTTGTAGAGCTCCGCTTCCTTACTTGTGTCTCTTTTCTTTGCCAAGGGCGCGCGTATAAATAGGCATCTGAGCTCTAACAAACTCCTCTGCAACCTTAGATCTAGCCCCAAGTGTCAAGGTGTGGATTGCCTCAGGTGCATGCCTCTCCATGTCATGATTATCTTTTTGGATCTTCCTATTGTAAGGTATATTCCTCCCAGGACACCATGTTTCCAGGTTGTAACCTTATCCAAAACGGAACACGTTCTTCATGTGTTCTGTCCAAAAGCTAAAAAATGGCTAAGTCCCAAATTGTACTTTGTGGCGCGCATCCTTGGTTCTCCAAGAACCCATTTTTTAATTCTACCTTGCGTGCCTTAATTTTCATGCTTCCTCTAGCCATGCACACCTACATGCCTTTAAGATTTGGAAGCTATATTAGGGGCCCAAAATTACCCCACACTTCACCTGTTCTCCGCCCTTAGGAACCTTTTCAAAGAATGCAGTACAAAAATGACAAGGCCCTACCTTGGAAAATAATGGAGGGAAAGAATAAAGAATGGGGGAGAGAAAGAATAGAAGGAGAACTGATTAAATAAGAAGGGGGAAGTTCTACCGCAGGTCGGCCTCCAGCGTATTCCAAGTGCTGACTTCATCTTGTGCTCTTGTGCAAAGGTCGCCAACCAATGTGCTCACCTCGTCGAAGGTTAACCCTTCCCCTTTTGTGTTAATGGTCTCTACCATCATCTCCAGTTCCTTTGCTTGGTCCTCCAGGGCATCCATCTTTCTTGTAATGACCGTATAGAGCTCTTTAAGCCGGGTTTTAATTGAGACCCAGGGTCTCAATAGCTTCAGATTTTCTTTCTACCTCGGCTAGGATATTTTCTCGCTCGGCTCTATTGCTTTTGTTTTTCTCCCTGAATTTTTTAGCTCAGCCTCATTGTTGGCAAGCAGCATGCTTGTCACCTTGTCCTGATCCGCGCAATGGTCGTAGGTGACCCCTGCGGTTTGTGCGGCTATCTTCACATCAGCAAGCACCTTGTTGTATTCAGCTACGAGTGTGATGACTTTCAACTTGTCCTCCTTCTCCAAGCGCAGCTACCTCCTCTGCCGACTCCAAGGCCAAAGGTTGCCTTTCCATGGTGAGGATCCGAGTCAAGTCCTCTAGACACTCCAGGGAGGATCCATACTTTTGTCACGGGGGGTTAAGGTCTGGGTGCTTCATGATAATAGCTTGGGAGATGAGCTCCACCTTCTTGGAAACTTCGCGTACCCTGGCCTTTTCCTCCTGAAGCTCCCTTTGTAGTTGAGCATTGATTAGTTTCTCAAGGCTGAGGTCCTTTGTTAGCTTAGTTATTTCCTCCTCCTTTTTCTCCATCAAATCTTCCAGGGCCCTAATCCTGTCGCTTTTGTAGAAGAGCCTAGCCTCAACTTCCATGGAGGCTTTGTTGAGCGCATTACATACTTTCTCATCCGATAGTTGTTGCGTGTTTATAATGGGGTTGTCCCCCTTTCCTTTGGACAACACTAGTATCACTCCTTGGTTTACCTCGAACTCCGGCTCATCAATGTGGGAGTGAAAGCCCACATGATAGCATCTTTCTTGTGTGTGGGTATCCACCCTCAGGATCAAAGGACTCCATGGTGGTTAGCTCCTTGGTGGGCACGGTACTCTGGAAACACATGCACAAAACTTTGTTGGGGTCATCAACATAACCCATCATTATTCTTCCCCCTTCCATGCGTTTACTCCCCATGCGCATGCCCTTGGGAATGGTTACCATCAAAAATGGGCCTTTTGTGCTACTGAGGCTCTTCTCCTTTTGTTCTTCCTTGAACTCACTAAGCACAAGCCCCGCTGCTACGCTCTAATTCCTCATCGACCAAGGCATTAATCATCTTCTCTACCTCCCTTGTTGCTTTCTCATCCACCTCCTCCTGAGTGAGCTTGGGCATATCTAGCTCCTTGGTACTTTCCCCCTCGCTCCTTTCTTCATTCTGTGCACCCTCCTCCTCCTGGGTGCCCTTCCTCTGTGTAAAGATGAATGCATCAATTTCTTCCTCTCCTTCCTCCCCTGAGTCATCTACATTAATCAACTCTTGATTCACCTCCAGCTCTTCTCCCTCATCATCATCCTTCTCACCTATAAAGGCGCTTGTGCCTTCTATCTCTTCTACCTTCTTTTCTTCTTCTCTGTTGAAGACTCTGGCTTGGGAGATGCGGTTTTCTCATCATCTGAGGATTCTTCCTGAGGTGGTGGCTTTGCTGGTTTCTAGGGTTTTCTCCTTGACCACCGTCCTCCTCTTCTTCCAGACATAGGTACTTGGCCCTGCAGTATCTACATTCTACTTCTCCACCACCCTTTGTTCCTCTTTCTCTTCCCTCTCCTTGTGCTTTGGCATGGGCTTCTTTTTTGCCAATAGGGTCGTCCGGGATGGATATCTCATTCTCCATGTACGCCCTTTTCAAATTTTGGCCTTATGCATAGGTAGATCCTAGCAACAATGCTCTTAGCAATAGGTAAGGTCAAAGGCCTTAGAATGTGCACATCATGCGACACGTACCTTCAATGTATGTGCGCTTCTCGGGTAGACCAGCTTCTTCCTCATTTCCCTGTGCTCTCTGTCAAGGGTGGACAACTCAAGGTTTAATTTCTTGACTCCTTGTATCTATTTACTCCCGCTTGGAAAAATTGGGTAGTAAATGAGAATGGGATTTTGCACCATGGACTCCAACTACCATCCACCAAAATGAACTACATCAATGCAGAAGTCGTTGGTAGACTATGAACTCTACTTCTCCTTTGGTCACCGTGGGGAGTTGTTCAAGGATCCACCATTCAGCCCCGAATGTGTTCCTAAGGCACGTATACCATTTGTCTAAGCGTGCCTTGTGTACCCCTGTCATTGATTCACATGTGTATTTCTAAAACCTCTCCATGGGTGAAGGGTCTTCAGCAAGGTACTCCCACATGAATTTTTCGGATGCATCGGCACCCCAATTTTGAGAACACAATTGTCAATAGAATGTTTCCAAATAGGATCTTTCCTCCCTTCTCCGTGTTGCTTATGATTTCATCTACTATGTATTGGGAGATGTTGTATACGGTGCCTTCCACGACCTTCCTGTAGACATTCAGCTAGGGCTTTCTCACCTAGGTCCACCTCTCTTGTCCATTCATCTTGGAGACAAGGTGTGTCGGCCATCTTCATCACCGGATCATTGATATCGAGACATCATAGTACCTTGATCCCTTCTTCAATTCCTGGGATCTTTATGGTTTCTTTGATTGCCTCCTCGTCCAGGAGGTCATCTATGAGCACGTTCCCTTTACATTTTAGGCCTGTGAAGTGTGAAATTAGTTGGGGAGTTATGCATTTTATACCCTATGAAGCGAAGAAGTCTTCGTGTATGCGCATCATCAACCATTGGTACAAGTGCTCAGGCTTCCCTGAAATATGGTAACTCGAAGAGTTGGAGAAGCCCTACCTTCTCCATTTTCACCTTGACCACATCACTATAGATTGGCAACCTATCAAGTGTTCGTTTATTTGTGGGGTGCACCAGCTCAGTGCCATTTCCTTCACGATTGTACCTGACCGGTGATTGTAGTCGATCATAGCCATCTTTCTTATGTGGGACTCCCACTCTTGCCCTAGCAAAACCCCATCCAGGTATTGCATCTCCAAGTACCATTCTTCATTTGTATCCAAGGGTATTTCTTCTTGTTTCTTCTTTCCTTTTCCTTTACCCTTTCCCTTCTTGGATTGTTTTTGGAGGTTTATCTACTTTGGTTTTGTGACCATCATTACACCCTTTGCTTTTATTCTTAGGTTATCTTATGAGTTGTTTGAAAATTTTTCTTCGTGTTCCCCGTGCCCTAAAACACAAACCCTAATCTCCTTTGATCATGGTGCTTCTTCACAATGTTCCTCACACCTGTGAATCACTTCTGCTCTAGTTTGTAGATCCAACGGACTGATTTCACTTAAGTTCTTGGGATTTTCCTTTGCACGAGTTAGTTGTCGAAACCTAGCTCTTGAAATAAAATCACTCTTCTTGTGTTCACAAAGTAAAATAATGAAATGCCCACTCTTGTATTTATAGCTTTTCCCACTTTTACGCATTAAAGGCTAGGCTACCTACCACCGTATGACAATGTTTAATGTGGTGTTTTCAAACAAACCCGACTTCAGCGCTTCTCCTTACACACCCAATCCTTGTGTAAAATTTTTCCCCAATCCCTGAAAATTTTTCCATCCAATCCCAATGCTTGAAAACTTTTCCAACCTTCTGGCGCGTGCAAACAATCCATCTTGACAGAAGACTCTTGTGTGTGTTACTAGCACAAAGGCACTTCTTCCATCCTCATGATTCTTGCTTTCACCTACCTCATGTTTTTGCACTTTTTCTCCTTTGTACGTGGATTTCCAATGTAACCTTATCTTGCCACCCATCTGCCTTCTTTTCTCCTAATGCATCTTTTCAACAGGGCCAATTCAAATGGTCTACCAACCCAATCCTCTGGTAGAATAACTCCATGCTTCTCTTTATCACCTCACCCCACACTAAAATGATGTGCGGTCCTCTGTGCATTCATAAGTCAAAAAGTAATAAGGTTACAGTGCACCCAAGTGCAAAACAAAACAACAACGCGAAAGGGAAATACAAGAAAGGAAAATCATAAAAGGAAATTCTAAACTAACTGGAAAAACTACCTTATTTACAAACACCAAGAAGCATTATTTATAGTAGGGCTTCATCCTACTCCCATTGAAGTGTCAGGTAATTTTGTTCCATCCAGCGCTTATAACTGGCACCTGAATCAAGGATGTATGAAATTACATAAGGACCCAACCAATGCACCTTCGACTTTCCAGGATGGCGTAGAAATTTTGAATCATATAGTAATACCATCTAGCCAACCTCAAACTGTTTGTTCTTAATATGGTGGTCATGCCATGCCTTTTGCTTTGCCTTCTCAGTTGTTTGGCTCCATCTTGCTAGTGAGCACCTTTCATCCAACTTTATCAATTCATCTATTCTTTCTTCCAGTGCTTGCTCATCATCCAACCCTCATGTGCATGCTATATGCAGAGATGGTAGCATGAATTCGACCAACAAAACTACTTCCATGTCGAACACCAATTGAAATGGTGTGGCCTTGTTTAATCTTTTATATGTTTTTGTATGCCCAAAGAACTGCTGACACCTTGTCATCCCAATCCTACCTACCCACATCACATATCTTAGTCAATGTGTGACTAAGGATTTTGTTAAATGCCTCTGTAGTCCCATTTTCTGAGGGTGATAAGGGGTAGTCTTGTGATGGGCTACCATGAATTCTGCAATAGAATCCTGATGGTTTCATTTAAAAAGTGAGTGCCCCTATCACTTGTTAAACTTAATGGGCACCCATACCTGCTTATAATGTTCTCCCACAAAAATCTAGTAGCCGTGGCTGTGGTGCAATCCTTAGTGGGCGTGGCCTCTGCCCACCTTGTCAGATAATCAGTACAGGTAATGATATACCATGAGTTAGTCCTTCGTGCAGCTGGTGAGATTGGTCAACAAAATCTATTGCCCATTTCTCAAAAGGTTCCATGCTGGTGATGGGGTGCAAGGGCATCTCATCCCTTCTTCTCAGGTTTTCAAGGCATTGGTAGTGGTCACAGGCCTTGCAAAACTCAATGCAATCCTGGTGAATCATCTCCCACCATAGTTTGTGACTAGGATCTTGCACGTGGTTGCATTCCCCGCATAGTGTCCTCAGCAATCCCACCATGGGCTTCTTCTATTATGGCCATGCATTCATGTTCTAATACACACCGGCACAAAACCTCATGCATGGCCCATTTTATACAAATCCCCATTGATCAACATGAAGGGTGTGACACATATGGCTAACCTTTTCCTTTCTAGAGCATTCATCCCTTCGGGCGCCACACCTTCCTTGAGAAAAACAACAATGTCTTCTAACTCAAGGGTGTGCACCGCAACCTGAATAGTTACGCATCGGCATGGTTTCCTCGATACTTTGTGCGTCCTCTCCCGAATCAATCCTTGATAAATGATCCGGCCCACAATTGTTCTTTCAGGTTTTACCACCACTTTGAATTCAAATTCCTGAAATAAAAGTACCCAATGACATATGTGCCCTTGCAACACTGCTTTGTTTACTAGATACTTCAAGGCCATATGGTCAGTGTAGAATATGAAGGGAGTCACCAGTAGATATTGTCTAAATTTTTGGAGCGCGTAGATCATTGACAATGCCTCGCGCTCGGTCGTTGTATAATTTTTTCTCTTTGGTGTCAACTTTCTACTTGCAAAACACAAGGGATGATCAACAATCCCTCTCTCTGGTTGAGCAAGAATGGCTCCCATTGTTGTACTAGAGGCATCCACGTGGACATGGAAAGGTTTATCCCATGATGGGAATCATAGAATAGGTGTGGTGATAAGCCTTTCTTTTAGAGTGTCAAATGCCTCTCTTTGCCTCTCCCCCTTTGAAAGGCACTCTTATGTCTACGAGTGATATTTCCAAAGGTGTGGCGATCTTGGCGTATCCCTTAATGAACTTTCGGTAGTACCGGTGTGTCAAGAAATCCACATGGTGACACTTTGGTTGGTAGGCTCCCTAATCCCATAATAAGCGCAACTTTCATGGGATCCACTATAAGCCCTCTTTGCATATGATATGCCCCAACAACATTCCAAAAGGAGTTTAAAGACACATTTCTTGATGTTGAGGAAATCCTCAAGCTGCTGACATCTTTCAAACATCAATCTCAAGTTATCACAATGGTCACTTGACCAACCCATACACTATCAATCATCCAAATATACTTGAAGGAACTTGTGGATGAAGTCCTGAAATGCTTGTACCACTATGCTAGAAAATACGGTGGGTGCATTCCTCAATCAAAGGGCATGACCAGGTGTATGCAAAAGCTTCCCCACTCGGTGGTGAAAGTTTTCTTTTCTTGGTCTTCCTTGGAAATCCTTACTTGGTGATATCCGAGAATCCATCTGTGAAGGAATAGACCTCGCGCCCAAGTAACTCCTTCCAAAATCTCTTAGTGAAGGGGGTGGGAAAAGGATCTATGATACAAACAACATTAACTCCCTGTAATCCACACATATCCTAATCCACCCATCCTTCTTTATGTTGATCACCATTGGACTTATCCATTTGATTCCTCCATAGCCTTAATGATACCGGATGTTATCATTTTGTCTAGCTCTTCTTTAACCCTTACGTGCATGTTGGGATTCATCCTATAAGGCCTCTTCCTGACCGGGTGTGCACCATCTTTCAACTTTATCCTCATTTCCCCAATGAATGGTGGATGCCTTTAACTCATGGTATCCACGTGGGAATAAATCCTCAAATTTACACAAGAGATCGATGATCTTTGATACTTCCTTGTCGACCAGTAGTCCCCAATGATAGCTTCCTTGGGCTCCTTCTCGAGCTGATGTTAACTTTCTTGGTTTTGAGTGGTTCATGATACACGTGTGCACATGCATCTACACTATCAACTACCTCTGCGCATCCCAATTGAATGGTTGACATTCAGGCTCTCCATCTCCTCTCCATCAATAATGTATACCATCTTTCCTTTCTCCTTTTCACACACACATGCTCTCAAATTTGTATGTCTTGGTTCCTCCTCTTCAAACCATGCTTCCAAGCTAGGTCCACCAAGTAAGTCTACTAATCTATCTTCCATCATGGTACAATCCCCTAGAGTGAGGCACTTGATAGCCTGTAATGCCTCATCAACCGGTTGCTTGGTACTTTAGTACTCGAATGTGTGAACAGGTCAGCCTGCTAATTCTGCCAATTTCCCTTCTGGCGGTGAGTTTCAGAATGGATGTACGTAGGCGCGTGCACAACCTTGTAGTGTCGAATACAGCTTGTGCACCCAAAGGGAGGGTGGTAAAGCTTCGTGCCTTCTCCCCAGACCCTCTCACATGCCTGGATGTGGGAAGAGGTGGGTTCATTGCCATTGTAATCCTTGATAGCGGTGGGTATATTGCTCTCTTGAGAATCAGACAGTGAGCGCAATTCTAACTTTGTGCCATTCTAACAAGTTTTCACTATGCATGGCCCACCACCTCACTATTGTGCCTATCAAAACATAACCCAACATACCTCGTCGCTCATCCTCCCTCCATTGAGCTTCCATTTCTCTCAAAAATACCTCAGGGTATGCATCCCCAGAATACTTGGTTATTGCCTTTCCTCCCAGGTGCCGAACTATATACACGTCGTGGTTACCTTAGTCACCGATCCTTTTAGATGTCACCCAATCATTTCATAAGTCCCATGTGCCCAATTATCACATGCTATATTGGTAGTATCACTGATAGATTGAGCATCATCAAACTAGATGACTCCTTCTGTAGGGTGGATGGTCTCTGGATCTCTTATGGAGCACACATATATTCTATCAGGACTTCCTCTCAAGGGGTTCAGTATAGGGTGTGGACTTTCCATCAGCAAGTGGTATAATCACCCTCTCTTCCTTGTTTTCAAAGCTTATGTACCCCTTGTTAAACCGAGAGATCTGCATTATTCTTATAGCACCACGGGTGCCCAAGTAACACTAGGAAATTATCTGCCTCGGAAAAGTGCCAAGACTTCAAAATCCCTAGTGAACTTAGTCCCTGAATGGTAATGGTTGCATCCTTCAAGACACCTATGGGCATTGCCTTTGTCTTATTTGCCATATATACACATTTGAAGATGGCTGTAATGCAGGTCTTCCCATTTGATGTCGGGCATCAGTGAGAACATTAACCTCGCACTATGTCGTGAGGATGTTGCTAAGTAGCCATCCATCCATCCTCTCTGCGTTCAAGGTGATCTCTTTGTCATAATCAAGGTTGTGAGGTGGGAGGTTTGCATGCAGGATCTACCTTTCATGTTCTTCCCCGGTGCGTGGCACCTTTTCTCTCAACCATGCTCCTAGTAGGGAATAACATTCTCTTGCCTTAGCAGTTTACACACCTCCTTAACCTCATCAAGTCATCCTTTGGTGCTTCTACTGGTCTTCTTTGCTCATCTTTTCTAGTTTTCTCTTTTAAGCATTGGATCTCCCCTTGTAAACTTTGAATTATGTCCATGGTTTCCTGGTAGACTTCTTTCTAGTGAGCCGGGTTTGGATACTTCCCATGTACTACTTCTTCCCTTGAAACTAGAGGTCTCTGCTAGGTGCTTCCCTTGTGTGTGGACTCTGCCCTTGTTGTTACCATAAAAGGCTCTAGTTCTGATTCACGTATTACTCATGGGAGCCATTGCGTGTTAGCCTTCTTAATACTCACCATGGAAGCACCCTTATCCTTCGGTGCTTCTGACTCATATGTTCGTATAACTCCAGGCACTCTTTCGTACTTATGTTTTTTTCCACACCAGGAGCATTGTAGAAGATCTGGACATTTGCACTTATAATGGTCTGTGGCTCCACAATTAAAGCATGTTCCACGTGGGAACTCACTTCTTCCCCATGGTTACCATGGCCATGAAATCCTCCATGAAATCCTCTTCCACGCACACCTCCATCTCTGTGCATTCTTCATACGATGCTCATCTCCTTTGGAACTGCTGGTAATGCCAGTCTAGCACACACAAGATCAATTGCCTCATGAATCTGGTCAATCAATCTACAATCCTTGGTGTCATGTGTGGTTGAGGTACATATCTTGCAATAACAAGACACATTTTGTGGATCGTGCATTGTAAAAGGGGCACCTACTTGCATCATGGTCCCCATGACATATTTCACAATTTACCACTACGATGCGTACCACCTTCTGAGTACATATCCCTCCATTATCCTTTGTGTGTCCTTCTACATTACAATCATGCACCACATCCCACTGTGAGTCTCTGGAACTATGTTGGTAGATAATTTCTCCAACTACTTAGCCATGGCAGTGATCTGAGCCTCTAGAAATGGGCTAACACCAGTGTCAACACTACCAACTACCTCAGCATGTAAAACAGCTTCCAATGCTTCCGGGTCGTGAATGTTTTATGAGACAAAGCCCTCCTAAAGGGTGTGATCAACCCTCGAAAAACCACTGAGCATGTTGTGAAGGGTGGATATCATAAGACAATTTAGAAAATAGATTTTTAAAGTGTGCATCATATTCCCACATGCTCTCTGCCATTCCCTGTTGGATTTCTTTGAGAGAGATGATGCTCTTCTATTCAAACTCAGGTATGTGGAATTCCACCAAGAACACATTTTTCAGTGCGGTATAATCCAAAACAGTCTGATGAGGGTCATACTTTCTATACCAACTATGCACGCATCCTTACAAGGTTGTTGCAAATTGACTAGCCTTTGATCTTAGGTCATGATCCCCTTCGTGTGCCATAACAGCTCACACTTATGCACATGCTCTACGGCATCTTCTATCCCACTGTAATCTGGTAAGTGTAGAGACATCTCAAAAAAAGACTTGAGGAGGTGGTTGAGGCCCTTGTCCTCTGACCCAGTCCCTTGATTTCCTCTGGTGTTTCCTCCTCCTGGACCCACTAGATCCTGAGCCACCAGCTCCACCACTTCCACCTCCAGATCCTCTTGTGTTAAGTACAGGGCCTGTGTTTGTCATGCCGAACACTCCCATCATCCCACTGAATTGTGCATCGATAGTTTGTGAACTAGTGCCACTCCAGTCATATTTCCTCCACCACTTCCTAATGTGCTCCCAAAACCAGCTGTATATGTGCCTTGTCCAAACATTCCACCAAATATTGGAATAGTGTGTGAAGCCATAGAAGTCCCAAATGAGAAGTTGTATCTTATAGTGCTATGATCGGTTGCTTCCATTGATATCAAATGGATCAATTGTACTTTTCCCTCATTCAAACAAACCAAGCACCAAGGTTTGGTTGCTAGGTGGGGTCAGATGCGCACCAATGACTCTTCTTTCTCTACGTGATGGACTCTCATCAGAAGCTGCAAGGTTTTCTCTGCGCTTACCAAGATGGGGTATCACAGATTGTTCGGGTTCCACATCCTCCGTGAACCTCAACTCCTTTCCACCATGTCTGGCTCCATAACCCACTTGTAATCCATGTTGTCTATTGATCTCCCTTTCATGTGCTTTGTTATACTTGAGCCGTCTCTCCTCCCTTTCCTTTTAGTCGTTATATCAGCCATCTTTCCCCAACCTGGCTTCCTCACCAAGCACTCAGAGTGGTTTAGTCGGCCATAGGAAATGCCTCTAAACCCATGGTTACCATCAAGATTTTGATCACAAGGGGATAACATGTAGAAATGATCCTCTGGGCTCCCAAAACTCAAACTCAAGCAACTTTGGACAGGAATACGTGGAAATGGCATATTCCAAAGTGTAGCTAGTCAATACTCCCTTCCACCAATGATCTATAGCATGGGTCCACATTAGATCAGCATCTTGCAAGTTCTAATATGTTTCTTGGGTCCAAGGGTGTGACTTATAACACCACCCCGATCTAGATGTATAAGCCGAGAGCCATTCAAATAACTCTACTGGGAAACAACAGAAGAAGGTTTCGTACAACTCATGATAAAGAGTGTCTTCCACCCATCTTCGCATGTCAAACCCAGTCAGTATTGAATCTCTGAGTGAATTTGTCCTCCGTGCTTTTAAACCAATCTTCAACACCTTCCAAGGTTAAGCTCTCATCATCACTTCACACATCAGACCATGATGTATGCCATGTTCCACTACAACTTTGAAAAGAGGTCCGGAAATGGAACCAAGATGTAGTCATTTTTGCACCCACTAAGAACAAGGGAACCTCATGTGCACTAGCCTATCACCCAGGAAAGGGCGTTGGGTACTCACCCGAGGCATGTGAGAGGGAGCCGAGTCTCTCTTTTATGTGAGTTTAATGGAAGGCATCATTCATGATCTTGAATTAGTGATTTAAAGGACATGAAAAATCTATAGAGCTCAGAACGGCTTCTATACCCTTTCAGTCATATCAAAAGTAAAAGCTTAACAGAATTAATAGAACTAGGAAGTTGTAAATCCACAAATAGACTTAACATTCAAATAAGGTTCATGATTATACAAGAACAAAATCATAATAGAAATATGTAGATATACAGAGAGAAGATCTTAATACAATTGTCATGGTAACCTTATCATATTCATTCATAGCATTACTATAGAATATCACAGAAGGGGAGACCGTAGTCACATGCCATATCTGGATCCATACATGAAGACTCACAAAACAAAATTTACATTCCCCATTCCCTTATTACATCCTTCCTATAATCATCTACCCATTTTATCCCATAGTTCTCACAGTAATTCTGTAGAGCTCTACTTCCTTACTTGTGTCTCTTTTCTTTGCCAAGGGCGCACGTATAAATAGGCATCTGAGCTCTAACAAACTCCTCTGTAACCTCAAGATCGGCCCCAAGTGTTAAGGTGTGGATCACCTCAGGTGCATGCCTCTCCATGTCATGATTAGATTTTTGGATCTTCCTATCACAAGGTATATTCCTCCCAGGACACCCTGTTACTAGGTTGGAACCTTATCCAAAATGGAACACGTTCTTCATGTGTTCTGTCCAAAAGGCCAAAAATGGCTAAGTCCCGAATTGTACTTTATGGCGCGCATCCTTGGTTCTCTAAGAACCCCTTTTGAATCTTCCTTTGCATGCCTTAATTTGCGTGCTTCCTTGACCATGCATGCCTACACGCCTTTAAGATTTGGAAGCTATATTAGGGGCCCAACAACTTACGAAGTGGATAGCTTCCCAACTCTACTTGGGCGTCATTGGTGTTATGTAAAAATTTTGATCTACGGTTCAATAAGGGATATATTATTTTTGAGGATAAGGAATAAGAAGTTATTATCTCTTTGATAGATGGGAAATATACACCTTATGTTGAGCCATTAAGTGAAGAATATCTTAATAGAATTAATGTGCGCACCATTCGAGATCCAAAAGCACTTGAGCCATCTAAGGAAGGAATTCTCTAGTGGGATGATGCATAGTCCATCAATGATACTACAAGTATTTCTTGTGAAAATTTGGCACATCACACCTCGAGATGGTTGGGTGCAAGGTTAGAATCACATCTGCGCATGTAAGTAGACCACGTTGTGTTAGGTGGTTAGGAAACAACCCTATACCTTGGTACACTGGTGAAGGAAACCCTGAGGTATTCCTACAAGCCATGGAAGTACAGTGGAAGGATTAGGTGGATAGAAGGAACATGTTAGTTTATACCCTATGTGGGACAGTAGCATGTTGGTGGATGGTTCATAGGGATAATCTCATAGAATGGAGAGAGGTGAGAATTTCTCTATCAACAAGGTTTCTCAAAAGTAATGCACCTACTCAAATATGTGAATATCATGGTAATAATCATGTTTAGCACCATGTTCAGTAGTGTGAGAGACTTTGGATAGAGGGTAAGGAAGCTTTACCACCTTCCTTGTGCAAACACAAACTTTATTTCACCTTGTGACATTGCACGTGCGCATGGAATGTTTATGCAAATTTAAATAGAGAGACTAGAAATTGGCAAGATTTGGTATCAAGTATGATCCAAAATTTTGAATACTTCTCCACTAAACCTCTAGTGAAAGAGGCATTATAGGTTATGAAGTGCTTGACTATGGGAGATAGTGCAAAATCATGAAGAACTCATTCAGGAGTTACTTGGTGAGTCATACCTAAAAGCGCATTTTAAATAAGTGGATGAGACAGATGCAGATCTGCTTCAACGCACTTTCCTAGAGATGGAGAAAGGAAAGATGGTCTACATGGTGGGTGATGAAAAAGTGGAAAATTTAGACATAGATCATTTAGAGGGTACACGCAAGGTTTTATAGAGTGTAGATGAGAAAGTGCATGGCTAACATGAACCTATGAAGATGAAGAAAGTGATCATTGGAATGGATGTTAAACCTAAGGAGGCCATAATTGGAGATTCTTGGTCTAACTCTGAAGTGTCTATGATAATTGAGTTTCTCTCCGTGATTTCAAGGACCGGTTTCTAGAGGATACCATGAGTTGAATGGAGTGCATAAATATTTGGGTGAGATGAAAATAAAGTTAAAGGAAGGTGCATGCCCGGTTAGGAAGAGACCTTATAGGATGAACCCTAACTTGTGCGTAAAAGTAAAAAATAAATTGACAAGATTTTAAACTCTAGCATCATTGAGCCCATAGAGGAATCAAAGTGGGTTAGCCCCATGGTAATTAACATAAATAAATATGGAAGGATTAGGATTTGTGTGGACTATAGGGAGTTGAATGCTGCATGTGTGATTGATCCTTTCCCTACACCATTCACTAAAGAAATATTGGAAGGCATTATAGGACGTGAAATATATTCTTTTACAGATGGATTTTATGGGTATAATCAAGTAAGGATTGCTAAAGAAGATCAAGAGAAGACATCTTTCACCATTGAATGAGGAATTTTTGCATACAAAGTGATACCCTTTGGATTGAAGAACATGTCTATAGTATTTTCACACATTGTTGTTCAAGCATTCCAAGATTTTATTCACAAATTCTTGCATGTTTACTTGGATGACTGGAGCATGTATGGGCTTGTCAAGGATCATTGTGAAAATTTGAGCTTAATGTTTTAGAGGTGCAGACTATTAAGCATCTCTTTAAATATCAAGAAGTGTGTATTTTCTACACCTTTTGGAACTTTGCTAGGGCATATCATCTACAAGGAAGGTTTTTAGTAGATCTAGCTAAGGTTGTAGTCATCTTAGGCTTGGAGGAGCCTACTAGTCAGAGTGAGGTGCGTGGATTCTTGGGCCACATAGGGTATTATAGAAAATTTATCAAAGGATATGCTAAGATTTTCGCACCCTTAGAGGAGTTATTAAAGGGTAAAGGAAAGTTATATTGGGGAGAACCGCAACAACACGCATTCAAAGCGCTAAAGGAAAGGCTTACTACAAGGTGCCTATTCTCTGCATTTCCCTCAATGGAATATAACTTTTCACGTATATGTGGACACCTCTTGCATGGCCATTGGCACGGTTCTAGTTCATTCGGAGAAGGTATTGTAGATCATCCTATTTTCTTTGCTAGCAGAAATTTGACTCCTGTAGAACATAATTATACAACTACGGAGTGCAAGGATTTTTCAATGATCTACATGTTACATAAGTTCGACATTACTTTCTAGCAACACCTTTTGTTTTCTATATAGATCACATGGCATTGAGATACTTGGTGAACAAGCCTATCTTACAAGGGTGCATATCTTTGATGGGTTCTATTATTCCAAGAGTTTGAATTTACAATGGTGGTAAAGCCGGGTAAAAAGCAATTGGTCAGATCATTTCTCGAGGATTCAATTAGGAGAGGATGCATATAGTATTGAAGATACAATTTCGAATGCATAGTTATAAAGGCTAAACCACACTCCCTTTAAATTAGACGATATTGTTTTCTTTTTATGCATAGGTATGGCATTTGAAGGAATGAAGGCCTTAGAAAAGAAATAAACTTTGATTCGTGTTGTACCTTTCATGTTAATCAATGGTGACTTATACAAAGTAGGCCGAGATGAAGTCTTACACTTTGGTGTGTACTAGAGCATGAGCGTATGAAAATAATGGAGGAGGCTCAGCGATATTGTAGGAGGAAACTATGTAGGGGATGCCACTTTGCATGCAAGATACTACTTGATTGGTTTATGGTGGGAGACCTTGTACAAGGATTATGAAGAATATTGTAAGGCATGTGATCAGTTTCAGTGCCTTGGAAAACCTAAGAAGAAGGATGAAATGCCTTTGAGGCCTATTGCTAGTGCAGAACCTTTTGAGAAATGGGAAATTGACTTTTTGGGTCATTTCCCAAGCCACACGCAGAACTAGGTCGCGCTACA
Organism: Taxus wallichiana var. yunnanensis; assembly: GCA_018340775.1. NCBI lineage: Eukaryota > Viridiplantae > Streptophyta > Pinopsida > Cupressales > Taxaceae > Taxus > Taxus wallichiana. Next base: position 80,628,855 of record CM031244.1, read on the forward strand.
TCATCACTTGTATATATTATCTTAAAAGGTTGGAAAAATCAGAACATACAAAGGATTGTACATCAATTACAATAGTAAGGTTCTTGTGGGAAAATATTCTTACTAGGTATGGATGTCCTTTAATTTTGACAAGTGATAGAGGCACTCACTTCCTTAATGAGACCATCAGGATATTATTGGATGAATATATGGTTGCACACCACAAGACAACACTCTATCATCTCCAAGAAAATGGGACTACTGAGGCTTTCAACAAGATATTTAGCCATATGTGTTGACAAAACTTTGTGATTTTGGAAGGAAGGACTAGGATGATAAAGTTTACTGTTGTGCTTTGGGCATATAGAGAAACCTACAAATGGTTGAATAAGTCAACACCCTTTGGTTAGTGTTTGGCATAGAGGCGTTTTCCCATGGAATTCATGTTACCTTCTTTACTGATTATGCATGTAGGAGGTCCGGATGATGAGAAAACATTGGAAGAAATAATTGGTAGGTTGATTCAACTAGATGAGAGGTATGCCATAATAATATGGAGTCGGTAGAAATAAAAAGAAAGATAGAATGCATGACATGATAGGCACATCAGGACAAGAAATTTGAGGTTGGGTAGATGGTTCTTCTTTATGATTCAAATTTTTTGTGCCACCTAGAAAAGATTAAGGTGCATTGGTTAGTACCATATGTTATCACTCGTATACTTGACTCAAGAGCTTGTAAGCTAGAGGCACTTGATGGAACTCGATTACCCGATTACTTTAACGGGAGTAGGATGAAGCCCTACTATAAATTAGTATTCTTGGTGTTTGTCATAAGGTAGTATTTCCATCTAGATTAGATTTCCCTTAATGTATTTCCTTTAGATGTGTTTCCTTCTTCATTTATATGATTTTTCAATTTAGTTCTTTGTTTTTGTAATAAGCATGCTTGCACGTCGGAAGCTAATTGCAATATAAAGTGTTTTCATGTGTAGAGGACTACACATACCCTTAGTGTGGGGTAGTTTTCATCCAAATTTGGGTATGCATAAGGAAATATTTGTGTAGATGGTATGGAAAGGTGCTACTAGAAAGAAAATTTCTCCTAATGAAGACCATAGGTGAGAAAAAAATGAACGCACAATGTAACACGAGGTAAGCCACGGTCATGGAAACTACTCAAAGGAAGGCATAATGGAAAAGTACTTTGTGCCACATGGGAGTGTGAAAGGAGGTCTATAGCCAAGAGGTATAATGACACACTAGAAGGTTATGAATGTGGCACTTAGACGTATTATGTGGAAAATTTTGTAAATTGTGAGTTAATGGGTGGATCGGTGGTAGGTGGAGGAACAATAAATGTGATTAAATGTGATAAATTTTTCAAAATATATATAAGGATGGGATGCAGGTTCAATTTTACCTTTTTATTACGAGTATTTGAGTGAGCTATTTGTGAATGAGAAAAATGAGATGCGTTAAAGTGCAGAGAGCTAAGAAACCAGGAGAGGATAACAAAAGCGTGCATGAAATTGGCTTGTATTTCCATTTGAGAAGGGTTTGAGTGAAGCAAAGGCACGTGAAAAGGAGAAATAGAGCGTCGGGGTTCAAGAAGAAGGTAGGGCACATGTTTTTAAGCTAGGAAATGGGATTTTGGATCACATAGCTCGAAAAAAGTAAAAAGGCACACCCTTTTCTTACTATGGCATCAAGGAGGGCACACGGAGTAGGGAAAAAGGGAAAGAAGAATGTAGAGACAAAAGTTGAGATAGAGGAGACCCCCAAAATAATTTTTTTGAGATGCATTATCTAGAAGAAGCAATCATGAGATTGGTTTGGGATTCTCATATCCTCCGAAGAAAAGTGAGTGACTATAATCATCACATAACCGATAACAAGGAAGAGTTAGACACGTTGCTCAACAAGAAGGATAATAAATGAATAGTTGATGATATGCCCATCTATGAAAATGTTGGAGAGAATTTAATAAAAAAGGTAGGGGTCTACCAGTGTATGAACTTCCTTATCTTGGAAAACCCAAAAAACTCTATCAATAGCTCATGAGCAGAGTCCATGAGAAATTCTTTTATTTTGTTGGGTGGAGGATGAGGATCACAACACCCTTAATTGCTAGCTTGACAGGATTAAAGGGTACAGGTACAAAAATTAGTAGTTATTTAACTGACAAGGAAACTATTTTGGCCACCAGATAGGAGCTAGGTTATTCAAAGCTTCAACACGGCATGGACATATAAAAGCGAGGAAGTATCATGTTGTGTAGTGGCTACACACCTACTTAAAACCTGAATGACTAGGAGATATGGACACAAGTGAACACCATGTGGCTCCACATCACTAAGAGGATTTCGCAGGGAGAGATATATAATCTGGAAAGATAGATAGATGATACAATAATTGAGGAGATGTGCAAAGGTGAGAAAATAAGATTTGGTGTTATTTTATTATCTCTTGTATTTATGCAAATTGGAGTTCCGATGGGCCAAAGAATAATATTTGGGAGTATCTGCATAAAGGTTTGAGAAATATTTATGTGAAGAATTTATGAGTGGCACGTTCAAGCAAAGGGCAGAGATGTGGTATGACTAACTTCATACGAGAATTCAAAGACCAATGGAGAGTTCCTAAGGAGCTACCCTTAGTGTTAAGGAAGTTGGTACAGTTTTACAGTGTACCAACGCTTTTACATCATTCACTTTTCGATGAAGGATCGACATGGAGTCCCTGGTGAAAACTACCATATGCCTTCACAACATGGTTCTTCCAGCCACGATTCACGAGGTTTTTGATGCCCACCAATTGATATATAATGCGAGATAAGGTAGATCGTGACTACCATACCACGAGAAAGATGTTAGGAAATAAAAGATAAAATATGCGGAATAATCCCTTACAGAATCGCAACAGTAGAAACTAATATGCAAAAAATATTACAGATCTCAAATAAAAGTGCAGAATAAATAACACAACATAGAGAGACAATATTTAACGTGGTTCACCCAATTTGGGCTACGTCCACCAAGAATCACTTGCTCATATTTTATTACAAGCCTCCACTCTCTCAATACAATACCCAGATCCGTTTGGAGCTATGCTCAACAAACTCTATAGAATTCACACCCGAATTCAAAACACATCTGCAATACATTTACTTGTACATCTATCATATGCATAAGACCATATAAATAGACAACTGCTTAAGTAGTTTTACAAAACCATGGGAAAAACCCATCCCATAAACCTATGGGTCAAAAAACTCACCCATATGAGAAGAGCACGTTTCCCGATATGTCGGGTGCATTTTTCGAGGCCAAAAAAATTACGCCTAAAAAAATTTTACATGAAAAGTGTACAGTACTCTTAGTGTATAGTCTTCAACACTTTCACACATGAAAATAGGCTCCACAACCTAACAATCTCCCACTTGGAGACTAGTTTTCCTCTGAGCAAGCTTCTCAACCCTTCACTAGTTTCTATGAAGACCAACCAAAGCTGAACACAACTTTAGTTTTTCCCTTGTGACCACCTTGGTCATCATGTCTACAGGATTCTGACTGGTATGAATCTTCTCTAAATTCAACTTCTCTTCCTCCAAATCTATCCTAATGAAATGGTACCTTAACTGTATATGCTTCATCTTGGAGTGGAAAGCAGAGTTCTTAGCTAGGTGTATAGCACTCTGACTATCACTATGTAGCTTACATTCCTCCTGCTTATGCTCCAACTCCTCAAGAAATTTTTATAACCAAATCATCTCTTTGCTTGCCTTTGTGGCAGCAACATACTCGGCCTCTCCGTGGTTGACAAAGCCACCAACTTCTGTAGTCATGAAATCCAACTCACTGCTATCCCACCTATAGTGTAAATATAACTGTCGTGCTCCTCCCGCTGTCTACATCTCCACCATGTCGAATCTACATAACCACGTAAAGTGGTTTCGATCCACCGTAGCACAAAATCGCCCCCATGGTTCCTCTCAAATCTTGAAGGATCCACTTTCTTTGCTTGCACAATGCTCTTTACCTAGATCACTCATAAATCTACTCACATCTCCCACTGCATGGGCAATATCAGGCCTAGTGCACACCATAGCATACATCAAACTACCAACCGCTGATGAGTAAGGTACCTTAGACATCTAGTTTCTTTCCTACTCTGTCTTGGGACACTGCTCCTTTGATAACTTAAAATGGCTTGCCAAAGGAGTCCCAACTGGTTTAGCATCCTGCATGTTAAACCTATCCAATACCTTCTTAATGTACTCTTCCTGAGATAAATTCAGCTTCCATTCCTTCCTATCCCGAGTTATCCTCATACCAAGGATTTGTCTGGCTGCCCCCAAATCCTTCATATCAAAGGATTCACTTAGTTGTTTCTTGAGTACTTTTATTTCCTGCATGTTTTTACCTGCAACCAACATGTCATCTACATACAAACACAGGATAATATAACTTCCATCCTCAAATTTCTTTGTATACATGCAATGGTCAGAATGACATCTAATATAACCTTGCTCCATCATGAAGCTATCAAACTTCTTATACCATTGACGTGGAGCTTGTTTCAGGCCATACAAGCTCTTCTTTAGTTTGCACACCATCTCCTCTTTACCTTTGACTTCATATCCTTCTGGCTGCTGCATATATAGCTCCTCCTCCAAATCACCATGGAGAAATGCAGTCTTTACATCTAACTGTTCTAAGTGCAAGTCTTCTGTTGCCACTATTCCAAGAACAGTTTTGATAGAAGTCATTTTTACTACAGGAGAAAAATCTCATCAAAATCTATACCTTGTTTCTGTGCAAACCCCTTGACCACCAACCGGGCCTTATATCTTTTCTTTCCTCCTTCTTCATCTTTAACTTTGTACACCCACTTGTTCTACAATGCTCTTTTGCCTTGGTAGCTTCACCAAATCCCAAGTCTGGTTCTCCATGAGAGACTTATGCTCCTCATCCATGGCTTGCTCCCACTTCTTACTGGCATCTACCTACATTGCTTCATCAAAGCTCTCTAGCTCTCCACTATCAGTGAGTAATAAATAATAAAGAGAAGGAGAAAAACATTTAGGTTCTTTTCTTACCCTAGAAGACCTCCTCACTGTAGGAGTTTGGGGTTCCTGTTGAGTAGGTTCCTGAACTGATTCATGGGTCACTTTCCCATCCGGAAGATCCTCTACCACTGCATATTATTTCTTGGATTCTTCCCTATTTTCTTGCAACTGTTGCTTATACATGACTTTCTCATTAAATACCACATCCCTAGACTAAATGATTTTCTTGTCCTTAATACTCCAACATTTAAATCCAAATTCATCACCGCCATAACCAATGAAAGTACATTTTTCTGATTTAGCCTCTAGCTTGGTCCTATCATCCTTGTCTATATGAACAAACACCTCACATCCAAAGACTCTAAGAAATGAATAATCAACTTTCTTACCATACCATGCCTCCTCAGGTATGCCTCCATCCAAGGCACTTGAGGGTCCTCTGTTTATCAAGTACATAGCTATGCTCACCACTTCTACCCAAAAAGAAAGAGGTAGTCCTGCATGTAACCTCATGCTCCTAGCATGTTCCATTATTGTTCTATTCATCCTTTCTGATACCCCATTCTCTGGAGTTCTGGAACCGTCTTTTACTGTGGATTCCATTCTTAGAATAGTAATCATTAAATTCATTGCTGCAATACTCCCCTCCATTATCTGACCTGAGACATTTTAGCTTAAGACCTGTTTCATTCTCTACCAAGGCTTTCCATTTAACAAAAGTGTCAAATACATCAGATTTGTTTCTAATACAATAAACCCAAACTTTCCTTGTTGCATCATCAATAAAAGTAACATAATAACTTGAACCCCAAGAGATGATACCTGAGCCGCCCCCACACATCAAAATGTACCAGCTCTAACTTACTCTCTTTCTTCGTAGGTCCAACCTTGAGAAACCTTACTTGCTTCTATTTCCCATATATGTAGTTCTCACATAAATCCAAACCTATTTTTGTATATCCAGAAAATTCTTCTTTATGATGTTTATGCCCTTATGGCTCATATGACTGAGCCTATAGTGCCATAATGTTGTATCTACATCTAAAGCCACAAGATTACAATCATTAGTACTATCAGTGGTTAAATACAAGGTTCCAACCTTCTTACCTCTTGCCACCACAAGAGCACCCTTAGTAACCTTCCAAGAGTTAGCTGTAAATATCACAGTACAACCATCACTTCCCAACTACCCTGCTGATATCAAATTTCATCTTAATGTAGGCACATGTCTGACATCCTTCAATAGCCAAGTATTCCCATTCGCATCTTAACCTAAAGTAACCTTTTCCAACTATGCTGAAAGGCTCATCATCACCAAGAAAAACATGCCCAAAATCTCCTTGAACATAATCAACAAAATAATGCCTATGTGGAGAAGCATGGAAAGAAGCCCTCGAATCTAAAACCCAAGATTCAGTAATATTGTGCAAAGAAAGAATCAAAGCATCCTGACATACATTACCCGTTGCCACATTTGCCTCATTGTTTTCTTCCTGTTGTTTCTTCTTATCCCGAAGCTCCCAACAGTCCTTCTTTGCATGCCCAAGCTTTCCACAATTCTAGCATACAATCTTGTTCTTGGATTTTGACCTTGCTCGATCTTTTGATTTTCCACGGTTTCCTCTATTCTTGTGTCTCCCTCTAGTTTCCAATATCAAAGCATTCCTGAAGTAGAAGATTCCCCAAAGATTTTTCTTCGCATTTCCTCACTTAGAATCACCCCTACAACATCCTCAAACTTCAACTTTGAGTTAGCTGGAACCGAGTTACTTACCGCCATTACTGTGCTATTCCAACTCTCGTAAAGAGCACTGAAATTAATAAAGCCCTAAATTCTTCATCAAATTCTATCAGAATCGAAGCTAGCATATTCACAACCGTATTGAAATCATTTAAATGATCTGCTACTGAACTATTCTTAGACATCTTCATATTAAACAACTTTTTCATTAAAAATATCTTGTTAGAGGCAGAGGGTTTTTCATACAACTTCCCTAATACATCCATTAGATCTTTTGTAGTCTTTTCCTTTGAAACATTAAATAATACCGAAGATGCAAGACATAGCCGGATTGTCCCAAGTGCCTTCCTATCCAGTAAATCCCATTCCGCATCTGTCATACTCAAGGGTTTGTTCACCTTCTCAGACAACGGAGTATAAAGATCCTTTTGATAAAGGTAATCTTCCATCTGCATCTTCCAAAGACTGAAATTTTCCCGTTGAATTTATCAACCCTAGATCTTCCATCATCTGCCATAGCTCCCACTCAAGCTAAAAACTTTCCCTGCGATTCAACACTTCAGCAAACCAAACCAGCTCTGATACCAATTTTTAGGAAATAAGAGAAAATATGCGGAATAATCCCTTACAGAATCGCAACAGTAGAAACTAATATGCAAAAAATATTACAGATCTCAAATAAAAGTGTAGAATAAATAACACAACATAGAGAGACAAGATTTAACGTGGTTCACCCAATTTGGGCTACGTCCACCAAGAATCACTTGCTCAAATTTTATTACAAGCCTCCACTCTCTCAATACAATACCCAGATCCGTTTGGAGCTATGCTCAACAAACTCTACAAAATTCACACCGAATTCAAAACACATCTGCAATACATTTACTTGTGCATCTATCATATGCATAAGACCATATAAATAGACAACTACTTAAGCAGTTTTACAAAACCATGGGTATCAAAACCATGGGCAAAACCCGTCCCATAAACCTATGGGTAAAAACTTTGCCCATATGAGAAGAGCACGTTTCCCGATATGTTGGGTGCATTTTTCGAGGTAAAAAAATTTATGCCTAAAAAAACACCTACATGAAAAGTGTACAATACTCTTAGTGTCGAGTCTTCAACACTTTCACACATGAAAATAGGCTCCACAACCTAACAAAAGACCTACACTTACCTAGGTAGGTATAATTAAATTGAAAGGTTCATCTCGGATGATATAACCATGAGGCCGATGAAGCTTGACCATTGGCGGCGGTGGGGCCACGCTAATTTACATTCAACTTAAGCCTAGGCTGGAAAATGGAAAGTATGTGGAGAACAAATTCATGCTACAAGGCCTACCTAAGGGGAAGCATACAATTGGAAATCTGGCAGTTGAGAATCCTACCTCAGCCCTAGAAGAAGAAGAGGAAGAATACCTACATGAGGAAAATGGTTGTTTAGTGTGCAGGGGTCAGAGACAACCCATGGACAATAAGGAAAGAGAGCGAGGTTACTCCTCGATAGTAGTAAAATGAGGAGGAAGTATTGAAAATAGATGCACTAGACTTGGACTCAGACCTAGTCAATGAGGAACACCAATTCAAAAGGGTGTTTAGAAGAACTAGAACTTAGGGCGCAGGACCATCACAACCTTTGTGAAGGTCACCTCGACTCTCCCCTCAAAAGGAAGCACCTGAGAAGAAGAATAGAAGGAAGTTGAAGCTCAAGGATGACGAGGAGGATGAGTCCGGGAGAGAGCGCCAGGAACCTCGGTGAAACACGAAGATACATAGGATCCTCACGATGAGGAGATGAAGAATGATGAGGAGGGGTTAAAGGAAATAGAAGTAGAATTGGGCAAGCCATCTAGTGCACCCCACACCACTCAGGAAGGTGAAGGACCAACTCCAGACTCTGGTGCCTAGGTTCCTAAGGGGTAGAAATCAGAGGGGAAGATGAGTGAAGAATACATGACTCCTATTATGGGGTATGTAGAAAACTCAAGCAAAATTATACATGCTTGATTTCTAAGCACCGTAGGCCTAAAGGAATTATATGGATGGGAGTTGATGGATCCAAAGATGGACACCATTTTTATTAGAAAGTAATTGTCTGGTCCATGCAAACACATATGGATGAACCAAATTTTGATATATACAAGGAATCATGTGTCTTGTGCAAAGTGAAGAAGGCACCGCAAAATAGGCACATGACTATTAAACCTCTTGTAATGTCCATTGAACAAGTAAGCAATGCCTTGGTCAAGGTATCTCATTGAGGTTGCACTGAGAGGAATGTGGACAAAGTGACAACAAATAGAGTGCTATTGGAAGACAATAAGGATAATACTACATAGATAAAGTGCCTAAAAACATAGAAGGAATGGGAAGAAGCAAAGAATGAGGCTTTTGTTAGCATGGCTGAGGAACTTGGTGACCATATTCTTAAGGTAAGGCCTCATTTAGAATCCCATGTTCTTCATAATTTTCACTCTGCAATGCATTATTTACGCACACTGGTAAACCTGGATTTAGATGAAGGACCCATTAAAATGACTACACCAAAAGATCCTTTAGAAGAAGATGCCGGAGAAGAGGCCAATATTACTAGAAAATTTTCAAGTTATGAGGCTTTGCTCCAAACCTTGAAAGATGAGCTGAAGAAATCAGATCAAGATCTGAACATGTGTGTAGTGTGAACATGATAATAAGGATCATAAATATAATAGAAGATAATGAAGTTCGAAGGAAATGAAGGGTGAGACACTTGGGTGTGCAAACAAGTTAACTCTGGTGAAACAAAAGTGTGAGGCCCTCACAACAGCCCAAGATCCACACAAGGATTGGATCAATGAAATTGGGAAACTTATAGTACAGAAAATGGATTTCATGGAAGGAATGGTGTCAGGTATGACCAATATTGTCCAAGTGCTACATAATGAAAAAGAGAAGATAACTCGGGATGAATCGGATGCCATAGTGATAGAAATTCGGAGAAATAGGGGATGCTCGAGGTGGACTGGAAAACATTGGAAGCGAAGCTTAAGGGTAAATATCTAGAGTTGATCCTACCTGTAGAAGAGGGCTGTAGAGTAAAACTTCATTATTTCATTTCTTTATTCTTTGTTGTTAGAGAAATAAGAGGGAATTACCCATTTCTGGGGTGGAAATGTACTTTAGTGTGGGGTAATGTTGATTAGATGGAATATTTCTCTAAATTGAAGACAGATAAAGGATGCGCACGTGGGAGCAAGGTGTATTTGAATGCACGAAGGAATAGCAAAACAAGCGTGTGCCAGAACACTTTGAATTTAGAACTTAGCAATTTTATGGTTCCATGCTATTTTTGGAGTTAGCATGCTGGGCACACAAAGACATGAAGACTTGTGGTCCACACAATGGTATTTTGGGAATAAGCATCAACTAAGCATCATGCATAGTTTAGGCTAAGATAGGATTTATACTTATAATTAGCTATAGGAAGTCTATTGTTTGAACACTTACATGGTTTTCATCCTTTTGTAAAGGCACATGGCTATTATTTAGCATGTGGCCTATTTTGAGATAGTGCATGGGTGGTGAATGACAAGTCCCCACCCCTATATATATATATAGTGTGTGTGTGTGTGTGTGTGTGTGTGTGTGTGTGTGTGTGTGTGTGTGTGTGTGTGTGTGTGTGTGTATCAACGTCTTTTATCTTCCAATTTTATGTGCTTGCACTAAGTTTTGAAGTGTAAGTGAATTGAGGAGTTTTGCACTACTCTTTCCCCAACTCCTAATGCATGCCCTTTTTTGATGTGCATCTACACAATAGACGTTATCATCTGCATTGAGTCTCAATTGGTGATTTGGCATTAGAGTATGATGCAGATTTGATTGCACTCGACTTGCTCTCTAATCTTTACTCGACACAACTATGCATTAGTTCCATTTATTGAAACTTTGTGTCAACATTGTGAGTCTCAAGGTATGAATGTCCACGTATGTGACTATATTTTTGTGTCTCTTTTGATCTCCCTAGTGTATTTCCAAGACTGTTCACATGTATTTTGTCACGTCAATCATAGGTCTATGTCGGTCATGGAAAAGTTTTAATTTTTGATATCCAATATTTTTTGTTTTGTTAGTAAACTCCTTTACCATATTAATGTTGTGTCTAAATTGATTAAGTCTTTGAGTGCAAGTCCTTTCCTTGGTATTTCATAGTTTTAACAAAATGTATATGTTCTAGGTAAAATTTCATAGTAAAAAGTAATATTTGATTACTTTTAAATATTTGAATATTATTATCATTGGTAACTTATTCATATGTCAAAGCAACAATAATGTTGTTTTTTTCCATTATCATCAAAATTTTATTGTGAGTTGAAGTCAAAAGTCTGAAAAAAAAAATTGCTTACGGACGCATTTTTGGTGTTATCCGATGTCCAGAAAATAAATGATTTCACATTGTGGGGGGAATAATAAACAATGTGGGAATCATTGAGCTTTATATCCAAATCTAGCTGAGTTAGAAGCACATACATTTGAGGATGGAGGCAATGGAGGCAAGAGGACAATCAATGACCTCAATTGTGTCACTACCTCAGAGGCCACAAACTACTTTAGTGACACCTTTTGTTGTGTGTGATGAATAAGAACAAATGAGTATACCTATTTTTGTGTGTGGTATAGTTTCATGTTTCCACTATGATGATGATGATGATGTGGAGATTTGTACCATTGATACTATAACATGAAGTGTTCTTTATCAGATTGACTTGATGGTTGATGTGAATTGGTTGATGGGTCCCAATTCATGTATTCACTTGGATAGGTTGATGGGCCCCTATTCATGCATGATGTATTTCCCACGGTGAGTATTGAGTATTGAGTCCATGTGCGAAGCTCAAAGTAGCATGCTTTGTTTGGTTGAAGATGGTGTTTTTCTTACATGTTCGCACTAGAGGGCTGAATGTTAGGAATTTATTAGTTAGTGCATACATATTATTTTTATTGTTGAAATAATCTGCCTACCTTAAGTTTGATTTGTTCATAGACATTTTATATGACTCTTTATTTTAAGGAAATCCTCTCCATATAAATTTGTATTATGTTGGAGATTAATCAATATAGAACATTATTCTCATTTCGCGTGCAAATATGGTTCTGCCATTTCATGTGCTAGTAGGCATTACACTAGGAAGTACCACACCAAAAAAATTCCACAACATTATATCAAACATTATTTTTACCATGCAAATTACTAGTGGTAGAGGAAGTGGCTCATTTTGGATACTCCAATCTAGCTCTAAGCTAAAAAAAAAAATTATAGTAGATACCAAATAGATTCTAGCACTCAAAGTTTTCTCCGAGATGTTATATTTACTATAATATCATAGGGTTAAGAATGTTTCAGTAACATGTGCACAAGTGTGAGTTAATTTAATGTGTGAAGGGGATCACATCTCAGAGTGCAAGATAATCCAATTCACTAGTACTTTGTTATATTGGGTAAATGTTTGGTACAATAAGCATGATCGAAATAGGTAGTTATCAACTATGACCAATTAAAGGATGGTTTCTTAACAAAATTTGATATACCCATGTCTACATAATAGAGCATACCGACACTCAAGGATATCAATAATGAACTTAAAAAGAGTGTACACAAAAAGAGTCTACACAAGTATGATGTGTGTTTCAAGAGTTTGACCTCGAAATCATCTTATGATATCCATCCATATTGGTTTATTGGTCTATTAATTTTTCCTTTAGATGCACTCTTTCACAAAAATGTGTACAGAGACCGTATGTATATTTGGAATTATTCCTATGCAAAAAAATTTTGGCAACATTCACACTAGTATAAGCCCATTTATGGAGGAATAAATCGCATCAATGAAAAAAATGGTTAGAAAATTTGATCGCAAAACAATGTCATGGATATGTGACATGGTATATAGTGTAAAAATTATGAATTTATAGTTATTCATATAATGAATAACTACCCCAAAGAAGCATTAAACAAATATTTATATCTTGTGAAATTTGATGATATGTGCATGATGTTAGAAATTTCCCTTTATTACAATACAGTTATACAAAGGTATCTTACTACTATAAGATATGTGACGTGTATACTCATACTACTAAGGATTTCCACATAATAGATCATATCCATGGGGCAAAATATTCGGGATTAAGGAAATCCATTATGGGAAATAACCAACAAAAATAATGAGCAACACAATGGGAACATGCAAGAAAAAGTTTTTGGAGAGGAAGACGATGAAGGGGAAGATTCTTCGAGGAACTTGTTATAAGTGTATTTTTCAGATCATTACTAGCAAAATTTCCCATTGCTCCTTATATATGAATATTGTGGAAGGGAACATATGGTAGATGACTTCCCTAACCTTTATACAAATATGTTTTGTCAAATTGGAAAAATTGTTAGGATGATTAAGACCGTACACAATATACCGAGGCTCTAAAGATAGTAGGTATGCCAAAGGTAAACTAGTACCCAAAAGTTTAGATAACCACTAGATGATCTACAACTCACACAAATTTTTTTGAATCAACATTAGAAAATATTCAATGAAAAATACCTCGAGATAGAGAAGGGATACCCAAAAATAAAGCACTAAAATAAGATCTTACAATAAACTAAAGAGTTGTTGTGTGAACTACAAGGTGAAATTGAGTTCTTAAGGGATGAAGAATACATGATAACTGAAGTGCAAAGGATGTCTAATTTTGATACTATCGAGAAAAAAATTGATATTACACATTGAAGGTATAATATCTTTTCTCATGCAATGGTTATTGTTAGTGCAAAATTACAAAGCACCCTGACGACCGATCAGATTTCTAGGTTGATCACTCTTGCATCCAGTGTAATTGCACAACATGGAAACCTCTCCAAGTGTGGGGCTTGGGGAGAGAGGAATCTCCAGATTAGAGGTCTGGTTCCTCAAACTCCTCTCGATTTAGATCTATATTTTGCAAAGCTACAGAGGTCTAGATCCTAATCCTATTCTAACTTGCAAGGAGACAGGGGTAGAAGTGCAAAAAATTGAAACTAACTAAGGATGGTGATGCACAAAAGGGAGTGGTGAAACATATTAGTCATGTAAATAGACACGATGACCAAGGTTCACAACATAAAAAAACATACACGGATCGATAATGTATAATTTAGCATCGAAATGAAGCGAATAATACAAACAGAGGATTGAAACCCATTCACAGAGCTTGCATTATCAATTTAATATCAAAATACGCATTACACCCTCAGAGAGGTAAAGAAAACTATTACAATCCTTGGAGAGGTCTGATACTTCATCAATCCCTTGAAGAAGGTGAAAGAAGAAGTCTGCTATGCCCAAAAAATGTTCCCCCTTTGAAATGAGCCCAAAACTGGCTTTTAAAATGCAAGGGTCGAACCTAGGGAACAGGAGACGTACAAAGGCATGGGAGCCCATTCTTTCTTGACTGCAGGTGTATTAAAATGGCATGGAGGACCTTACAAACCCATACCCTATCATTTTGACCGGATTACAGGAGAATGCGACCCATTCTGCATTAACTCTGGTCATCTGGAATGTCATTTCCGGCCATGAATACGCATCAGAGCCATTTCTCAATTTTTCTCCTCTAGACTGCTCCAAATGCAAGATTGCTCCCGGAATCGTGTAGATAATTTCACCAGCTTTCCCTTGATATAAAGAATGTGCAAATCCGAGCTCACGGATCAAAGTTATGGCGATCTCAAGATCTAGGCACAAAACAAAGCGAAAGCGTGTTTTCAAATCCTTTCCGTTCTCTGCCACCGGACGACATGTGGGGACGTGGCTGATTGGATGAGCAATTCTCTCTCCTCCATATTTTGCGGGCTTTCATTTTGAAATTCACTTGTGGGGCCCTTAACTAGACACGTGGCGCTACTTCATTGGTTGGCCGACCTTTTAAAACTTGCCCTTTGACCTTTTTGACCTTTTTTCCGAGACACATGGCGGCTTCTGATTGGTTCTCGGCCCTGCCGCCTTTTCGCACCCTTCACGTCCTATTGTCCCAGACGTCCCAATTGCTTAGTGCTCCTTGTGCTGATTTCAGCCGAACCGGGTGGTTCAAGGCCCATTTGTCCCGGATGTCCAAATTGCTTTTGATTTTTTGACCTCTTTCACCCGGTTCGGCCGGTTCGCGCCTTTTCGGCCCGCTTGTCCCGAACTGTCCCTCTCAACAGTTAGTCAATTTTCTCTCGGTTGAACCGGCATTTCGCGCCCTGCGTACTTTCGTCCCATTTGTCCCATTCTCTTTTGGACTGCTTTGTGCTTATTTCGGCCGAACCGGCGGTTCGGCCTTTTGTCCAAACGTCCCGAGGAACACTTAGCCAAATTTTCTTCCTCTTTCGGCCGGATCGGCTTTTCGCACCCGCCGCGTATTTGGCCCGATTGTCCCAAATGCAACCTTGAGCAGGACTTAGCCAATTTTCACACTCTTTCTCGGATCAACCTATTTGCCTTTCTCGCAACTTTTTTACATTTTCTCGAGCTTGCTCCTGTTTCTTTGGCCGGGGAGTTAGAAAAATCTCGAAAGGACCCTAGAAACTGATTTTGCTCTGAATCAATCAATTTTCTTGGGATTTGAATCTTTGATGTGCATGTTATCAAAATTTACCCTAAGGGGTGAATTTTGGATAACAATTTGGTGACTCGTAATGGGATCATCTCGCCTGCTAGATGGAAAGACCGATTACTGAAGCAATCCATTGGGCATGGAGTCATCAAATATTCTCGTTAGAATCCAAGCCCGACTCGAGAATGTGCAAGGGGAAGATGGAAAGTGACTGATGAAAGCAAAGACATGCTAAACATCTCCATGGACAGTAAGCTGTGCAAAGGCACTTAGGGAAAACAAAACTAACCTACAGCAAAACAATGTGCACAAGCACTTGGAGGAAAGAAAATCTAATCTAATATCTACAGGTGTAGTGAACCTCCCTCTAGAAGCAACGCTTGAGATAGATTCCATTTACTGGAATCTGCAGTTCTTCACCATCCAATGAGGCCAATTGGAAAGCATTGTTGCTCTTGCACTTTGTGACCATGTATGGGCCACTCCAAATGGCATCAAATTTTGAATGCCTTCCTGGTTTTGCTCTGTCCACATCCCATTTCAGCACTAGATCTCCTACTTGAAAAGATCTGTCTTTGGCCTTCCTATCAAAGGTCTTTTTGATCAAAGCTTGATCCTTTTCCATTGCTTGGGATGCCTGATCTCTGATCTCTTGCAGCTCCATCAACTCTGCATACCTCACCTCCATGGGCTCAAACTCTAGCAACTCCAGCTGTTTCATGAGTTCCAACATTGGCAACTCAAGTGACATGGGCAAGATTGCCTCTCTTCCATAGACAAGCCTAAATGGAGAGTTACCCGTGGATCTTTTGGGAGTTATCCTATCAGCCCATAAGGCTGATTTCAGTTTGGTATGCCAAGCCCTCTGATTCTCATCAAGAGTCCTCCTAATGATCCTCAGCAAGTTTTTGTTTGTAGACTCGGCCTGGCCATTACCTTGAGGGTAATAGTTTGATGAAGTGCTCAGGTAAATCCCGTTCTTGACAGCCCACTCAGTCACTTTAGATCCGATGAATGCCAATGCATTATCAGAGACTATTGTAGCAGGTACACCAAATCTGGAAGTTATCCCTTCGTAAAAGTCCAAGATGCTAGACTCATTCACCTCTTTGAGTGCTACTGCTTCTGTCCATCTGGTGAAGTAGTCTGTGGCTGTCAAAATCCATTTGTGCCCTTGGCTCGAATTGGGATTGATGACTCCAATGAAGTCCAAACCCCACTGCATGAATGGCTGATCTACTGTAATTGGATGCAATGGAAGGGCAGCGAGTCTCTCTTTTCCTGTGAAGAATGCACAATTCTTACACCTCTTGATCCATGCATAGCAATCACTGAAGATTTTAGGCCAATAATAACCAGCCTTCATGATTTTCAGAGCTGTCACTCTTGGTGCAAAATGGCCACCAGCTGGTCCATCATGAAACTCTTTTAATACCCCTTGGATCTGACCTGTGTTAATGCATCTCAGCAGCACTCCATTCACGTCCTTCTTGAACAAAACTCCATCAATGATGGTATATGGAATAGCCTGCAATCTGAAATGTCTCCTCTTTGCTTTGCTCATTTCTGGAGGGCACATGCCCGTCTGTAGGAAATGTATCATATTCTGAGTCCAACAGGGAGTGGACACATCATCATTTTCCTATTTTTGATCATCTTGTAATAGCAGGACAGCGTCTTCTTCATCTTCTGGGTTGTCTGGTTATTTGGGAAGCGAGTTGCTCACACAAACCTTTGCCTCTTACCAGCTTGGTGATCTTGATCTCGGTGTGTCATACTCCATGATGCGGGTGATCCAACCTGCCCTTTTCTCATTCAAATCCTTGTTGAGGAGGAAATCCTTAACCTTGACATGTGAGACCAAAGAATCGTACTTTGTTGTTTGAGACTAAATGCTTGAATTTTTTCAAGCTTCGACATCGCAAGCACATGCTTTTCAATGAAAGAGTACCTCATTTCGCGATCACCTAGGCTCTGGGTGAAGAAGGTAATCGGTGCTCATCATTATCTTTGTTCTCACGTTGTACTTAATGGCAAGAAATAGTGTCATCACCCCCAAATGCATAGAGGATGAAATCCTTGGAAAAGTCCGGGTTGATGAGAGTGGGTGCCTGGGAGATGGCTTCTTTGATTGCTTCAAAACTCTCCTTGCCTTCTGCCGTCCATTTGAAAGCCATGCTTTTTCTTAACATTTTGGTGATGGGCTTGACAAGGGCTGCAAAATTTGGGACAAACCTCCGAACAAAGTTTATCCTTCCCAGGAAACTTTGAAGAGCCTTTTTGTGACTTGGCAATGGCAGAGCTCTTATGGCTTCAACCCTTTCTGGATCAATTGCTAATCCTTCCTTGGAGACAATATGGCCAAGAAGTTTCCCTTCATGTGCAAGAAAGATGCACTTCTTAGGATTTAAAGACACTCCAAACTTTCTACACCTCTGAAACACTTGCCTGAGGTGAAAGAGATGGTCTGCAGCATTCTTTGAGAAGACAGTAATATCATCTAAGTATATCAGTACTATCTTGTTGATCAAGCCTTTGAATGCCATATCCATAGCTCATTTGGAATGTTGCTCGGCGTTTGACAGTCCAAATGGCATCTTCTTGTAAGCATATGTGCCCCATTTGGTTGTGAAGGCTATCTTGAACTCGGTCTTCCTACCTTACCATAATTTGATTGGAGCCCGAGTAACCATCAAGTAGTGAAAACCTTTCAACCAGCTACGACTGCAGATTTGCTCCATGGAAGGGAGTGGATAATGGTCCTTGAGAGAGGCTCTATTCAAATCTCTGAAGTCAACACATAGCCTGATCTCTCCACTCTTCTTTCTGACTGGAACTAAGTTGGCAACCCAACTAGAATGCTTGATTGGGAATATAATTGCTGACTCAATCAGCTTGTCCAATTCTTTCCTCATGAGAGGCTCCATGTGTGGATTGACTGGTCTCTGTTTCTGCCTGATAGGCTTAGTATTTGGGTCCAATTCAATGGTATGCTGAGCTAAGTTGGGATTGAACCCTTTCAAATCTTCATAACTCCAAGCAAACACGTCAGGGAATTCTTGACATAGCTGTATGAACTCATACCTTTCCTGTTCAGTTGTCATCTTTCCAATTTGCAATGGCTTGTTCTCTTCTACCAAGATGGATACCGAATCTTCTCTCTTAACCTGAATGTTTGCTTTCTCCTTTCTAAACTGATCATTGGGGTTAAAAATGGACTCCAAGGTGATAAGTCCCTTGGGCAGCTTGTCGGGCCAAACGGTTGTATCACTGGTCACCATATTGTTGTTCCAACTTCTCTTGATTCTTAGCCGAGAACTCACTTCTTCTGCAAGAAGTGGATGATTTTGCTGATCATTCTCAAATACTTTGCCAACCGACATCGTTATCCGCATCAAGGCCTCACAATCACGTGGATGTTTGGCTGTACCTTGTCTTGTTGAATGTTTTCTATAATGTCAAAGGCTGCCCCTACTGCTGCAAGCCTGTCAACAACTTGATTCTCTTTCCTAGGGATGGATTTGATGCCAAAGCCCTCAAAATCTTCCATGAGGTCCCACACCCTGTTCTTGTAGCATCTGAGTAGATCATTTTTGGCAGCATGTTGTCCCTTGACCTGATTTACAATCAGCTCACTGTCCCCAAAAACTTGCAAGTTCTTTATCTTTCTCTTGATTGCCCAATGCATCCCTTGCACCAAGGCTTCATATTCAGCAGTGTTATTGGAGCATGCAAATTGAAATCTAAAAGCTGAATAATGCTTTATTCCTTGAGGTGAAACAAGCATGGCTCCACCTCCTGCACCTTGTCTACTCCTTGATCCATCGAAAAACAGCTGCCATACTTCATTGTCATCCTTGTGGTTTGGCTTGGTGATGCTAGGAATAGGTTGACTTTCTTCGTGTATGCAATAGACCCCTAGCTCAGATTCTTCTACTTCTTGATAAGGATCAAAAGCATGTACCTTGTTTTCCCATTCATCAAGAGTCAAATCTGGAATACTTCCAACCTTAGTGTCGGCTTCATCAGTGCCAGGGTGATCTTCTTGATCAAATGCTGAGCAATTGGCATTAATCTGACTTGGAGTATAGGGCTCAATGTGGAAGTTTGCAATAGGTTCTGACCTAATTGTAGCCTTAGTTCCATACCTTGTTCTGAATAACATGTGAGACCAATCAGCGGACAAATATCCCCCAATTTTGGCAGTGAAGTCCCTTGACAAACAGAGGGCAAAGAGTGGTGGAAGGTCTATGACTGATATATCTTGTAAGACAACAACATTTGGACATGCATGTAAGGTAAGACTCAAATTTCTAATCACTCCAACTGTTGCTATTGCTGTCCCATCCAGCTACACTACTCCCTTAGATGTTAATTCATACTGGAGCCCTAACTGATCAGCTATCTCTGTTTAGGCATTCTCGAGCTACTTGCCCCGGAATCTATCATGCAATTATGCACTAGCTGATTTCCAATGATTAACGAAACATAAAAAGGGGGAGGCTTCAGCATTCTACCTTGTTGTGCTCCATGATTTCCTTTAGGGTGGGCAACATTTGTGAGTACCTTCTCCTGCATTTGGATCTCGCTTGATTCAAGTTGGCCAATCCTTCATGGCAGCAGAGATTTCTTTGGCCTAGGATGGATAGGGATTCCCACATAGATATATTGACGTTTGTCTTCTTCTATCCGATCAATGATACCTTTTGAATGGTGATGAAGGATCTCTGTCTTTGTCCCTTGGTTTGCACATTTGCTCCTTGTATGTGGGCAGCAATAACTGGCATTTGAGTCACCTAGGGGCTGTTCTTGGCTTCCTTGTGCATTTGAAACTGGGTTTTGCTTGCCAATCATTTGTGGAGCTGTGGAAGGTTGTGGATTAGCTGGGGCTAACGGCTGTTCTTCACCCAAATTTCTCCTTTTTGACCTTGTGTTGGCAGCAACACCTTGAGAAACTGCCTGATTCATGCCACAGAAATCCTCTGCTTGCCAATTTACCAATGTGGTGTCATTTGGGGCTGATTGCTGTTGGAATGTTTCTTGTTGTTGGCTGTTTTCTTGACTACTCTCACCCTCCACACCAGCACTTGTTACCATTAAAGCTTGAGTCAAAGCACCATTAAGCACATGGATTGATTATGAGGCTCATTACATGGAAAACACCAATCATACTCCTGGGCAGTGTTGTTTTGTGCTGGTACTAATGCCTTAGAGGCAGATATGGCATTTGGATTATAGGGCTGGAATGGTCTATTGGCAGGAGGCCTTGTTTGATTCATATTTGTGGCTGGATTAGGTGGCCTTTGAGGCTGATATGGCTGCCTATTAGGTTGAGCTTGAGGCTGATACGAAGGTCTAAAACCTTGAGCTTGCTGTCTCTTGAGTGTGACCAGCTCATTACCTAAATTTTGCAGTTGCTTCATGACTTCTTGAAGCTCATTTGGGGCACTTGGAGATGAAGTGGAAGCTTCATTTGAACTCTGATTCCTAGGAGTGGGAATAGGAGCTAAGACAGGTGCTTGACTAGTACTTGGGCTCTCTAAACTTGGATATAATGGCATTGGAGGCCTAGGAGCTAGCTTGCCAGCTTGAATCAGACAATTTTCAGCTCTAATGGCAATACTATAAGCAGCAGGGATAGTTGTGCCTCCCATAGATTGAATCAACATAGAAATATCAGAATTTAAAGCTTTAAGGTAATATAGAAAAGCACCTTCTGCTGTTGGCCTGACTGCTACTGGAATCCTATCCCAAGACCTTTGAAATCTGAAGTTGAAGTCAGTTAGCTGCTCATTGGAAGCTCTCTTGATAGTTGTCAGCTGTTCCAAAAGAGACAAGTTGTCTCCCTTCTCTCCAAATTGATTGTGAAGTGCAATACACAGCTGATTCCAGTTTGTGATAGAGCCAGCTTCAAGGCTCCTAAACCATTGCAATGCTTTTCCCTGAATGAAGACGCCAAAGAATTTGACAAGCCTACTGCATCTCATTAATCTCATGGATTGCACAAATGTTAGCAATGTCTTTGACATGATCACCAGGAGTGGTCTGATTTTCTCCAGTAAAGTATGGAATGTTCTTCAGTGCTGCAACTGGGATTGGATTTTGTGCATTGAGAGCAAGTGGGCTGCTGCCTGTGAAGTTGACATAGGGGTTCACTGGTTGCGCCATTCTGATTGGTCTTAAAACCCTTGTATACTGAAAGAAAGGCCGCTCAGGTGGAGGAGTTGAGAGAGTTCTGTTTGGTGGAGATGGGGACCTTTGAATCCTTCTTCCTCTTTGCCTTCTTCTTGGAGATAATTACAGGTATTCAAACAGTACTTCCTCCTCTCCAACTCTTGACCTTGTGATTCTTCTCATAAGCTTTCAGGCCTGACTGCTGGAAACCAATTGATTCTTCCCCTTGGAGTCGCCAGATATGCAAATAATAGCTCTTTTCAAGCAAGAAAATTGCAGCAGATGCACATCAACTTTGCTGCAATAAAAATGAGACCTCTTGTCCCACCGGTGTGCCAAAACTGTTAGTGCAAAATTACAGCACCCCTGGACGCTGATCAGATTTCTAGGTTGATCACTCTTGCATCCAGTGTAATTGCACAACATGGAAACCTCTCTCCAAGTGTGGGACTTGGAAACTGAGAGAGGAATCTCCAGATTAGAGGCTGGTTCCTCAAACTCCTCTGATTTAGATCTATATTTTTGCAAAGCTACAGAGGTCTAGATCCTAATCCTATTCTAACTCGTAAGGAGACAAGGGGGTAGAAGTGCAAAAATTGAAACTAACTAAGGATGGTGATGCACCAAAAGGGAGTGGTGAAACATATTAGTCATGTAAATAGACATGCACTCAAGGTTCACAACATAAAAAAACATACAGATGATAATGTATAATTTAGCATCCAAATGAAGCGAATAATACAAACAGAGGATTGAAACCCATTCACAGAGCTTGCATTATCAATTTAATATCAAAATACGCATTACACCCTCGAGAGAGGTAAAGAAAATCACATAATCCTTGGAGAGGTCGATAACTCATCAATCCTTGAAGAAGGTGAAAGAAGAAGTCTGCTTATGCCCGAAAAATGTTCCCCTTTGAAATGAGCCCAAAGCGGCTTTTAAAATGCAAGGGTCGAACCACGGAGCACAGAGACGACAAAGACATGGGAGCCCATTCTTTCTTGACTGCGCAGTGTATTAAAATGGCATGGAGGACCTTACAAACCCATACCCTGTCATTTTGACTGGATTAAAGGAGAATGCGACTCATTCCGCATTAACTCTAGTGGCATTGGAATGTCATTTCCGCCATGAATACGCGTCGAGCCGTTTTCAATTTTCCCCCTCCAGACTACTCCAAAACGCAAGATTGATCCCCGAAATCGTGTAGAGAATTTCACCACTTTCCGTTGATATAAAGAACGTGCAATCCGAGCTCTGGATCAAAATTTATAGCGATCTCAAGATCTAGGGCACAAAAGCAGTAAAGCGTGTTTTGAAATCCTTTCCGCGCTTACGCCACGGACGACACATGGGACGTGCTGATTGGGACGAGAAATTCTCTCTCCTCCGTCTTCGCAGATTTCATTTTGAAATTCGCTTGTGGGGCCCTTAACTAGACACGTGGCGCTACTTCATTGGTTCGGGCTGACCTTTTAAAACTTGCCCTTTGACCTTTTTGACCTTTTTTCCGAGACACGTGGCGGCTTCTGATTGGTTCTCGGCCCTGCCGGCCTTTTCGCGCCCTTCGCGTCCTTTTGTCCCAGACGTCCCAATTGCTTAGTGCTCCTTGTGCTGATTTCAGCCGAACCGGCCGGTTCGCGTCCATTTGTCCCGGATGTCCCAATTGCCTTCGGACTGTTTTGACCTCTTTCACCCGGTTCGGCCGGTTCGCGCCTTTTCGGCCCGCTTGTCCCGAACTGTCCCTCTCAGCAGTTAGTCGATTTTCTCTCGGTCGAACCGGCATTTCGCGCCCGCCACGTACTTTCGTCCCATTTGTCCCATTTTCTTTTGACCGCTGTGCTTATTTCGGGCCATTGAACCGGCGATTCGGGCCTTTTGTCCCAAACGTCCCGAGCAACACTTAGCCAATTTTTCTTCCTCTTTCACGGATCGGCTTTTCGCGCCCGCCGCGTATTTCTGGCCCGATTGTCCCAAATGCAACCTTGAGCAGGACTTAGCCAATTTTCACACTCTTTCCTGGATCAACCTATTTGCCTTTCTGCAACTTTTTTGCATTTTCTCAGAGCTTGCTCCCTGTTTCTTTGGCCAGGGGAGTTAGAAAAATATCTGAAGGGACCCTAGAAACCTGATTTTGCTCTGAATCAATCAATTTGCTTGGGATTTGAATCTTCTGATGCATGTTATCAAAATTTACCCTAGGGGGTGAATTTTGGATAACAATTTGGTGACTCAGTGGGATCATCTGCCTGCTAGATGGAAAGACCAGTTGCCTGAAGCAATCCATTGGGCATGGAGTCATCAAATATTCTGTTAGAATCCAAACTGACTCAGAATGTGCAAGGGGGAAGATGGAAAGTGACCTGATGAAAGCAAAGACATGCTAAACATCTCCATGGACAGCAAGCTGTGCCAAGGCACTTAGGGAAAACAAAACTAACCTACAACGAAACAATGTGCACAAGCACTTGGAGGAAAGAAAATCTAATCTAATATCTACAGGTGTAGTGAACCTCCCTCTAGAAGCAACGCTTGAGATAGATTCCATTTACTGGAATCTACAGTTCTTCACCATCCAATGAGGCCAATTGGAAAGCATTGTTGCTCTTGCACTTTGTGACCATGTATGGGCCACTCCAAATGGCATCAAATTTTGAATGCCTTCCTGGTTTTGCTCTGTCCACATCCCATTTCAGCACTAGATCTCCTACTTGAAAAGATCTATCTTTGGCCTTCCTATCAAAGGTCTTTTTGATCAAAGCTTGATCCTTTTCCATTGCTTGGGATGCCTGATCTCTGATCTCTTGCAGCTCCATCAACTCTGCATACCTCACCTCCATGGGCTCAAACTCTAGCAACTCCAGCTATTTCATGAGTTCCAACATTGGCAACTCAAGTGACATGGGCAAGATTGCCTCTCTTCCATAGACAAGCCTAAATGGAGAGTTACCCGTGGATCTTTTGGGAGTTATCCTATCAGCCCATAAGGCTGATTTCAGTTTGGTATGCCAAGCCCTCTGATTCTCATCAAGAGTCCTCCTAATGATCCTCAGCAAGTTTTTGTTTGTAGATTCGGCCTGGCCATTACCTTGAGGGTAATAGTTTGATGAAGTGCTCAGGTAAATCCCGTTCTTGACAGCCCACTCAGTCACTTTAGATCCGATGAATGCCAATGCATTATCAGAGACTATTGTAGTAGGTACACCAAATCTGGAAGTTATCCCTTCGTAAAAGTCCAAGATGCTAGACTCATTCGCCTCTTTGAGTGCTACTGCTTCTGTCCATCTGGTGAAGTAGTCTGTGGCTGTCAAAATCCATTTGTGCCCTTGGCTCGACCTGGGATTGATGACTCAATGAAGTCCAAACCCCACTGCATGAATGGCTGATCTACTGTAATTGGATGCAATGGAAGGGCAGCGAGTCTCTCTTTTCCTGTGAAGAATGCACAATTCTTACACCTCTTGATCCATGCATAGCAATCACTGAAGATTTTAGGCCAATAATAACCAGCCTTCATGATTTTCAGAGCTGTCACTCTTGGTGCAAAATGGCCACCAGCTGGTCCATCATGAAACTCTTTTAATACCCCTTGGATCTGACCTGTGTTAATGCATCTCAGCAGCACTCCATTCACGTCCTTCTTGAACAAAACTCCATCAATGATGGTATATGGAATAGCCTGCAATCTGAAATGTCTCCTCTTTGCTTTGCTCATTTCTGGAGGGCACATGCCTGTCTGTAGGAAATGTATCATATTCTGAGTCCAACAGGGAGTGGACACATCATCATTTTCCTATTTTTTATCATCTTGTAATAGCAGGACAGCGTCTTCTTCATCTTCTGGGTTGTCTGGTTGTTTGGAAGCGAGCTGCTCACACAAACCTTTGCCTCTTACCAGCTTGGTGATCTTGATCTCAATGTCATACTCCATGACGCGGGTGATCCAACCTGCCCTTTTCTCATTCAAATCCTTGTTGAGGAGGAAATCCTTAACCCAAAGATGTGAGACCAGCAGCCAGCGTACTTTGTTGTTTGAGACTAAATGCTTGAATTTTTCAAGCTTCGACATCGCAAAACACATGCTTTTCAATAAAAGAGTACCTCATTTCGCAGTCACCTAGGCTCGGGTGAAGAAGGCAATCGGTATTGCTCATCATTATCTTTGTTCTATTGTACAATTTAATGGCAGTAAATAGTGTTATCACCTCCAAATGCATAGAGGATGAAATCCTTGGAAAAGTCCGGGTTGATGAGAGTGGGTGCCTGGGAGATGGCTTCTTTGATTGCTTCAAAACTCTCCTTGCCTTCTGCCGTCCATTTGAAAGCCATGCTTTTTCTTAACATTTTAGTGATGGGCTTGACAAGGGCTGCAAAATTTGGGACAAACCTCCGAACAAAGTTTATCCTTCCCAGGAAACTCTGAAGGGCTTTCTTGTGACTTGGCAATGGTAGAGCTCTTATGGCTTCAACCCTCTCTGGATCAATTGCTAATCCTTCCTTGGAGACAATATGGCCAAGGAGCTTCCCTTCATGTGCAAGAAAGATGCACTTCTTAGGATTCAAAGACACACCGAACTTTCTACACCTCTGAAACACTTGCCTGAGGTGAAAGAGATGGTCTCGGAAGATTCTTTGAGAAGACAAAGATAATATCATCTAAGTATATCAGCACTATCTTGTTGATCAAGCCTTTGAATGCCATATCCATAGCTCGCTGGGAATGTTGCTCCGGCGTTCGACGAGTCCCAAATGGCATCTTCTTGTAAGCATATGTGCCCCATTTGGTTGTGAAGGCTGTCTTGAACGGTCTTCCTACCTTACCATAATTTGATTGAAGCCCGAGTAACCATCAAGTAGTGAAAACCTTTCGAACCAGCTACGACCTGCGTGATTTGCTCCATGGAAGGGAGTGGATAATGGTCCTCGAGAGAGGCTCTATTCAAATCTCTCAAGTCAACACATAGCCCGATCTCTCCACTCTTCTTTCGATTTCGAACTAAGTTGGCAACCCAACTAGAATGCTTGATTGGGAATATAATTGCTGACTCAATCAGCTTGTCCAATTCTTTCCTCATGAGAGGCTCCATGTGTGGATTGACTGGTCTCTGTTTCTGCCTGATAGGCTTAGTATTTGGGTCCAATTCAATGGTATGCTGAGCTAAGTTGGGATTGAACCCTTTCAAATCTTCATAACTCCAAGCAAACACGTCAGGGAATTCTTGACATAGCTGTATGAACTCATACCTTTCCTGTTCAGTTGTCATCTTTCCAATTTGCAATGGCTTGTTCTCTTCTACCAAGATGGATACCGAATCTTCTCTCTTAACCTGAATGTTTGCTTTCTCCTTTCTAAACTGATCATTGGGGTTAAAAATGGACTCCAAGGTGATAAGTCCCTTGGGCAGCTTGTCAGTTCTCAGCTGTATCACCTGGTCACCATATTGTTGTTCCAACTTCTCTTGATTCTTAGCTGAGAACTCAGCTTCTTCTTGCAAGAAGTGGATGATTTGCTGATCATTCTCAAATACTTGCCAACTGACATCGTTATCCGGCACTGAAGGCCTCACAATCACGTGGATGTTTGGTTGTACCTTGTCTTGTTGAATGTTTTCTATAATGTCAAAGGCTGCCCCTACTGCTGCAAGCCTGTCAGCAGCTTGATTCTCTTTCCTAGGTTAAAACCCTAGGAAAACCCTCATTGCAAAGTATAAAGAACATAATATTTGAAAATGAGGTTGTAATGTAGGATATAGTGGTAATCACTCATAATGAAAAATGAATGGAACTACCAAATATGTTTGAGAAGAAAAGCACTAATGATGGTTCTAGTGAAGAAGATGAAGATTTTTGGATGGCATGAAATTAGAAGTGTGAAAGGAAAAAAAAGATCGCTTGTCAAATTGATGAGAAATAATATGCAATCCACTTAGATATAGAAACCACATATGATCCATGTAAGTTATGTACAAGAAGGCTAAAGATGATACACCATATTATGTGTTGGTATCTAGATTTAATCTCCTTCATAACTTGAACAACATCATCAACTTGCATAAGACAATCAAGGAAAGATAGATGGTTTGTATGTCATTTGTAGCCGGGGATCACACCTATCTGCTTGTTTGCATTCAAGATTTGAGGGAGTGGATAGCACCTTCAAAAGGGTTTTGATCTAACCCTCACTATTTTAGGTTGTGCCTATCAACCAAGGCAAGAGAACCTATATTGCAGCCCTTATATGGTAAAGGAGATGGAGATATCCTTGTGTTTTGCATATGGTATGGAAGAGGCCTTGTGAAAACATGATCAAGCATCCATTATCCAAACTCAAAGGATTTGTCACTACTAAATGATGGAAATGCTTTCAAAACAAGGCTAAGGCTGCTAAAGACATGATGAAACCCTGATATACTTTGTGCATTTTGGTGGAAGGATTGTATTCTTTTGTTGACACACAATGCAAATGCAGGGGTAGTATAGGTAGGATGAGTTAGTTCGAATGAAATTTTGTGGGAGATGCTTAGACAAGTCTAGCTGGGAATTACCAACTTCTTTGAAAACCTTTGCAGGAAATTTGCAATACCTACACAACAGGGATGCTTCCAAGGGTTTTAAATGCTCATTCAACCAGGATATGTGCACAAATGGAGGCCCAGATCTGCACTCTTCCACACAACCTTTGATAACTTGCCACAAAATCTTGAAGCAAAATACCAACAAAGTATCCAGGAATCCCTGTTTAATCATGACCTAAGGTGCACCCAAAGGTTTACAAACAGTCTCATTATTCAAGGACAGTGAAATGATTTTAAATCTATTTATCTTCTATCAGATGAAAGATCTTCTGAATATAAGATTGCAAATGCCATTAAACCATCAATAAGAAATGAGACCCTGTATGATCAAAGAGATCCTAAACACAAGATTGCAACATGAGTAAGAAACACAAATTGAAAACATTCTGAGACATAAGTATATGCAAAATTTTCCAAGAGATAACACCACATAATCCAAAATCTGATCAAATACATCAGCAGGGGAATGTTATAAGAACAATATCAGAGCCTTTTGATGGCTTTATAACTGAAACCAACTCAACATGATGAAATATGATACAAAATGGAGTTAAAAATGGCTCTCAGTGGTTTTCTCCAGAGAAATGGATTTCTTCCAGCCTTTTGCTTGAAAACTCTAAGTCATTTTCTCTTCTATCTCCTCTCTCTTACAAATGCTTCAAAAATACATTTTATATCTCATGCCAGCTTGGATCCTTGTCTCCCAAGCAAAGAATATGCTTAGGGATCAAATTTGTTACAAGAAACTTTACCCATTTCATGAAAATGACATTAAACTGTAAAACAACTCGTAAAATGTCAGGGATGCATAAATAATTTAAAATATTACATGAATTTGGATCCTTATCCATCCTAGGGTCATGTTTTTGGCATTCATACATGCCAAAGCATGCATTTGCAATCATTTTCCACCTTTTACTTCATCATTTTTCACCTCTGCAACCTTTTATTTTCACTTTTCACGTTTTTTCACGGGTCTAGGGAAAAATTTCATCAAAAAACATCATAAGCCATCAAATTAGCTCCCAAAAATGGTGCCATTGCACTCAGAAGGCTGAGGGGATGCGAAATCATATAAAATTTCATGCATTTTGATGAAGAAACATGATTTCCAAGTTTCTTGGAGTTCCCATGGCGCCCAAAAATGAAATTGACACAGCAACCGTTGATTTAAAAATCAACTTTTAATGTTAGCCCTCCACGTGTCAAAGATATTCCCCTTTTTCCCCTTTGGACTAGGTGGACATGTGTCCAAACATGATTGGGGCGGGTCCCCATCTTAAAAAACACATTTTCAACCCTTTTTGCCTTTGGAAAATTTTAAAAATTTTTTTGGACCCGCCACGTGTCCACATGTGGGCCCTACCAAAACTACGGGCCAATTTGATGAATTTTGCCACCATTTTGAGAAAAGGAAAATTTTCTCAAAAAACTCCATGGGCCCGAACACCCGCTCTCTTCCCGCCACGTGGCACCCTCTGATTCATCGCGGGCCACGCCTCCAACTCTGCCTTCAATCATCCAGAAGCATAAAAACTCTTTGCGGGCCCACGCTCCTCTTTTTGACCCTTTGAAAATGCCATGTGTCACCCCCTGATTGGCTATGGGGCACACGTCCAATTTTTCTCGTCAGGGCCGCGGACACCTTTTTGTCTTTGCCAAAATTTGTAAAATTTTCAATATTTTTCCCGCACCCCAAACCTCTACCAAATTTTGGCCACGTGTCCTATTTTCATTGGTTGCGGGACCTCGGCCAAAAATTTGATTTTTACCCTTTGAAGTTGAAAAACTTCAAAACTATCACAAACTCCATGGATCCATCACACCCCTTTTGGACACATGTCACTTCATGATTTGTGCGGAGATCCGGCTCAAATTTTAACTTTGAAATTTTTCCTCCAAAGGCAAAAATCCAAAAACATGCACAACCCCGCTCCTCCCTTGGCTCCCTGACACGTGTCCTCTTCCCATTGGATGCGGGCTCGCGGGCAAAATTTTAACTTTAACATTTTGAAGTTAAAAACTTCAAAATTTTCACAAACTCCACCCTCCATGCTGACTTTCTTGGACACGTGTCCATTTCTTATTGGAGGCGGGCCTTTGAGTCAAAATTTTCCCTTGACACCTTGAGCCAAAAAAAAAAAAATTTTCCAAGTCCTCCGCCATCCGCATGCTTCCTGTGCCACGTGTCTCCTTCCCATTCGATGCGGGCCTCGGGGAAAAATTTGATTTTGAGAAATTGGCAAAAATGAAGGAAAATTCCTAAGTATGACCCGCCACCGACCGAACCTCCAACCAATCAAATTGTGCCACGTAGGCACATCACTGTAGCAATGTGGGGCCGTGGACCAAAATTTTCCTTGTGCCAAAAATTAAAAAGTGACAAGTTATAACATTTTCCCGCACATCCTTGGCCAATAGGAGCACATCGCCACGTTAGCAATATGTTGCAAAGATAAATTTGACGGGTAGGTGACACCCGTATACCCGTCAAAAACGTAAAAATGTAGAGGATGCCCTGGAAATCAGATTTTTTCACAAGGAATGTAGATTTCTTGGTTTTAAATCAAGTGAAGCATGATTTAAGTTCATTTTCGACCTGGGGATTGGGATTTCACTTGCACATAAATGGAATTTGATCAAGTCCGAGTTTCTTGCACGATTTGGCAATGGAAAAACGACACAACCCGTGGAAAAGAAGAAATTAGGGCACAGAAAGGGGGAACTTGGAAGTTTGTTTCAATTTAGGGAAAAATAACCACATCATGAGCATTTCAAAGGCATTCCACTGGAAAAAATGAATTGCAGATCATCAGCTTGACAAACAAAATGTTTTCTGAGCAAAATGGTCATGAAAAATTAGGGCAAGGTAGGCAAACCTGAATTGACACCAACATTGGCTCCTCGCTGGGGATGGGCACTCCCAGCGAGTGCCACAAGATCACAACGTAGACCAAGTGCCGAAATCCATTGGGCAAGGAGTCAAAATGTAGAGCAGCCCCAAAAACTAGAAATTTCACCAAAAACAGGCCGAGAAAACCAGACCAAAAATGGTTGCCAAGGACAAAAGGGAAAACCACAAGCCAACAACAAGAAAAAACAAAGCAAAACAAGAGGCTATACAAAATGTACAACTTGTGCATACCTCATATGGGGATTTAATCTAAGAAGTGTTTTAAATGTCTGTCATTAACAGGCAGCTCCAGCAAATCCCCATCTAGATCCTTGAGAAAAACTGTATTTTCTCTAATCCTGATATCAATGGCATAAGGTCCCATCCATAGAGCATCAAACTTGCCATGCTTTCCCTTGTCTTCATGCCTACTATCCCACAAAAAAACCAGATCTCCAACACTAAAGGCTCCAGGAGTGACCTTCTTATCAAACAACCTCTTCAATTTCTCTCTAAATCTGATATGCCTTTGATGAGAATCTCTCCTTTCTTCATCCAACTCAATGATTTGATTAATCCTTGATTCATATGGGCCATGTTCTTGATCTTCCAACTATTGGGCAAACTGAAAAGTGGATAATTGTAGGTGTAAGGGTAGCAAATCCTGAGTTCCATACACCAATTCAAACGGGCTCTTACCAGTTGCTCTTTTAGGAGTTATTCTATCAGCCCAAACTGCAAATTTCAATTGCTCTCCCCACTTCTTCTTGTTGATTTCCAAGGTCCTTCTGATGATCTTGAGCAAGTTCTTGTTACTTGACTCAGCTTGTCCATTGCCTTGTGGATTGTAGTTTGAAGAATAAGTCAGATTTATCCCATATTCATTGCACATTGCCATTAAAGGCTTGGCTCTAAAACACATGGCATTATCAGATACAATCTTAACTAGAAATCCAAATCTGCATATGATATGATTCAATAAGAAATCCATTACCACCGGTGTGTTACTTTTCTAGATGGGATTGCCTCAACCCACTTTGTGAAGTAGTCAGAGTAGCTACAAGGATCCATTTATGACCAGCACTAGAAGGATCTGAAATCTCACCAATGAATTCCATTCCCATTGTTTGAAAAGGGATTCAACTAATACAGCCGCAAAGGAAGGGAGCCAGAAGCTTTCAATCTTTCAGAGAAACGTTGGCAACTATCACACTTTCTAACCTCTGGGTGGGGTGCATCTTTAAAAATAGTAGGCCACCTATAACCGCTCTTAAAATCTTATGTGCTATCACTCTCCCAGCAAAATGTCCTCCACAAACTCCCCCATGGAAATCAGCAATCAACTTGGGAGCTTCATATTCAGTTATGCATTTCAAGAGGACACCTTCAGGGTTCTTCCAAGCCAGCCCAAGGTCTGTTATGATATATTTTTGAGAAGCCAGCTTGAGGGCTCTTTTCTGATTTTTATTCAAGTGACTAGGACAGCATAGGTGTCTGAGGTAGAAAATCACATCCTTGTACCACTCAGACCTCATCAATTTGTCAAGAAGATCTGCCCTTTCTTCCTCTAGCTGATTTACTTCTACATTTTGCAAATTACTCTCAGCCATGAGCTTGGCAAGACCCAAACCTCTTACCAGCTTTGTTGTTTGGATATCCATATCATATTCTTGTAATTTGTTGACCCATCTACATCTCTTGCTTGATATCTCCATGTCTGATAAGATGTCTTTAACCATGGTGTGGGGAACATAAGCAACAACCTTTGAACTCAAAATGTAGGGCCTAAAAATCTTTGTTGCTTTCACTAATGCAAATGCTTGTTTCTCCATGATTGTATACTTCAACTCAGCTACTTGTAAAGCCTTGCTAAAGAAGGCAATAGGCCTCTCAGCTCCATTCTCATCCTTTTGCAACAAGACTGAAGCAATAGTGAATTTAGAGGCAAAAGAAAATATTTGGAAAGGCCTCTTATAGTTTGGAGCTGCCAAAATAGGTGCATGCTTAAGTGCATCCTTTATTCCTTCAAAATCTTGAATGGCAGCCTCCTCCCACTTGATAACTTGATCCTTTTTAGCATGCTTGTGATTGGAAAAGTTAGCTCAAGCAAAATTGGAAACAAACCTTCTAATGAAATTAATTTGGCCAAAGAAAGATTGGATACCTTTCTTGGTTCTTGGGATAGGCACCTTGCTGATTGCTTCCACTCTCTCAGGGTCTATCATAACACCTTCTTTGGACACAATATGTCCCAACAGCTTGCCTTTTCACACCAAAATGACACTTCTTTGGATTAAGTGAAATTCCATACTCTCTACATCTGATCAACATTTTCTCTATGTGTTGCAAATTATCTCCTCGCTGCCTTGAAAAAACAGTCACATCATCTTGGTAAACTGCAATAAACTCATTGATATAACCAAAGAAAGGCAACATTCATAGCCCTTTGAAAAGTAGCACCAGCCTTCATTAGTCCAAAAGGCATCCTTACAAAAACATAAGTCCCCAAGGAGTAGTGAAGGTTGTCTTAAGTCTTTCTCGATTCTTTGATAACTACTTGATTGTATTCGGAGAAACCATCCAAAGTAAAAGTATCTCGACCGACTGTACTAAGTCTGCAACATATTCTCCATGTTTGGCAAAGGGTAGTTTTCCTTCATAGATGCTTTGTTTAGATTCCTAAAATCCACACAAAGTCTGATATCACCATTCTTTTTCCTAACTAGAACAAGGTTTGTCACCCAAGATGAGTATCTAGTAGGCTGAATGATGCCACCATCTCTCAATTTCTTCAACTCTTCTTGAATTTTCATGGAAAGTAGTGGGTTAATAGGCCTTTTTCTTTGTCTGAATGGATTAGTCTTGGCCTCAAGAGGGATCTCATGCTGAAATAAATCTTTTCTATATGCCTTCACTCCGATTAAGACCAGTAAGGCAAAGCGGTCTTGATACTTCTTTAAAAGTTGGGCATAGGATTGTTTTTCCTCTTTGCTGAGATGGCTTCCCAACCAGATCTTCCTTGGTTTATCCTTGGTTCCCAAGTTGTGCTCTTCCACATCCCTTGAAGCAGACATCTTTCTATTTATGATGCAATTGGATTCAAGTGCAACAAGACCTTTAGGAATGGTGTTTGTCTTCAATTGTATAATATCCTTATCAAACAAAGTTTCTCTACCTTCATTCATGTATACCATTGGTTCCCAATTAATATTCTGACCAGAAAACTCACCTTGGGATTGTAAGAATCTCAATACTTGGGCATCGTTATCAAAAATCTGCCAATGTTTCACATTATCCGGGACAGCTGGCCTTGTTAGCACTTCAATGTTATATTCACAAAAAGGTGAAACAATCCAATTGTCAAATCTAGAACCAAGGACATCCAGCTTATCAGTAGCAGCATTAAGACTTCTATCATGGTAAACAATGTTAAAGGAATCAAACATTTCAATCAAGTCCCAAACAACATGCTTATATTGTTTCATACGCTGATTTTTTGTGGCATATAACTTCCTTACTTGCTTGACAACCAGCTCTAAATTTCCTTTGGAAACAATATCCTTCACTCCATACTTCCATGCAATCCTTAATCCCAACAACAATGCCTCATACTCAGCTATGTTGTTAGTGCATTCAAAATTAAGTTTGAAGGAAAAAGGAAATTCTTCCAAACTAGGAGAAACCAACATTGTACCAGCACCATTTCTAGATTTGGAGCAAGGTCCATGGAGAACCTACCATACCAAGGCATTTTGATTTGTCCATCTTGTTCTCCTTTCCATCAGCAAAACCAATGAAGTTGTCAACATCCACATCAGCAAATAACACTTCATAAGAGGCATTGTTGGGATCTTCAATCAAGTGTAACATATTCTTTTCACCATAGAGTTTGAAAAGGCTACCTTCAATGGGAATGGTGGTAAAGGACATGTCCATTTGAACACTACCACCAACACTTGCAGCCCATTTTCTTGACAAAAGCATACCCCATTTGGCAGGGAAGTCAACAATTACAACATCAAGTTTTAAATTCTTACCTAGATAGGCTGCAAGTTGCACTACTAAACCCTTCACACAACCAACAATCGGCACTTCCCTTGAATCCATGGCTATACACTTCCCATATGCTACTGTCACTTTGATATCCAACTCATTCATGACTTCTAGAGGCATAACATTACATGATGCACCGGAATCAAACATGCAATTATGAAGCAACCTATCTTTTATGAGCAAAGTTGTGAAAAATGGATTGACATTCAATTGGGAATCAACCAAGGATGTCCCCAAATATACTTCAGGTGCTTGTCTAAGATCTTCCATTGGTGGTGGTGTTTCAAGGACAACAATGTTTTGAAGAGGAGTCTCAACAATATTTACATTTCTACTTGGGGTAATCTTTTCTTCTTTCAATCCCAAGTACTCAAATGCTCTCTTCTTATGCTCAGGAATTCTAAGCAATTCAATAATTGGAACACTCACTTTAATTTGGCTCAAAACATGGGCTATATCATATGGAATATTATTTGGTAAAACAGAAATGGAAGGGAAACAAGAAGGTTCATCAGATGGAGAAGTATTCTTGGCAGCCTGGGCATGAAGAGGACTGATATTTTTGCATGGGACATCGGGGTTCTTGAAATTGTTTCTTTTCTAGGATTGTCCTTGGGAATGCTTGTGAGAAAGGGTGTCTTTGGCTTGGCTTGAGGACCAGCTCCTCTAACAACTTTACTTCTAGTATTGTACTCTTTCTCTTGACCAACCACAACATTCATTAACAATTGTCTATCTTCCTCCGAAGGAATACCACCATCATACTTCTTGATCATTAAAGCCCTTAGATATTCAAAGTCATTATTAGGAATTTCAAAGGCCTGAACTACATCTACATCATGATCTTGAGGAAGAGAAAGAAATGGTACCCTCTTTATGTAATCCCAAAAGGTTACAGCAATTCTTGCACTTATCACATCTGTTGATGTTGCTGCTTGTTGTGAGCCTGAAGAGCTGCCCATCATACAAATTTCATCATCCATTTCATCTTCATTATCATCTTCAATAACTTGCTGGTCCATTTCACATGGAGGATGAGGAAGAAAACATCTATCACACCAATCCATATCAGCAATTTCTTGAACAACAAAGCAACCCTTGCAGTTAGAGGGTTAGGCACCACTCTATTTTCACGTGCTTGGGGTTGTCTATTTGCAGATCCAACAGGCCCTTTACCTCTATCATCTTGTCTTTGATCACCCCTAGGATGATTGCCAAATCTATCATGGTTTTGAGTTCTTTGCTGTCCTTGTGAACCTTGCCCAATTCCTTTCTCAGCCCGGGCTAATTTGTAAGAAATTTCTTTGATAGCCCCCCACAAACTCTCTTGACAACATCTTCTAAATTAACACCCTTGCTAGCTTGAGGCTTCTTAGGGTTTATCAACTTCACAACATCCCTCTTAAGTGGTTTACCAATAGCTTTAATATTATTTTCAATTTGAAGTGCCATGGTGAAAGCTTGCCTCAAGTTTGTAGGATTATTGTCTCTCAAGTAATAAGCTGCCTTTTATCAAATGCATCTACATATTTGATCAAGCAAGATTCATCACAAAGCCTCAAAATGATAGGAATCCTTCTCAATGTTTTATTGAATCTTGTATTGAAGTCATAGAATGTCTCATTCGGGTTCTTCTTGATATTTTCAAACTCAGACAAAAGAAATCTAGGATCAGTCTTGTCACCATACTACAATCTAAATGTATTTTTCATCTCAGTCCATGAATCAATAGAGTTATCAGGTAGAGCCTTGTACCAATCCCTAGCATCTTCTTCAAGTGTATGGATAAACAACTTGATATACACATCCTCAAATTCTATCTCAAAATATTCCATCATATTATCAAACAGTTTGAGATGTTGATCACCAGTAATGGCATTGTTACCTTGGAATTTTGGTAACCTATTTCTCACATCTTGTGGGATAAAGCATTTGGATAACCATCCATTCCTCCAAAATTTATAGGACCAAATTAAATTAATTTAATTGTGGGATAGCATTTGGATTTTTGCATGGATGGATGAATTAAATTAATTTAACTAAAAAATTAATTCAATTCGATAATTGGATCAAGTGATATGGTGATGGGACATGTTTCTATTGATGAATGTATTGTCATGAAACTGAGCATGGCATACATGACTCTAAAAATTTGGCCAAAGTAGTGTATGGTAGTACACTGTCAGGATGCACCTAGTTCTAACATAAGTGTGTGATGTCAGATGTGATTCAATTGATTGAAATCCTAGTAGACACTTAGAACAACACTTGTAAATCAAGGCGAGAAGGGCACTACTGGTATACTTTGTATACTGACTCGACGAGTTTTCTATGGGGATCGAGTAGGATCTAGTTGACCCATAATCTTGCACATGCTTTATTGATTTTTATTTGAATAATTGTAATTATATCATGTTGGATTTAAATGTTAGATGTACATTTACACCATTGAAGGCATATGAATTTAAATGTGGGGTATTTAAATCAGTGAAGTATGAAAGCTAATCTAAAATTTAAATTAACAAAAGATGATATAATTCAACAGGGCTATAAATGATGCTAATCATTACATTATATGAAAATTTAAGGAATTTATAACTCATGTGATATAATTTAATCTGTGCTGTTAAATTCATTCAAGGCCTTAACTCTAATTAAGGATTTAAAAAAGTCCCTAGTTGGGAAATGTAATAAAGAGGTTGATACATAAGCACTTCTTATCTCCTAGCTCTCTTTTGATCCACCCACCTTAAATTTTTGTTAAGTTTCTTTACTATATTCACATATTCACTTTGTCCTTGTCACCTCCTTATCACCACTCTAACCACCTAATAATTCTCTTGTTCACTTCCACAATACACTCTCCTCAAACTCCTAATGCTCTTTACAAGTTTCTTAATGGATCACAGACAGCCTTATCTTTTCATTGTCTAGGACTCCACCAAGACTTCAAAAGACTTCAATACATGTACGCCATATTTTAAACATGTTTATTTACCAATTTTCTTTAGGTCTTCCTTCTAAAACAACTAAGTAATCTCTTAGGGCATGACTATCATAGTTTACCTATGAGATTGTACATTTGGATTCCTTCTTTCTTACATACATAGTGCACATGGAAAATGGATTTTATGCCTCTAAAATACCACAAAATCCAATATTACACTATTTAAGGATTCTATAGATTCTTCAAGGCATGGATTATGACTATTTCTCTAAGAATGCTTCCAACAAGCCCTCTAAATTGGGTAATATAATGTCATGTCTGAGTTTTAGTAAATTTTAAACTAATAATCTCTCATTCCCTTGTTTGACACTTATTGATCTCCTTATCTCACCCTAATCTCATTAATTTTCCATTTTCATTAGGTTTCAAATATTATTTCCATCAACATACAATATTATTTCTCTCTAAAGCCCCGTGGACCAGGGGTATGTAGGTATCGATAGATTCTTGTTTACTTTCTCCCTATTTGGATTCTAATAACCTTATTGATGATTTCACAAGAATTTGCAGACCTTATTGGCACTTTTCCATCCTTCAAACTCTATGAAAAAGGTTATGCTTTCTTATTCAAAAATCTCAATGACTATCAACTCATAATACATAATTTTTA
Organism: Taxus wallichiana var. yunnanensis; assembly: GCA_018340775.1. NCBI lineage: Eukaryota > Viridiplantae > Streptophyta > Pinopsida > Cupressales > Taxaceae > Taxus > Taxus wallichiana. The sequence goes on from CM031244.1 coordinate 80,667,569, forward strand.
AATTCTTGTAACTTATTTGTAAGAGAATTACCATAATAAATTTTATAAATATAGTCTTTTCTAAGGTTTTCAAAAATATTTCTACATGATTTCATTCATTCACTACACAAAACCTTTATTCCTATTTAATGATTCAAATATAGTCTTACTTCATGAACATACACAATCCTAATCCTTGTATTAATTGTCTTATTTTTTATTCTCACCCCCACATATTTCTTCGTGCTCTTATTAGGTCTAAAAATCTTCATATACATGTAGGAACATTCATACACCTCATTCAAGTGAGAATAATTCAAAAATATTGAAATTCAATCTCAATATTGTAATAGATCTAAAAGAACACAATTTTCCTCAAACTACGAATCCTTTATTTGATAAAGCATTGAACTTTAAAAAGCTTCATGAGCCTTGAGGCTCTATTATAGAGATGTTCCTCCCTCAAAATATCTCTAACAACATCTCATCCTTCTTCCCCATTCGAATACATTTTTCTTTTATGAGGAGAAGAGGTAGTTAGGTTGGGAAACAACTAACTCACCTATGTTAGGACTACCTAGGTGGGTTTAGGCTCTAGTTAGGATCAAGTAGATAATTTTATAAGTGCATACATGATTTATGACCCCTAATTACACCTCTATTGAACCTATACTATCCCCTAGGTATATATTACATTATAAGACTATTTGAATATTTGAAATGTGGTTTTGGAGGGAAACCTCCAAAGACCACTTATTACAAAGCAAAGGAGTCAAAATGGACTTGACACACCTCAAGGAAAACTAAATGGACTCTTAAACACCATAATAAACTATGAAAGCCAAAATTAGATATGTACAAGTGATGGTCCTACATTACAATGTTGGGATACATAATTTGTTAAGAATGGGCTTCTTATTGATGCAAAATAAATCGTTGTAATTTTACAACTAGAAACCCCAAAAATACAAAGGGGATGTGTGTGTGTTCCTTTAACACTCTAGTATTACCAAAACTTCAAATGAGGATATGCCAAAATATTCAAAAATTTAAAAATGTTATTGATGAAACAAGGACTTTTTTAGAGGGACATAGAACAAAAGGTATTTGAAGGTTTGAAGGAGCATCTATCTTGTGTGCTAATATTATGGTCAAGTGATGGAACCATGAACTCACCGAGGATAACGTGAGTTGCAAACTTTGATGATGAAACCTCAAATACATAACATCTTACTAAAATTATACTGATTAATTTAACAAAGAGCACATGTATGATGGATTTAAGGCATGGAAAAAGCATGTCAAATATCATGGCATGACCTTTATATAAGGAATAAGACCATGAATATGGGCATGCAATTATTTCTCTTTGAGTCAAATTTTATGCTACACCTAGTGAAATTTAAGACACACTAGTTGGGTCCATATAAAATATATTCAATCTATTCTAATGCAAAATGAACATTGAAGGAATTGAATTGGGAATGTTTACTAGGTCACTTCAATGGGAATAGGTTAAAACCCTACTTCCAGTGAAGATCCCATTTGTAATTAAATAAGGTATGTGACATTAGAATATATGTTATTTAAATATCTAGACTAGTTTCTTCTACGTACTTATGATAGTTTTCTTTCATGTATTCCCTTATATTGTAATAAGTGCATATATTTCATGCAAGAACCTAATCCATATGTTATAATTAAAACACATCTCAAAATTATGGAAAAATATGGGTTTATTCCTAAAAATAACTCTCTTTATTCTTATTAGTCATTTATATGATTACATATAACATGCGAAGGAATGCACAAAAATTTCGGTGTGGAAAAATATTTATGAAATTGAGGAAAATAATGATAAGATAAGGTTTGAAAAATTACACACACTGGAAGAAGGAAAATAAGGGATTTTATACATAATCACGAGCTAGTAAAATAGAGAATTAAAATAGTGTGTGATATGCAAGGAAATTTTTAAAGTATGCACACGATAATGTGACAACATACTTGGATGGGAGTTTGAAAATATTTTGGAAATAAAGATAGTGCAATCGGTGTGAATGAATCAATGAGGCGCAATAGAATATGGTATATAGGAAAAACTTGACTAAAGGAAGTGAGAGTGAAAATGGAAGTGGAAAAGGTAAGGTGTTTGTAAGAAATATATGAGGCAAGCAAGAATGTAAGAAAGAGGAATGTACACAAGAGAATGCAACATATCCTAGAAACATAAGCTACGTATCACAACTAGAGGTATGGAAAAAACAACATATATCCTCAAAACGCGTAGTGTAAACCTACAAGTGTATAAGTCATTTATGGAAAGTTTGAAATGTAGAAAAAGGTAAATGAAAAACTACAAAAGAAAGAGGTCTTGACCTGTTTAAATAGGTAGATAAAGCATTACTTTGTTGGTGTAGGATATTATTTATTCCATTTATTTAGATTATTCCTACACATATATTCTATCTTGCTCAAGTGTTCTTTAGTCTTCTGAAGTTAATCGCCACCTTTATTATCTAAGTGGTTATTACATTCTGTTTTGGAATTATTCTCCACTAGTCTAATGGTAGTTATATCCATGATTCTAGGTGGAACTTACATTTATTCATCCTATATATAAAACATATTGTAAATCTATTTCATATGTTGAATACAAGCTATGAATTATTCTCATTTTGGTCTCTCTCAACAATTTTTTCATCTCATTACCTTTCCTTCTTGAACCATGCATTCGGTTGATCTATAGATCCTAATAAATACTCCAATATAGTATCATAGCCCTATTTGTTTTGTTTTTAGTTCCCTCATATGTGAATGGGTATCTAAAAAGGTACCTTCTTTTAGAACCCATATTGAGAATCGTTATGTGTCTTCATTTGTAAAATATTTATTCCTTTGCATATTTGTGCCAACCTTACTCATATTATTTTTGTGCCTATCAATTTATGCCAACACAATGGTTTTAAAGATAATCTTGTGTAATATTTATTCATGTTGAGTTTACTAATTGAAGGAAATATTGGATAAAATGTACATTGTGGAGATCCTTTATCAACACTTCAACCATCTCTCGGAATTTAGGGGTGATTGATAAACATGTCCTCGAGTTCTTCTTAAGTTTTCTTCCCATTTTATGTTCATGAGATTTGTAGGAAATGGGGTGGCTACAATAATTTATAGCTTTTAGTCAGGATTATTAGTCCTCATGACTTCTTTTTCTCTCTCTTTTTTTTGAGGGGGAGTTTTTCCTTTGGGTTTTATCCTTTTGTCTATCTTATGAGAGATTGATTTATACCTAGTTACCTCATCAAGCCTAGTTGTTAGGACACAATTTATATTTACCCACCTAAGTATTTCTTAAGGGGAGTATTAGTGTAGGTTATTATCTATCATTTTAATTATTTATTAGGATAATTATTACACTTGGCCTATACCTTCACTTTTAAGTTATTTTCCTTAGGTGTAATAGTCATGTAGATTTAGTTGGTTAGTCTTGTGGAGTTAGCCTACTAGTCTTGTGGAGTCACTTAAGTGCCAATATTAGTTAGTGGGATTTTTATGCCTATTATTAGGATTCTTCACCACTATTCTAGGTGGTAGTTACACATCCTTCCTCCTATATGTACATCCTGATTATTGAGCTAATCTATGGCATTGTGTTGAGTTGGAACCAGCTACATGTATTGTAATTATGTCATTTGTTGTTCATAATTTACACTTTGTGTATGCTTGCATATTTGTTCCATTGTGCAATCCACATCTTGAATTTTCAATTCTAATGCATTCTCTCGATAATTACGAGGGTGGGAAATAAAGTTAGTATGGGGTGATGTTGGGACGCTAAATTCTTATATCCATTTATCGAATAAGTCCCATATTGGGAAATATTCTTTATTTTTTAGAATAAGGGTAAAGTGAGGGTTTTAGAAGGTCCCACAACATTTTACAAAAATCCCAACTGGCTAAATAAAATAATGAAAATTACAATAAAGATACCCGTGAGAATTCCAAAAAAACAAAAACCGAACAAAATGAAACAAACTAAATAAAAGCATAGTGAAAGTACTAAAGATCATAGGAGCTTCTTAAGCTCTTTAACAATATTCTTAGTGTGGATAGAACTAGATTCTTCGACAATAGATCAACAAATGTGATAATTTCATATCAGTATTTTATGATAGCGATTTGTGGTATTGTCAAGTGTAAGCTTCTCAAGCCTTCAAGAAAATGAAATATCTTTGGAGTTTAGCTAGGATAGAAGACACAAGATCCAATTGGCTTTCCTTAGGTGAGTATTATCATCATTGGAAATTACATCATTATTCCTCAAGTTTCTTCCATCTTGGGTATATTCAACTTTAGGATGAGATTCAATTAGCATATCATGGTGAATAATATCACTATCGACCATTTTAACTTCATCGAGTCCCTGTTTGAATAGTCGGCCCTTAACGAGCAGCTCCTCTTCCATGTTCGCAGCCCAAAATCAAGGGATTCTAGATACAATGTAGCTAACCCCATAAGAGATTCCGAGAGAATGAGATCCAAGCTAGAAACCGGGAGGTAACAAGAACCAGAAGATCAATAACATGGAAGTTGACACATGAATAACCTAGAGAAAGTGGTAGGGAGATGGTGACATCAGTAGAAATGTCACCTTCGAAGGAAGAACCCACAATGGAAAACTTAGAATCAAAATCAAATAAAACTTGCAGATGATGACATTGACAGGAGGTGGGGTGAGAAGTAGGGATGGAAGCGGAGATGAGGTGGGAGTGTGGTAGAACTTTTCAGATTTGATAGGAAAATGAACAAGCTCTGCAGGGGAAGAGACATATTGAAAGAGGAGATAGAGAAGACATTGATGGAGAATGGAGATTTCTCCCTCCCGAGCCAGATTGATAGATTGTTCCAAAGAGTGGTATAAAAAGGTAGAAATATTGATTCTTTTTCCCTAATTCAGGTGGGAAAGGATGAAAATATGGGGCCTAAAAACCATCTTGTAGCGTCATCACAATAGTAAAGTATCTTATATAAACTTCAACCACTCTATACCATGGGGGATGTAGGGACTCCCACACATAGCCTGAGAGATATTTGGTTAGATTGTCACCCTTGTTGATGAAGTCCTGGAGCTCCACTTTTAAAGACCTCTTGAAGTAAACCGCCCTAGAAGCCGGCAAGCTAGTCACAAAGGCTATGTCGTTAGTAGAAATGGTGAAGAAGGTGTTACCAATTTGAACTTGACCCCTTGACCAGGTAGGCAAGACCCCATAAGAGACAGTAGCTGAATAACCTAAAATTATTTCCAAGAAATTAGTGATTTCATTGTCTTTCAAAATATTCCAAACTTCTTCATCATCCTGCAATTCAGCACAAGAGACTGGTTCGATTCTTTTGAGCTGACCACCCATGTTAATAATTCGTGGCAAAACACAGAGGTGAGATGCCTTGAATTGAATTTAAATAGCTCATTTAATTTTTGCGAGGGTTCCACGTCAAGTGTCCATTTGTCCTTGTCATGATTACAATGTAAAAAGGTGCATCTGAAAACAAGATCCACCCGAGTGGTATAACTCTCATCGTACGTGCCAAGGTCCTTAGAGTGTCACATCATCATAATGGGGTAATTATGTCCACTACCATCGTAAGGTGTGGAATCCTTATTTCTAATTCTACTAACATCAGGAGTAATATAAAACCACCACAGGAAATTAACTAGCAAAAGAACAGTCATTATGAGTAATTTGAAGGAGGTCATTGAGAAAATTTCCTAACCAAGTTTGTTGATTGTCAAGGAGGACACCAATATTAGCCATGTAATCCACCACCCTATTTCCCTCCCTGTAAACATGTTGGAACCAGATTTTATGAAAATTACTTTGAAGGATGTGAATGTTAGCAATAATATTCTTGATAGTCCATTGGCCTGGGTCTTCTGAATTTAGGAGATTTATAATATTGAGAGAATCACTTTCAATAATTAATGGTCCATTTCCAATTTTTAGAGTAAGCTCAAGCCCCTTAAGAATCACTAAAGCTTCAGCGTAGTGATCGGTCCCCACACAAAAACTAGTAGTCGTAGCTACCAGGAGGTCCCCCTTGTTATTACTGGAGAGAATCGACCCCCACCGCACCTCCCAAGATTTCCTTTAGAGGCACCATCTATGTTTATCTTAATCCATCCAGGGGGGAGGGAGCCAATGAACTTCAGAGTGAGCCAAGGTTGAGGGTTTAGCCTTAAGTTGAATTGCAATCTGCTGACACCACTCCTTGTTGTCACAAAACTAGATTTTTGCTGATATTTCTTCTAAAGGAAACTGTTAAGATTATCTTGGAAGAGTATAGCAATACAATTTACAACTTGCGTAGGGTCCATGCTTTGCTCTTTGAATATTCTCTTATTTCTTTCCTTTCATATACCCCAGAGGCCATGCGGAAGGATAATCTTCCAAGTGAGAGAGAGGGTCAGGTACGAAAAGGGGGAACACCATTGATTGAGGGCATCTTGAAGGGATTCAAGGAAAATCCAAGCAACTCCCAAATGAGTTAGGAACCAATTCCAGATATCTTGGGAGAAAGGACAGTGAAGGAGGAGATGAGAGGAGGACTCCAAAGCTTTACAACAGAGAACACAACGAGTAGGAAGAGAGAAGCCTCTTATTTTTAGGTTTTCCCCGAAAGGAAAGCATTCTTGAATGAGAGCCATGAAAAAATATTGTTTTAGGAATGATTTCTTTGGGCCAAATGTTGTTGAGAGGAGGGCCAGAGCTAGTCCGAGGCTTGGAATCATAGGTGGATTTAACATTAAAAGAACTAGAAGAGGAGAGGGGCCAAATATGATCATCAGTAGGTAAAGAGAAAGGTATATAATATGATGAGAGGGAAGTTCTCAACTGTTTCAAATAAAGACTTTGAGCTTCACTGATACCTATCCAAGTCGGGATATACCAAGAGGGAATTGAATTCTTCGATCTCCAAGTAACCGTTAACTTTCTTGCCATGATGATTAATGAGGGGTCTTTTGATAACATCCCAAATAGGGTCAAGGAAAAGAGGTTTTTCTCCAATCCACCAATCCAACCAGAATTCAATTTGTCTGCCATTTCCCATCCTCCATTTGGTGCCAAAGCACAAGAGAGGGAGAGAGCTAATGACCGAGTACTAGATGGAAGAACCATGAGGAGGAGAGGAGAGAAGGAAATATCCTGATTGAGTCAAATATTTGGATCTTAAAAGTTGCACCCAGTATGAGTTTCCATAAGCCACTTCCCAACCTATCTTAGCCAAGCAGGGATTCATTCATATCAGCTAAGAGTCTAATCCCAAGACCTCACAGTTTGGTTAGCTTACAAACTTCATTCCAAGAGACAAAATGGGTCCTCTTCTTATCTTCCGCACTTGACCAAGGGAATCTTTTTTGAATCCTCTCAATAGCATTAATCAATGAAGAGGGCATTTTGAGTAATGACATGAAATAAATTAGCAAACTAATTAAAGTTTTTCTTCTTGACTTAGAAGAGCTCCCTTCCAAGAAGCCAACTTTTTATGGTATCTTTCAATGATTGGGTTCCATAGAATTTTAATTTGCTTTCCCTCAAAAAAAAGGAATGCCCGGATAAGAGGAAGGTAAGTCCACAATTTTGCAACCAAATATATCAGCAATCCACCTTTGAGTTTGAGGAGAGGTGTTTAAAAAGGATATGTTGATTTTATTGAAGTTGATCATTTTTGAGAGGTAGATTGAAAATTTTCTAATATTTCTTTAATATCTCTTTCCTCGATCACAAAAACAACACTCGAGAGAAGGGTGTCATCTCGCAAACTAGATGTGAGTAGCAGTAGGGGAGAAAGTGGTGATTTTGATACAAGATATAGTAGATTGTCTCTTGGCTACCTCTAAATCTCTACCGAGGATGTCCGCCATTAATAGAGAAAGAGGAAGGGTGACAGAGGGTCACCTTGCCTTATACCTATGTTATTTTTGAAGAAGCCACGGAATGTCATTTATGAGGATAGAAAAAAAGGGGAGGCAATGCAAGATAAAATCTAGCTGCACCATTTGCTATCAAAACCATAACTTCTCAACACCCAAATGAGAAAAGTCCAGCTGACTCTATCAAACGCTTTTTTCATATCTAATTTAAGAATCATCCTAGCTAACTTTTCTTATTGGGCTGAGTGAATGGCTTCATGAACTGTAATAATACCACCCTGGATAAGATGACCATTGATGAAACCATTTTTTTGCGTAGATATGAGGTCATTCATAAGAGATTTTACTCTAGTAGCCAAAATCTTGGTGATGATCTTATAAGAGGTATTCAGAGACCTGATTGGTCGGAAGTTAGCAACAAACTTAGAAATGAGAGATTTGGGGGCTAGAGAAATAAAATTGTATTTCATTTTTAAGAAGAGAATTTCTAATCTAAAATTCATTCACCACATTAAAAGGTATTACTTGATGACTTCCTAGAAAATTTGGAAAAAGGTAGGAGGGAATCCATCAAGGCCGTGGTCTTTATCTCCTTTCATAGTGAATAAATCTTTGCGAATTTCATCCATAGAGAAGGGTTTCATTAATTTTCCATTCATTTCATTAGAGACCAATTTTGGAATGTGTCAGCAACATCTTTGACATAGAATTTTCATTAGGGGTTCCTCAACCTGTAGGAGATTAGAATAAAAATAAACCAATTCATTAGAGATATCAAGATCAAAGGATAAAATATTACCTTCCGGGTTAGCAGCCTCTCTCGATTTTGTCTCTACTTTTGTGCTTGGATCTTTGTTATGTGGAAAAAATTTGTATTGTGATCCCCCTGATCAAACCAAAGAGCTCTTGATCTTTGTATCCAATATGCCTAATCTACTTTCAAGGTGTTATGATATTCACTAAGAATAGTGATTTCTTGTTTGTGAAGATGCTACGTTTACCATCCGCCTCAACATGTGTTGAGATGTTAGCAATTTCTGAGTCATATTTTGTTTACGTGGTTTGATGTTACCAAACACTTTGACCTTCCAAATCTTAAGTTTTTTTGATTTCCTTAAGCTTACTGGAGAACTTAAACATATCAGAGCCCTGAACTTTGATATCCCACCAACTCTTAATAAGAGGATCTAACTGGTTATTTTCAAGCCAGGCCAATTCAAATATGAAGGGTGGATTTTTATATTTATCTTGTTGTTAGCACAAAGCATCAGGGGGCTATGGTCTGAGGAAGATCTAGATAAAGTACCGAGAAAAAAATCAGGATAAAGTGAGATCCATCCAAAGATCCCATTGCCTTGTCAAGCCTACTTTGAATATGATTTCTTCCATTCTGCGGTTGGACCAAGTGAAGGAGGCTCCGTGAAGGTCCATATCTAAGAGTTCCTCACAACGTAAGAAGTCAGCTAGAGCTTCCATGATGGAGGGATTAGCAGGGGATCAGCCTTGGCTTTCAGAGGGGTAGAGAGTATAGTTGAAATCCCCCATGATAAGCACAGGGATATTGTCGCAACTTCTTATGAAAATAGAAATATCCTGCCAAAGTTTTTCATGACGAGTCTCCAGATTTGGAGCATAGACATTGATGGCGATCCAAGTAGAGTTTGATCCTAATTCTTGGAAGAGAAAGCATAAGAAATTAGGATGTTGTAAAAGATAATCACCCTTAATAATTTTAGGATCCCAAAGAGTGCATAAGCTGCCTGAGTTACCAGTCGAGTGTTGGGTCACAAAGAATGCAACAGGCCAAATTTTTGAGAGAGTGTCATCATTTTTAAGCTTAGTTTCCTGTAGCATAATAATATCTAGAGATTGGTTAAATTTCATATCCTTGAGGACCATCAATTTTTGTAGAGAGTTGAGACCTCTTATATTCCAAGAGATTATTTTCATTTTTGGATTTGGATTTTCTCCCCACAACCATGGGGATGGTACTTTGGGTTCCTTGAGCCACATTCAAAGATGATTCTTGTTGAAGCTTAATATTACTCGGAGTACATCCACACATTTTTATCGGTGCCTATATCATATTTCTTGCTAATTCTACGGGTCGATGAAGGTTATTACTGTCATCAAAGGTTTGAGTGGAAGGGGAGAGTGGAGAGTCAAAGAGAGGGAGGGAAGAAGGACTGGGGGAGAGGGATCCAACATGAGGAAGCTCCGAGGAGAGAATCAGAAGAGGGGGGAGGGTGAGAAATCCCCTGGTGGAGAGGGTAGGAGGTGGTGGAGAAGGGGAGGCGAGAATAAAATGAGAACTCGAAGCAAACCGCAGAAAAGGGAGCCAGAGAGGAAAGAAGGGGAAACAATAAAGATGAGGGGAGGGGGTCTTTATTCTATATTATTAATATTCTTTAGAGCACACAATTTTTTAGGAAAGAATAAAGATTTATGTGTAATATCTAGGGTAATATTGTGCACAAAGATAGAGCAAGAGGCTAAATTTAAACATGCGAATTTATAGAAAAAACAAGTATAAATAAAAAAATTGCATGGAAAAAATCTAGTAACGTCAAAAAATAGAAGGGGTAATGATAGAAAATACGCTCATGGGGAAACTTGCAAGAAAAAAATCAGGAAACACATGAGGAAAATAATCTTGGATTAAAAATAGAGATCATAAAGGTAGAGCTACAAATAAAGTAAGCAACGTATAAGGGCAAACATCTAGAAGTGGAAGAACTTTCATACACGTTAAAAAGTGAGGATATGAATACATGTGGAAAACATGCCACCCCTATTTAATAATTAGGTGTTATTGTTAGAACACAAGGGATTGATGTAGTTCTTGATCAACTAGTGTAAGGAAATTCCCCACTCTTATAAAAACCCCATGGGGATCACTCTAAAATTAACCGTGAGTTACACCATTAGGATGATTGTGAAGAGAATAATAATCATTGAGTTGAAACCATAGAAATGATTACTACTTGCTAGCTATGTTTTTTTATCAATATGGAGGATTATAATATGGAATAATTATGCGCATGGATATGTGTATATATTTTATCTTTCTTTTTCTTTAGTATCATTCCTTCATATATATTGTCTTGTGTAAACACTTAATTATTAACGTGTTAAACATGATGGGAACCTAGAATCTATCGTATCTCATATGAGTGAGCTAAGGTTTCTTTCCTTAGTGTGATAGGCCAACATGGGGAAATAATATATTTGATGTGCACTAGGGTACTAAAATTTCTACACACATATGTATAGGAAAACTAGACGTGTAACACCTTTCAAGAGTTTAGTCATGTATAGACATTTTCGAGATTATAAGAATTTATGAGAATGATTCCTATGAGGAATATACTATTTTGGACTTATTCAATTCGCTATGTGAGTGACTAAGAAAAGTGAATAGATAATTAATTCATGTAAGAGAGAAAAATAAATATCATCTAGGTTTGGAATGTACGCACAAGTCATGATCTAGGGATGAATCCAAGGTTGTCATATTCAAATAATAAATTTCTAAATTTAGGTGTCTAAACTTAGATATACCCCTCCCGAGAAAGAATACTCTAAGAAAACACAAGCTCAATATACGGTGAGCAATATACACAAGAAACCAATTTGGAAGACATGTCAACTTCCACAAAACAAAAGGCCCAAGATGAATGAATGTCCCTAAGGGAGGAAAATTCTTCTATGACTATAATGGGATATCATTTTTGGATTTTGGATCATCACAATGACCCTAATTTTTAGGTGCCCATGTCAATTAAGAAAGAGTGAAAAGAAGATGAGACATACCATTAGAGACATAGAACCCTCTACATATTAATGGATACTTTGGGGTTAGAAATAGTATAAGAATAGTGTTAGTGATCACATAAAATAACATATCGAATAGTGAAATTTTTAATCCCTTAGGCACCAACAAGACATGAAAAATAAGAATTAATAGTTGAACCCATAATGGCCTTCCGTGAATCTAAAATTCCAAAATTGCATGTTATTGAAGAAGAAGATGCCTTCATTGATTATGTATTTGTATGCCGAAAATAGAGTTAACTAAGTACACCTTGATGTATTAGTTGCCAAAGGAAAACATTGAAAGAACTAGTGGGTGCAATAAAGATAAATCCTTAAGATTTGGTAGTTAAGATGAAAGTGTTAGAAAAACATCAGGATGCATTTTTCGTCTTTATCAAAAATTCAAAAGGGTCGGTCAAGCTCATAACCTTCGTGTTCAATATTATTTTACATTATCAAGCATTTATCAACATAATATGGATAGAGAAGGGAAAAAAGCATAAGGATCTCAAGGCCAATATTTTCATGGTTGGAACCAAGGTCAAACATCAAAATAATAAGAACAAGGATGCAAAATGTAAGGAAAATATCACAAAATAACATAATGTTTTTAGAAATCCTTTCAAGGTGTCTTAATCAAGGTAATTGATAAGAAAGAGGAAATTCCTAAGTTGTATAAGATCTACCACCAAAATTTTCACCACATGTGGAATAAGGATGATGATGTGTCAATTAATGACCTCGTTATTATTAAGGCCTTGTTAAATGATATGTTAAGCATGGTTGATTAAGATGAAGCTCTTATTGGTTATTGGAATGATTTAACGAATGAACTCCAACAAAAATCCACAAAGTATTAGTGGTGCAACTTAAAGATCTAAAAGAGAGAAACATGAGCATAGAATTGTCTAAGGATAGATAAGAAAATTAGACTAGAGGGGCGACCCCATATTATTGCTAATTCTTGGAAAAGTTTGAGTGAGAGAAAATTAAATATAAACTAAAAAGGATTCATGTGAACATGGTATTGGAGAAAGAGTCATGTGTGCACATAACTTGCTTAAGAAGAAGTCGGTTTGATCCTATAAGACACTTACAAATATCATAGTCATGATAATGGATCTAATGATGAGATAGGAATGTTCAAGTAAGCATTTTTGTGAAACAAGTGTAAGGGGCATATGATTGTATATTGTATTTATAGAAATAAGATACTTTTAGGGTTATGATTTTGTATTTGTAAGGCATTGTTGCAAGGTGCCAATATAAAACTCCTCCCCCAACCTAGTAAGAGAGGATATCATTGAGTGGAAAATTGATGATTGATAGATAATCTTACAGGAGGCTTGAAATACATGCTCTAAATTTTCTATGTAAGTAATTGGATGGATATTATGATAAATATAGTGTTTTGGATGGTGTATTCTAATGTTGCATGTTTGGCATCCATGTTTAGTGGTGATCTTCATTGATACTTCATGACAGTAACCATATCTAATGCTTTAGTTATAATTTAGCATTATGCATATGTGTGTAGATACATAACCTAATTAATTTAGTAACACCCTCATTTTCCATCCTAGAATAGAACTTGTTCTCTCATTATACCTTGAGTTAACGCTTAAGAACCTAACTTAATTATTTTATTTTTATGGAGAATTAGATGTCCAACAATATTTTCTAAGTCCCTGTTTTCATTCAAAAAAACTAAAATTTCAAATATTTATTGTAATATTTTCTTCCAAATTACATTAAGAAATAAATAACTCTAACGTTATAAACTTTGTTTAATCCTTCTTCTAGTATAAAAATACCCCCACACACACTATATATATAACACTTGTAATTACTTTTATATTATATTGTTAACATTGTTCAATACACAAATAAATTTAAAAAAGGTGATATGGTTGGCATTGACATATTTAATTAATGAAAGTTGTTACATATCCATCCAAAAAGATACTATATTACACTAAAAGATTTTCCGAGCAAGACTTTGTAGGGAAGTTTAGTAGAATATGGAGAAACAAATAGTCCTTCGAACCAAGAGGATAGAAAAGAAGTCCGATACCTCAAAAAGGAAGATAAAGTTTATTTGTTACCAAAGCTCTCAACCTTTGCACAATTTACCGTTCTATTAATTATTCCCTTGCCGACATACACTAAGGAAGGTATGCATTTTTGGGTCATGATTCTCAAGAAAAGGGACCTTTTCTTCTTCCTTCACCAAAAGAATAGGTCTCATTAAAGCAATGATTTGCCCAATGGGAAAAAGTTAATTTTTATCCATGATTTTCTTAATTAAATTGAGATCATGATCCAAATATTATTGTGTGAGATAAGCGAATATCTTTCTTTTTACTATTTAAATTCTATTTTATTGTCATAAAAGCATTTGGCTGTCCATGATTAGTCATTTTCTCTTTAAAAGGACATTTGGCATTATAGACCAATTCAAAGGACGAAATTTGAAGTATGAATTAAGAAGTAAATAAATATTCCAAAAGTTCACACAATTTAGGAGTGGGGTCGTTATAACAATGTTTTTTCTTATTTTGTTAGTGGAAGGAAAAGACATATCTTCTTTTGTTTGACTCGTTTCCTATGGTCAGGCTTATGGTCAGGCTTTAATATGTTGTATGTGGAAAATTGAAATCATGGAAATCTTGATGGGTCCTCAGAAAAGGATATGAGTTAGGTACCCCTCCACGTTGGAAATGACTTTCATAAACAATTGCTTCTGTTAAAACTTATAAGGGGTTAAAACTTTAAATTTTATGAATAATTGTTTTGTAAGGGTTTAAATGGTCATTGATTTATTCTTGAACTTGCTTCTGTGTGACAATTTTCTTGATGGGTATATTTTTGTGTGGTTTATTAAGAGAGATTAATTGTTTTTTTATTATTGTTAATCAATTCACAAAAAGACTAAGGTTAGAGATTGAGATTTCTCTTAAATTTGGTATGAGATTTGTTAATTACTATAGATTTTATGTGTTTGTGTGTTTGTTGATTGTAAATTTAAATTAAGTTTTTCTTGACATGTGTTGTTTGTGTTGTTTGATTTTTAAATGTTTTTCTCGTGATGTATACAGATTATTGACATTTTCAACTTGTAGTGTGCACGTCTTTCAACACTTTCTACTTTGCATTCTTTCTCGTCGTTTTATGTTTCACTTGTCAACTCATTAGTCTTTTATGTTTGACCTTGTCTACTTTCATTTCACCATGTTTCTCTCTTTCCCTTTGTCATTTTTGTGTCCTTACTTTCTTCTTATAGGCTAGATCATATAACCAATCAACTCATAACACCCAAAGACAAATAAAACAATTATTTGTTTTCCCTAAATGACATATAATGCTTCAAGAATATCAAAAACATTGTTTCCCACATTTTTGGATTTTTCCAGCTCCGTATTATATTAGATTTTTCATGTTGTTTCTATACTCTGTATGGAAATATGGTCATTTGTATTGTGGGTCTTTTGGACCCTAGACTAAATTTCCTCGTATTTTGTATCCTTTTTGTCATAATTTCCATCTCTTGTGTGTTAATTTGTGTGTGTATGTGATCTTAATTTTGATTCAAAAAGTCTATAAATACATATGTACATAAATGTATTTAGGAATACAATACGGTCATTAAACAAATGTATATCAAGTTGTAAGAGAATATAATATATTCTATTTCAAAATCATTTTCATGCCAAGAGAAGAATTTATGAATTTAGCAAGCATCTAACATTTTCTATTTTATTGCATCCATTAAAAAGATAAGGGTTCAAGCATTTTCATACACCAATTTTCTTTCTCACTTGCATCAAGTGTTGATTTCATGGCGTTTTTCTCAAAGGGGTATAATTGAGATAGGACCCAAAATTTGGACCCCCATTTATCATTTTGTAGTGTGTTAATATTGGATTAGGGCTTAGAGCAAGGGGAATAGCTTCCCAATGACCATTAGTAAAAAATAGAAAAGTGGATGATGTCTAAGACTATCATAAACAATTGATCATATTCATCAAACAAGTTTTGCACTTAAAAGAGCGTCAACTTTTTACTCAATATGGAACTAGTCGACGTTTCCATGCTTATTACAAATATAGTTGGGCTAACCACATAGTTTAAGAAATTCTAGGTTCGATTTCTCTTATTTCTTAACCTATTTCATGGTGTTTTCCACTTATTACTATCTCCAAATTCACCACTTTGAATATTATCCTATGAACCCCAAATATATAGTCTTTCCAAACACTTTAAAATTATTTCATTATTTCCTATTTCTCAAAATTCTAATATTTTGCAATTACATTTTTTGAATTACATCTATTTAGATTTGAATATAATGTGTTATGATTGACATTGTTTATTAGTAGTGCACCCCCACTTTTCATATCTACATTTTGGTGAACTTACATTGTTGTGCATATGTATATCCTTCTAGTGTTAGATATTTCTTTTGTTAGGATAGATTTGATTGTTTAAGGCTTGTATTTTTCCATGGTATATTTGTTTATCCCTTATGTAGGATTCCTCCTAGGGATTTTCTTAGAGATAACTATTGTACCCTAATCATCGTTGTTTCATGTTTTCATTTATGTTTACATTATCTATAAACATGGATAAGGATATTTTAGATGTAATGTTATTATACTTTTATTTTTAATGTTTCTTTTTCAACACATATTTCTATCATGAGTATGGTATTTTTTACCATGTTATAATTATATAAGTTGTATGTATTCATAGTTAGAGTACTATGTCTAATGTCATTTCATAGATTTATATTTATTTTATGGACATGAGATAATTATATGCATTGATGGTATACCACTCATATATATTAGTTCCCTTACAAATAAGGAATCCATTGTGCCTCCGGTGATGTATCATATGTTTCCCATCAGATGATGGAAACCTATGGGGTAAACCATGCCAAAAAAATAAAGGCTAGAGAAAATAATGTTATAGTCCTTCCCCCTATTTCTAAAACTCATGGGTGTAAATTAAATCAAAACCTTCCCAATTTCCCAATATTAGGTTTCATATAAAAAATATTAAGATAGCATAGATAAAATATAAAATATTGATGCTAGGATTATATCCTTGAGTTACTTACTAAATTTAATGTGTACATGAATAATCTTTTCAAATTCCTATAAAATAAATGACACTACCAAGTTATATTGAACCTTATCACTTTACTTTTACAATTTAATCCTTGATTGATAATGAAAAAATTATTATCTTTGAGAAATTTGAAGCTCCTTTAATATATATTGATCGACATATTCTCTTTTGAAATTAATTTGTACTCAATGGCATATGGATCAAAATGGTTCTCTTGATTATGGTCTAGGATTTAACATTTGTATAAGTCCTTTATGGAACAATCAGTTATTTATATGCATCCCCTTTCTAAATTTGGTATTATCATTAAGGGGATTGACTACCGGCATAGAAATGATATTAGAGAAGTATCATTTAATATATAAATCGTATAAAAACTATCTCCACAGATCGTCAAGTTATATCTAGAAAGATGAGATAAAAAAAGTCTTTAGAGACATCAAGGAAATCATTTATAAGTGTCATACAGATAATGTGTCATTTAGAGTTTACGTTTAATTATTTAGACTCGATATCTCTTTATGCCTCACTTTAATAAAAATAAACCAAATCTACTAGCACCTCAAGGAATTATTCTAAAAGACTAGATAGAAAATTTTTAATTTGGTGAATGTAGTAATACTCAAGAGTATATTTAAGAGAATTATTAGTACATGGAAGATAAGTTGGTTACACTTGGTTTTAAACCATCATAGCTTGGGAATATGTATATGATATACATGTATTTGACATTATATACCTTTATCTCATCCCTCAATAGTATGGAATGCCACATTTTGATCTAATAAGTAAAAAGAGATCATATGTGAAGACAAGGGAAAAGAACCGATACATGATGATTTTTATGTCATTAATAGTAATGATAAAAGTAATAGTCTTATTTAAACATATTTAAACAAGTACAAAATTAAATTCAAATGTGCACAAAATATTGGTTTTAAGGGAAATGGAATTACAAAATATAAAACAATTTATAATTTATCCCATTACTCTACATGTTTATCCATAGAAACAAGGAATTAATTATAATGATGATGATAAGTTACATAAATATGCCAAGTGTATACACATGAATTATAAGGCATGTGATAGTACTATTAGTATACCTCATCCTATGAAAAAAAAATGTATTGGTGTTCTCAAATAATCCTAACATTTTCAATGGTCAATATTCGTAAGACAATACCAATTGATGTTCATTTTAAGATATCTACAGAATTCATCCTAAAGAAATGGAGAATACAATATATGCCTCAAAATATTTCACTTTTAGTCCTACTTCGTATTCATTTCTCAATGCAAATGAACATTTATATAGGGTCACCAACACCGCAAAATTCCAATACAAGTCAACACATAAATGTTGTGATCCAAATATTTTTCATCCTTTATTTTCTAGATGTATGATGTATTTGAGAATTACTCTCTATGTTATGATGTGCTTTGTTTTATTCATCATTCTTATATACACATTATGTTTATAATTTATGTATACTTCTTTTTATATATTGTATTAAATTTATTTTTCATGTGCATGTTATTAAGGTATTGGTTGAGATATTCATGACATGGATGTAAAAATTTCATATATGAGTCCCATTCATAGTAAGTTTGGGGAAAATTCCATGGTCTATCTTGGGACATCTTCACGAACCATCTCATGTACTATATTTACCTCATTCACAACACGGTGATTTAGTATGCCTTGCAGATGCAATTTATGCTATCATATGTTTATTAACCTCATATTGATATTATTTATTCATAACTGAATACGTACCCCTATGTGTTAGGAGTAAATTCATGTTCCTTTTAAATTCTATGTTCTTGATGTGGTTGCCATCATATTATAGGCCTTCACTATGCTTCATATATGCCTTATATTATTTATTAGCATGTTTTCTCTTTGTTTAGTGTGTTTACTTGCTTATTTGGTGTCTACTCTCTTTTTGGTGTGTTTTCTCATTTTACTCTTGTTTTATCCTCAATAAATTTTCTTGAGTGTCTTTCTTCTTCTTGTTACTCACATGAGCTATATCCATTATTATATATACTTATATACAACTAGTTTGCTTTTTTTATTTGATGTTCTTTCTCCATGAGTAGTGTTTATGAGATGTAGTTATCTATAATTTATTATATGTGTGACATATTTTATATCATGTGTAGCCTTATTATTTGCATCAAGATTAATTTTTATTCCATGATGTGTATTCGCCAATGTATATGTTTTTTTAATATCAAAACTAGATTAATCAATTAAGATATCATATTCAAATTTATGTTAAGATTCATAAGGGTAAACATAGAAATAGAGAAACCACAAAATCATAAATCAATCTATGAGATAATATTCAATCAACAATTTTTTTGAAAGTATAGTATAAAAAAATATGGTTAATGTTTAGGAATAATACATCATTTTTTGATGTATTTATATGTAATAATGATATAAAAATAGGTAAATGAGATTTGTAAAGTTTTGTAAACATGTATTTACATTTTGGGGATTTAGAAATGTGATCTAAATAATATCACCTGTGTTAGATAGCATTTCCCAATGATTTCATCATTGGGTATTTGAATGATCTGTAACTAAACTTTGGCACATGATGCACCTTTTTCTTTAGATCTTGGATCTATGACTAGATTTGTGTGATCATACTTATGCACCAAATGCCTTATCCTTCATATTGAAACCATCATTCCTCACTTTTTGACCTAAAAATGGGTTAGTGTGTGGGTGATTTAAGTATCCTCAACACCTCCCAAGATGGTTGTTTCCTACATAAAACTAATCTACATAGGCCTTAGACCCATGTAGTTTTCCCTTTTAGTAGGTGTGTGAGAATATGCTTAAATAATATAAATGTAAATCCATAATAAAATATATAATTAGAATAATATAGTTTTTATTATTTAATTTATTATAATTTTATTCATAACTAGTTTTAATAAAGTGCATGTGAATAATGTTCTCAATAGGTTGTATTATAGTAGTGTTATACTTACACTAGCTTGTTGACTCATTTAATGAGTTAACTTTTTATGTTCAATAAGGGAACTATACTTGTAATTATTTTCATTTTATCTTACTTAATTTTTGACACTTTTTGTAATGTTATTTTAATGTTGTATATAACTTATAATTCTATTTTTCAATATCTATAAATACTACATGATATTTTGATTATCGTAATCTTCTAATTTTTGTGTAGCTTTGTTAAAATATCTTATGTATTTTGTGAAATTATTATTTGGTATAAAAGTAGGCTTATTCTACCCAAATTTATATAGGTAGGTGTGTGTTTTCAAAGAGATTGAGGCATGTTTAGTGAAGCGTATAGTAAGAGAAAACCATAAGGAGGAGCCCTCACTTCCTCACTCTTAGTCATCCCTTACTCCTTATAGATAAATCACAAGGAAGATAAATCTGATGCAGATGTACTATAGATTTCCCAATCAAGTAACAAATAATCCTCATCCAAATAATTTTTTTATATTAACGTGGGTTGCCCATAATATGAGGGGAAGAAATGTTTTTTTTGTAAGGTTAGAACCTTCACCCACCAAGAAGCATGTTTCATCGATGATGACACTTCATAAAAATTCAAGGCAGGGGTAATATCATGTATCATCTTGGAAAGCATGATTATACTATCATAAGAGTCTTTTATATTCTCATACTCACTAGAAACCTTGTATTAATTAATAAGTGCTAGATCATGATTTGACATATGAATTTGATTGTCTAAGTGATAATAAAGTGTTCCTAATGAGAGATAGAAATTGTAAAATATGTAATTGTTTCTTGTGCATCGAAATAGATAACATGTTTCAAACTGAATTTTTACCATGAAATAATTTGAAAATCATTGTAAAGGATTAAAACTTGATAAATTCTTGGCATTCAGAGATATTCAAGTGCGTGCGTGTGTGTGTGTGTGTGTGTGTGTGTGTGTGTGTGTGTGTGTGTGTGTGTGTGTGTGTGTGTGTGTGTGTGTGTGTGTGTGTGTGTGTGTGTGTGTGTGTGTACATGTTTGTGTGAATAGTATTTCTTAATTAATAATTAAAATATGCATCATGTTATTACCCTAACCTAAATTCCAATAAGTAAAGAAGCCTCATCTTGTTACACTTTACTTTAAATTTTTGGGTTAAATCATTTGGTTAACTAGCTTTTGATCAAATTATCAACCCATTTTGGCTTAGGATTTCTATCCTAATTAGAATTTTTTTGCAAAATTCTAGTTTCCTTAGGATTTCCATATGTTACTTAGTGTGTGATCTCTTAACCTAGTCTAATATATTTTTATCTTTTGTGCTTTCATAGCTCACTTGACCCATGTTATGTTATTCTCTTGTAATAATAAATTAGTATATAGGTATCTAGTTGACATCTCTCTATGTGAGAAAATTTCCGATGATGTTGATAATTTTTCTACATATGAGTATGTCACTATCCCATAATTGTTGGGATGAAAAAATGACTAAGCATCAAGACAGGAAGGAACATGTGCGCACGTATGGAAGAAGAAGTAATGCATGTATGAGGAAAAAGTTTACACACTAGGCTGCATGTACAAGGATGATTAATTGAGGACTTATCCATTTTCCAGATCAAGCTAAAAATAAACTTGGAGTTTTCACCACGATAGATAAAAGAAGGATACTTTGGCGATAAATTATTGGCTATTTTTGGAGAAATCACATGCATGATTCTATCTATTAATATGATTAAGGCTGAATATTGATAGGAAATATATTGTTAGCAAATGTATTGCAAACCATGCATGTAAGTACGCATGGCTATTTTTGAGCACGCCTATCTTTAGGAAGTGCATGGGCGGTGAAGGGAAAGTCCCCACCCCTATAAATACTTGGCTTAGGAAGGTTTTTAGATATCATGTCATGTTCTATATGTTAGGTTATATTGCTCTATTATATTTACATGCATGGCTCTATAACCCTCATGTAATGCATTTTATGTATTCAACTTATGTGATGTAATAATTTTGTTATAATGGAATATGGTGGATGGATTATGATCATTGATATGTCCGAATATAGTGATTACCTAGTGTATTTGTTTGATCAGTCATGTTTCCTTATTATGTGTGTTTCCAATTGAATGTATGTAATGGTTTACTATAAATCAATGAGTACTTGGTTATATATCATCATGGATATGCATGCTAACATCTTTAAAAGAAAACTAAAGGGAGGGACCTAGTAGTTGTGTGCGCTTTGGGTGAGCATTCGTGTCTCATTGAATGAAGTACCATCGCGCATAACATTCAGATGAAATAAAATACTACATTTTGGTTCCATTTCTGAGACCTATTTTCAAACCTGTCTCTCGGGATTTTTCATACGAGATGGCATATCAGTTAACTCTAGAGAGCATTGAAATTTTGGTAGAAGACGGAAAAGATAAGTTTACACAAAGGTATAACAATGGACTTGATATCAATGCATGACGGTGGGTGGAAGATAATATTTATCATGAACTCTATGAGACGTTCTTCAACTTCTTTCCAGTAAAATTGTATGAGTTGTTAGTAGCTTATCATTAGGGAAATGTTACGGTCCAAGACCAAGAATTTAAATGCAAGAGAATTACCAAATTCATTTTGATGTGGATGTGGAGTGGACTAGAGTTGTAGATCGTTGGTGGGATGGAGTGTTGTATAATTATACATTGGAGTACATTATTTCTACATATTTGTGTCCTAAGGAGGATGAATTTTGGATCTTACGCGAGCCCAAAGGATCTTACTTATGCACCATACCTTTATCAATTAATATTTTTACTATAGAACTGGATTTAGAGAGCCTCCCTATGGCTAGCTAAACCCCCACCTTGTGCAAGAGAAGGATTAAGTGTGTAGAAATATGGAAAACTTGGAAACAAAAGGATAGAGGGAGGAAAGATGGATCAAGTTTAATGAAGCACGAGAGAGGGACATGGTATGTGCACGGAGATTGAGGGTAACTAGAGTGTAGGAAGATGATGGATAATGAAGGTTTTGAAGCTCTCGTGGAAGATGAGGAGCTACAAAATTAGGATTTCCCAACTATAGGAAAGTGTAGTAAATAATACCCTTGATTCCAATGAGAGCATGTCGGAGGAAAGAATGAGGACCGCATGACATGCATCCGATCCCACCTAGCCACCTAGCCTTTGCACATGGTGTTCTAGATCCATATGAAGTCATTTAGAAGTAGCTAGTTCAGTAAGCAAGAAGAGACGAGTATATATAATTTTACATTGAATTCAAAAGGAGATTAAGTTAGTAGCATGCCCATGAAAACATAGTCAGCGCCATTGTTTGGGAGCACCTACGTAGGATTGTTTTCGGCGTGTCGTCTGGACATAGTGTTGGTGCACAAACCATTAGCAAGTACTTCACTAGAAACTATGACCACGTAGACTATTTATGTCCAATATAGTACTACAACTAGGACACAAGGAAGTTTTTTAACTTAAGCGCATCCCATAACAAGGGGTGCATGAGGTTCAGGAGGATTGGGTCATGTACCAGAGGAAACAATGGTGGAGGTTCTTGTTTTGTACCTAGTGGATAGGTACCACATCCACAACAACCACCACCTTAGAAACCAAAGGCAACCAACACTTCGATTTTACTATGAGATGTATCTCTATTTTCCAGAGTAATGAGGTATTTAAGACGTAGCAGAGCATGTGCATAAGTGTGAACTTCTATGACACACTAAGGGAAATACATCCTTAAATAGAAAGGCAAGTCACTTTGCTACTAAAATACAAGGAACACACATAATTGGTATTGGAAATATGATCCACATCAAACTATGGTAGATTATAATGTTTTGTATACTACATTTCTAGTAGAGTTTCACATCCCAAACTTTAAACATCAAAGCATCAACGCGCTCAAGGATATCAAGAAGGGATTATCTAAAAGTGCGAGGTAGTATGATGTGTGTTTTAAGACCTTTTATCTAATTTTTATCATTATATTCATTCTAGTCAGCATGCACAAAGTGGTTTGGTGGAGGATTTCTGACTCCATTCCGAAGAGTACTCTCTCATAAGACATATGTGGATCCACACGAGGCCTTGAAAGTAGCCTTGTGATTTGAGGTAGTTGAAAGTGTTAATAGTGGAGTGAGCCCATTTTCAGAAGTGCAAATCACATATATGACAAAGAAATTAGAGAATATATTTGCTAACTCATCACATGAGACACATAATGATATATGTTATATTGATTGTGAGGTTGATGACATATTAAAGATAGGTTTTTGGGAAATTTCATCCACGCAATCTTATGGATTATGAAGTTTGTCACTTAGACCTTGATTTTCTTAATTGTCCTCTTTTGAAATGTGCAATTTAGAAGAATGTATCCATGTATTGTAAGATTTTTCATGCCCATACCCATGACACCGTTGATTGTAGACTGATTGATCACATCCACAAATCCATTGAAATAGGAGTGCACCAAACTAGTGTGGTGAGCGGATCCAAAGATAAGGAAGGACAACATAATGATGGGTGTAAATAATGGGGATAACAAAAATGGAGGCTTTCGAGGAGGATATTGAGGCCAAGGTCACGGTGGTGGTAGAGGTAGGTTCACTTGAGGAAATTGCTACACTTGTGGATCCCATGATCATTACCAATGATTTCCTTAGAATACAACTTACTCATGGTGTGGGAAGCAACATAAGTTGGAGGATTGCTCGGACCTATATGATCATATGAGTAAAAATAATAAGAATGAAAAGGACATAGGAATGATCAAGGTGCAATGCATGAATTTTGATCAATGGATGCCTAAGAAGATACCTAATCAAGAATTACAACCCATGTTGGTTACAACACACATTGAGGCAACACAATCACACAAGACTCAAGGCTGTGCCACTTATCATGAGGGAGGAAGTATATACATGCAAAGTACCCCAACGCAAAGCACATCGAAGGAATTCTACCAAGAGACTATGGGAGTCATCCTATAATTACAGAGTGAAATAAAGTTCTTAAAACAATAGGAATGCAAGATGGAATACAAATCATATTGAGATCCCACGAAGGATGTGGATGACCTCGAAAGAGGTTTGTAATATGTTATACCAAAATAATATTATTCCTCTATTAGGGAAATGGTTATGAAAAAGGTACTACACACTAGATTTTATTTTGAATGACAAATACTTCATGAAAATATACCACCTCAGGACCATGAATTTGACAATGAGATTACACTCGATATAATAGTTGATGGTTATTTAGTAAGTAATATATTGATAGACATAGGTATCGAGGTAAATTGTCTAACTCTGGAAGCATGGAGTCAGATGGGGAGGCCTAAATTGCAACCATATTTTAATGTGTTTTATATGGAAAAAAACTAAGGCTATGCCTATTGGGGTACTAAAGGATGCATCAACTATTATTCAATAATCCAAGTTTATCGAGGAATTTGAGGTATTGGAGCTTACTGAAGTAGACAAATTTCCAACATTACTTGAACGACCTTTATTTCTATGCAATTTTTTGATCTATGATTTAACAAGAGATGCATCATTTTGAGAAAAATAAAAGTGTGTGATCATACTTTTGTTTGAAAAGAAGGAAGAGCCTTATGTTGATCCTTTGAGTGAAGAGGAGCTTAATTGAATTTATGCATAGATGGTGTGCGATTCAAATAATCTAAAGCCATCAAAGAAAGACATACTTCATTGGGAAGACACATAGTCTATAAGTGATACTACTAGTGTCACTTGTGATAGCTAGGAAAATGACATGCATGAGATGGTCAGAACGACATTAAGGGCGAGTCACAAGGATGATCAAGCCATGCATGGTGAGCCATTTAGGCTTGGATCAGGTACCAAGATATATTGGTGAAGGGAAACTCAATAAATTTCTCCATGTTATGGAGCCTCGGTGGTAAAATGCAGGGGATAGATGAAATATGTTGCTTTATACCTTACGGGATAACAATGTGCTAGTGGGCTACACATAGAGATAACCTCTTGGAGTGGCGAGAAGTGAGAATAACCTTATCCACTAGATTTACTCATAGCAATGTACCTACGCACATATATGAATATCATGCTAATAATCCATCTTCCTATCACATATATGCTTGTGAGAGACTATGGGCACAAGGCCAGGAGGATTTACCACCCTCCTTATGGGTACATAATTTCTACTCCACACTATATGGGTGTACGCGTGCCTAGTATGTCCATGCTGAGCTAAAAGGGAGACTAAAATTTGAAAGAGATGACTACATGTATGATTCAAAAAATTTATTACTTTTCTACTAAAACCGCATCCCATGAAGAAATCATTAGGGATTATTAGAAAGAACAAGAAGTATCCAAGATCATCGAGCTTTTCCCGACTTTCAGGATCTCTTACTAGAAGGGTACCATGAATTAAAATTTGTGCATCCTTCCTTAGGTGAGATGAAGATAATGTTGCAATAAGGCACACACCGGTTAGGAAGAGGCCTTACAGGGATGAACCTAAATTTACGTTTCAAGGTGAAAGAAGAAATTGATAATATGCTCAAGTTTGGAATTATTGATCCTATTGAGAAATATGAATGGGTTATCCCCATGGTTATTAGCATTAAGAATGATGGGAGGATCAGGATATGTATGGACTACCATGAATTGAATACTTCACATGTTAAAGATCCCTTTCCCACACCTTTTACGTAAGAAATCTTTGAAAGGCGTCGTGAGGCACAAAGTATATTCTTTCACGAATGTTTTTCATGTTATCATCAGTGCACATCATGAAGGAAGATCAAGAGAAGACAACATTCACCACTAAGTGGGAAGTTTTTAATATATAGTTATGCCCTTTGGATTGAAAAATGCACCAGTAGTATTCTTGTGCATTGTTGTGCAAGCATTTCAGGATTTTATTCATAAGTTCTTGTAAGTGTATTTGGATGATTGGATGGTGTATGGCTTACTAAAGTATCATTGTGATAATTTGAGGCTCATGTTTGAGCATTAAGCATCACAAAGTGTTATCTATGCTACACCCTTTGAAACACTACTTGGGAACATTATTTTCAAAGAGGGATTGTTGGTAGATCCAACTAAGATGGCTTTCATTTTGGGTTTGGAGGATCCTACCAAGTAAAGTGAAGTGCGTGGATTTATGGGACATATAGGCTACTACATGAATTTTATCAAGGGATATGCAAATATTGCCGCACCCTGGAAGAGTTACTCAAATCCAAGGGAAAATATTATTAGGGTGACACAAAATAAACATGCATTTGAGATTTTGAAGGAAAGGTTAACTATTGCACCATTTTTTCTCTTTCCTTCATGGGACAAACCGTTTCATGTACATGTTGATGCCTCTGGCATGATAATTAGCACAAAGTTGTTGGTGTAACCAAAAGAAGGAATTATGGATCATCATATTTTCTTTGCAAGTAGGAAGTTAACACTCGTGAAACATAATCATACAACAGACCGCAAAGCCTTGTCCATGATTTACATTCTTCACAAGTTCGATAGTACTTATTCACAACCCTGTTCATCTTCTATAAAGATCATATGCCATTGAAGTACTTAGTCAACAAGCCTATTTTACAAGGGTGCATATGTAAGTGGATACTTCTATTTCAATAATTTGACTTCATGGTTGTTGTCAAGCCAGGAAAGAGCAATTCGGGCATGATCATTTATCAATGATTAATTCTAGATAGGATGCATAGCATTGAAGATACTATGCTCGATACACAATTATTTCTATTGAACCACACGACCTTATATTTAGAAGATATAGTTGTATTATTAAACATGGAGAAAAAAACTTATTGTTTGAGCTACACCTTATTAGTTAATTGGAGGTGACTTGTACAAAATGGGAAAATAAAAGGTCTTAAGCTAATGTATTCTCGAGCATGAGCGTGAAGCTATTATGGAAGAGGCTCATGGCAGATATTAGGAGGGAATTATGCAAGTGATTTTATAGTGTGCAAGATTCTTATGGATGGCATTTTGTGGGAGACATTATATAAGGATACCAAGGAATATGTAAAATCATGCGATCATTTTTAGTGCCTTCGTAAACACCGACATAGAGATGAGATTCCACTTAAACCGATTGTAAGTGGGGAAACATTTGAGAAGTGGGATATTGAATTTGTGGGATCTATTGTGCCACCCACACATAGGACTCGTGCATGCTACATTATTACTTTCATAGATTATCCGACAAGGGTTGGCAGAGGCTATGCCAAAAAAGGATTATACCGCAACTATAACATCAAGGTTCCTATGGTAAAATATTATTAGCAAGTATGGGTTCCCATTAAGCTTGACAAGTGATAGAGGAACTCATTTCTTGAATGAAACAATTATAATTTTATTAGCAAAGTTTATTTGGCCCATGATAAAGCTACTCCTTAACACCCACAAGAAAATTACATTGTAGAAGATTTCAACGAGATTTTGGGACAAACATTGACAAAAATTGTGATGTTGGAAGAAAGGATTGGGATGATAAAGTGTTAGCTATACTTTGGGCTTTACATGACAACTTATAAAATATTGAACAAGGTCACACCCTTTTAATTGGTGTTTGGCGCATAAGTCGTGCTACCGATTGAAATTATGTTACCATCCCTTCGTATTGTATGTGTGGGTAGATTAGATGAGGAAAATGTTGTTCAAGAGAATATCTGACAAACTAATGAAATTATATGAAAGGTGCACAATTGTGCATTGGATATAGAAGACGAGAAGGCGTGGCGAAGTGGTTCCGACATGATATGTACATTAAGAACAAGACATTTGTAGTTGGTAAGATGGTCCATCACTGTGAATCCAAGTTTATGCACCACTCTAGAAAAGTGAAGGTGTATTGGTTGGGACATTTTGTAGTAACCAAGATACTTGAATCAGGTGCATGTCAATTGTATGTGTTAGATGACACCATGTTTCTTAGTTACTTCAATGGGAGTAGGTTGAAGCCCTACTATAAATAAAGCTTCTTGGTGTTTGTAATAAGGAAGTATTGCCACTTAGATTAGATTTCCATTTCATGTGTTTCTTTCCAGTTGTTTTTATGTTTTTTTATTTTAATTATTTGTGTTATTATAATAAGAACACTCAGCGCAGAAGCTGATTACTATCTATTAAGTTCATGCACAGAGGACCGCGCATACTTTAAGTGTGGGGTGAACTAGGTGTGAGTGTGTGAAAGAGACCTTGTTGATACTTGAAGGTGATTTAAAGTGGATGAAGATATGTGTGCATTGGTAAAAGGATGTTGTGTCGGTTAAAGAGTATGCACATGAGAAAAGAGGGAAAAGCTATCATTTGAAATGAGAAGGATGGTGATAATACTCGAAAATGCTTAGGATGAAGACCACATGTGGAGGAAAGAATCACACAATGTAACACGACGTAGGAAATGTAAAAATTAACTACTTGGTATATGGCATAGAGGTTTACATACTACGGTAAAGGGAAGCATGTGCGAGGAGGTCTGTGGCCTAGAAAGTAGTAAGCATGCCAGAAGGTTATGGTTGTAGCACGTGGAAGAAAGTAGTCAAAAAGTAGGAAAAGAAGACTTAAAGTTGTTGTGCAAAGTGGTTATTTGTGAGGTTTAAATGTGGTAAAAATTTTAAAATCAAAAAATGGGTGTCGAGTAAATTCATTTTTACCTTTACCTTGTGAAGAACATGTACATTTTTTAAGAGCAATTTCCACCGAATTTGTGTGATTTCTTGTGAAATTGAGTGCAGAGCTAGAAATTGATTGAACCAAATCAGATTAAGGAAAAAAATAAGTAAGAGATCTCCTTCGAAAGGAATTGTTTGGCTTGGGGTTGCGTGAAAGGTTCTTTTCGAAGTTTATGAGTTTTTTGGTTAGGGTTTATGAGCTAGGACATAAAATTGATTAAAGAAAATAAAGTGAAAAAATAGTTGGCATGGACGGTTTGAAGAAAGAAATGAAGGACACCCAAGGCTCCTAAGGTAAAAATAATTGTCTCAAAGTTTATACTAAAGCATGCAATGACACTTAGGAAGGCAACAACCGCATCACCTAAGGGGAAAGAAAAAGACAAGGGAAAGGAAAATACCATGATAAAAGATACACAAGAAGAATGGTACTCTGAAATGTAGTACCTGGATAGGGTGCTCATGGGAAAATATATTAGTTGAGGTACGGTAGAAGAGGGAAATAATAAACATGTTGAAAATATTGTTGAAATAAATGTTGAAAGAACTCTTCCTACAGATTATGCATAGGATGAATGTGCTAAACATAGTGGATAAGCAATTTGAGGATTTGATTGAATAGATGAACAGGAAGATTGATGACTTAAATTCTACAGAGGTCCTTGGAATTGTTGATAACACGCTAGTTTAAGCATGTAAGGAATTGGAATGGCGGAGGGAATTGGAGAAAATATTGGTTAAGGAATTTCCAATTCTCCTCCCCTAAAACAGATTGATTATTTCATTCTTTGGCACAAGTTGTATTCTTTATTCATCATTCTTTGTATCATGTTGGGTGTACTACTATTATTTTTGTGTGACTAATTCCAATGTTTTAGAGGATGGATAACATACCTAGTGTGGGGTAATGTTGGGATGAGAAAATGACTAAGTATCAAGAAATGTAGGAATACGAGCGCACGTGCATAAAAGTAGAAGTAATGTGCGTATGAGGAACAAGAATGCACGTGGGGATGCACGTATAAGAAAGATTAATTGAGGACTCGAGTCATTTTCCTAGTTCAATCTAAAAATAAACTTGGAGTGTTCACCACACGAGGGATAAAATAAGACTACCTTAGCGAGAAAGTATTGACTATTTTCAGAGAAAACACATATATGAGTCTATCTATTAATATGATTAAGGAAAAATATTGTTGGGCTATCTATTGTTAGAAAATGTGTTGTAAGTCAT
Organism: Taxus wallichiana var. yunnanensis; assembly: GCA_018340775.1. Taxonomy (NCBI): domain Eukaryota; kingdom Viridiplantae; phylum Streptophyta; class Pinopsida; order Cupressales; family Taxaceae; genus Taxus; species Taxus wallichiana. The sequence goes on from CM031244.1 coordinate 80,698,386, forward strand.
GCATGTAAGTACACATGGATATTTTTAAGCACGTATATCTTTAGGAAGTGCATGATCAATGAAGGGAAAGTCCCCACCCCTATTAATACTTTTCTTATGGAGGGTTTTAGATATCATGTCATGTTCTATATGTTAGGTTATCTTTGGTCTGCAGCAACTCTGTAACCCTCTTGTAATTATTATTATTTATTCAACTTCTATGATGATGGAATATGATGGATGGATTACAATCATTGATATGTCTGAATATGGTGATTACTTGGTGCAATTATTGTTGGTAATTGTTTTACCTATCATGTTTCCTTATTATGTGTGTTTCCAATTGAATGTATGCAATGGTTTAATCTAATTGGATTAGTACTTGGTTAAATATCATCATGGATATAAATGTTAACATCTTGACAAGCAAACACAAGGGATGGACCAGTAGCTACACATGCTTTAGGTGAGAATTCGAGTTCTCTTGAATGAAGTGCCAGTGCGAGATAGCATTTAGGTGAAATAAAACACTACAAGTAATCTATGTAGATGAGTTACCACTTCTTACGTATGTTATGACCCATAGCTATATATGTGATTAAATTTCACAACCTCCATGCTTACCTAATAACATTGATTCTTATCCATTAGAAGTAACTAGCCAATCTTCTATTTTTGAGTCCTCTAAACTATTCCTAGTCTTGAGGATACAAATGAGGCATGTCCCGATAATAATGATAATAGTTAAAATTATAAGGATGATTATATTCATTATTTATATCTACTCATTTACTTCTTTCAAGAATTATTTTCATAAATCCATCGGGATCGATGCACTCTTTTCAACCTCAAACTTTTCCTTTGAGGGATTTAAAGCTTATTTTATCCCATCCTTTAATTTTTATTTTTGTGTGAACATCATGATGTAATTTCCTATCATAGTGAAATTGTATTCCATGAATAATATGAAAAACATCCATATAATTTACATCTCACATTACATCATCTTTAAATGTGCTAATTTTTAAATTCACCACGGGTTACACAGTACTAAAATTTTATGCCCCTTTAGTAACCAAGATATATTTTAGGATTTATATTTTTATTCTCTTTATACCCAATTTTTCTAGAATATTTTTTGAAAAACTATTGTTTATTCTACTACTATAAATGATTACCTTATAACTTTCATATTGACTTACATGAGTATTAAAATAAATTCTTCCATTGGGCAAGACTATTTTCTTTTTTCCCTAGATTTAGTAAGAATTTCGTAACATGTTAACTTTTCTAATTGCAATCTATTTTCTATAATAAACTAACATAATACTTACACCATATTCTTATACAACATGTGAACTTCATTTCTTCTATGACCATCACTTTGTAGCCTATAAACATTCAAATTCTCTATGCCCATGATTTTCAAACATAAAATAAGAATGTATGAATCCACTTCCATGACCTCATCCATATGATCCTCGACCTCAATTAAATTTTTAAACACCTATTTCCACCATAATTATGTTAATATGTTCTTTCTTTACCTTATAATTCCAAGCTTCCTATATAGCTACCTTTTCCTCATCCACATTTTCATCTTCCCTTTCCGCATGTCACTTCTTATTGTTAGTGTAATAAAATTTCCTTGACCTTCAAAAAAGATTAATAGGCTTATTTGATATAATTCACTCAAATCATATTGAATCATACATGTATGTATATACACATATTAAAAAATATTCTTGGATTTTGGAGCTCAAATATGCACCGTGCCCAAATCATAGACAATTCAGGATTTGAGACAACATGGGACTATCTCCAAGTTGTGGGAATCGAACCTGAGACAAACCTCCAGAGAAGGCTGACTTCCTCTACTTACTTCTAATGTTAAACTACTCCTAGGAATTGAAATGCAACTATCTAACTCTACTCTAACTTTCCAAGGGACCAGGGTGAGAAGGAGATGCATAAAACATAAACCTAAACTAGAGAAGGTGATAGCACCAAAAATAAGGGGATGAATACTTAAGCAAGAGTGAAAATGGGAGAGAACGATGATGAGGAGGGCCAAAACGAAATCCATAGATCAAAATCACATTCAGAGTTCCACTTTCATGATGCAAAATAGACATAGACCTCTAAAATAACACATAAAACACACTTGCAAATGAATGAGAGGTAAGAGAATGTAATAAAATAATAGATAAGGCCAAAACGAGCCACAAAACCAAATATTTTATTGCTTAAATATCATGCACAGATCATCACGATACATGAGGAAGATGCAAAACATTTACAGAGATATAGCCCAAGGCATGTGACTCTTAGAACACTTGTGCAACATAAAATGATTCCCTCATATTCCCAAAGTATCCAATGTTAAAACAAGGCATCACTTTACAATATATAGAAAACAAAAGAAGGAGAGAAGAAGAAAAGAGAGGGAAATTCGAATTCCCCTTCCACCACCCAACCACCTTCATTTAATTTTCCGATTATCTCTCTAAATTCCACCTCCCCATGCCATTTACCTCACCAAATAATGAATGACACACATACTACATTTAATTTTGGTGGTTGAGCTGTTCTTGAGTAGACCTTTTACGTGTTGAAGACATCTCCCCTTTGCTATGCCCACCTACCAACTTCCGATTCATAAAATCTGATCTTTCTCCATGTAGGAGGAAAAGATTTCCTCAACAATATCAGATTTACAACGATCGATCATCAGATTCTAAATTAATATAAATTTGAACTCCCGCGAGAAAACTATTGTTTTCTTTGTTATGCAGATTTTCTCTTTTAGCTCTATGCGACATTTGACCTCCACGGTTTCATCTTCTTCATTTCACTTTATTCCATGACACTCAATGTAGTGCATCTTTTGTTACCATCCATGGATCCATTTTCCCTTAATCCACGGTCTTCTTTATTTTCTCGACCCCGATTTTTGCTTTAATGTATTACGGCTTACTAAAAGATATGTGGCCTCTTTACATCCTTTAAAGGAATAACCAAGACCTTGGCGGTCCTTCTCTTATCCCGCGGCTTCACCAAAAATTACCTTTACTCCACGGTATTCACTTCTTGGCTGCAATACACTTAAAATTTGATGTGGTCCTTATTCCAACTCTGCAGGTGAACAAGTTGTTCTATTTTTTGCAAGGGTGCAAAAATATACAATAGGTATCATCCTCAACATTAACTAATTTGATAATGAGGCTATTAAATTACTTAATGTGACATTGTACACTCAACTCCTTATGTCACATATTCTACAACTTCTTGTATAAACTCAAATAGTAATTTTTAGGCATGAAGTTTTCCTTCAACTCCATAACTAACCTATCCCAATATTTTATTATATTTTTAACTTCATAAAATTATTTATTTTGTATATGCTCCCACCATCTTCATAAATAATATATCCCAATTTCTAATTATATCTTTACCTTTATATAACAATTTTTATACATGCTCCCACCATAAGGATACATAACCTTTCAAATAGAAACTTAAATTTCTTTAAATATATTAGATACATTCATAATCAAGGTATTTCTATAACACAACTATCTAAAAATTTATTTATTGATGATTTAAACTCTTAAAATAATTGAAAGAGTCCAAATCATACATGCTACCCATTCTTGTGATAGTGTACAAGAAAGTATCTTCTCTTGAATCAAGTATATTCTTCTTCTATATTATGATTGAATCAACAATTACTATGGTGACTTCATTATCACTTATATCTTCCTATGTTAGAAATATTTCTCATCTTCTAAAAAATATTTTGTTACTTTCATCGAATCTACCAATGTTGAAACCGTTGGTGCTTTAGGTTCTCTTTCCACTCTTGCATCCAATCCTCATCTTTGTAGGAATGTATTTTCCTTGAAACAAAGTTATTGTGAACCCTTATAACCTCGCATGTCTTCTACCCAAGACTATTTTTTTGAAGATGTCTTCAATACATTCTCCCTAAACTCAAAAATTCATATAAATAAATGATTTATTCTCTCCTACAAGGAAAAACCTTGTTATACTACCAAACGATACATATATTATTAAGAATTCCAATTAAGAATAACCTTACACCGTGTAATGTTTCAAAAACATGATTATTGACTAAATCATAGCCTTATGCCGAAGGAATTGAGGTGAAAAAAATATTTGATTCTAAGAGTAAACAAAAACCACATAAACATGAAAGTGATCATGAATAAATATAGCCTTTTTCCCTAAATAAATACAAAAACTCTCAATATGGGTAGATCTATACTACATTTAAACAACCTACAAAAATTATGACCTATAAGAATTCAAAATTATCCCGACTATTTTTTAATTACTTTTTCTCAGTTTACTAGTGGTACTTATAGAACCAAAAACCACCTACTTATAATATTATCTTACAACAACATATTAGGTCCATATGAGATTTACTGAATTCTTCTATTAAATATGTCACAATCCAATATGCAATATAAGTCTCTAATATTCCTCTATGTATATCACAACTCGATGAATATAAAATTAGCTCTATAAGAAAAAGTATGGATTAGGGTATCTTCATTTTGTCTCTTCTTCTATGCAACCAACGGTTTTAATTTGAACACTTTCACTCTCAAAGATCATGAAGAAATTACATCCCTCTTATGCAAAAAAATCACAATATTCTTGCAAGTAAATACTTGTGCATTTCCTCTATTAAATTCCAATTTATTTTTATTTTCAATAATATATGTGCACTATCAAGATGATCCTTTATTAATAAAAATGTCTTTTGCAAATGAAGTATGTGATACTACACATGAAATTTATGAGAACATATATGCATATAGGGTGATGTAAAGTAGTCAACTATCACGAGTCTCTTAGTATTGCACCTAATGATCAAGTCTTGTGTGAGGCGTGCAGATATTTGTACCATCGTTATCAAGTTGTATCCATAATGTAGTGATGTTGCAATGCACTTTGATCCTAATTTTCTTATGCATAGAATTTACTACTCAAAAAAACAACTTTTTATTATTTCGTTAATATAATATCATGAACCTTGAATCTAGAAGATATTAAAAACTTTTTAAAACCTTTGAAGATTATACAAAAAAATATGAAAACATGAAAACCTACACTATATATATTTTTAGTTGATGCGAAATCAATTGTGAACCTAGATGCTCGTACATCATAAATTAAATCGAGGACTTCCAATTTAAGGAAAGAAACAAGAAAGGCCACTTGAATTTGATAATACATTTCGAACATCATGGTCTAAGGAACATATATTCACCTTTCCTTAAAATATTAACATGGATGGTTTCCTAACCAAAAATTATTATGATTACTTGAAGGATAACAAGGTTGTAATAGTTGAGGTAAGGAACTTGGGAAAATGGGTGGTCCCGATAAGTAGGAGAGTATGTATTTGAGACGTTTCATCTAGGTTGTTAAAAATTTATGATTCCTCGTCTTCCTCCTCATGACACAAAAATTAAGCTTTATGCTTGTGTTACTAATAATAATATGGAATTATGGTGGCCCTCTTCTTATACACAAGATATTTAAAGGATTTGATTAAAAATCAGACCTGATTTTCTATATGAGATCATGTGATATTGATGGGAAGTCACCCTATATTTTCTTATGTTACTCTTTCTTGTTAGTGCATAAATTTAATTTTTAAATTTTCATGATATGTTTTGATGATATAATATGTATTTATAAATATTACATATCTACTTTATCTAGATTGAAGGATCATATTCCGATACTAGGTTCTTATAGGTGTGTTTACTAATAAAACCCCTTCCAAACAAACATTTCTTTTATGGATGCTACTTCCTTATATCCTTATAACCTCATGTCATTTAAAATATTGTTGAATCTCCCTTTATAAAATTACAACCTAAAGTAATGAAATTATTGTCTCTTAATGACAGTTTTCTTGAAGGATACTCCAACATATTAAATGTTTGCATGTATTGTACATGCAATGAATTTTATTTAGATATATTGATGAATTAAGAAGTGGAATTATAAGGTGATTATTACATTGAACTTAATTATAAACAATGGTCACTCCTTATATCTAATGTTTTTAATCTTTTATTCTCCCACAATTTGGTATTTCTCAATGGAACTAGTCTTTATTTCACATTCTAATGGCCTTATATAATTTCATTTTTATAGTTGACCTTTTGTTTTGGATTATATTCTTGTTATAATTTCCCTATGATTAAAATAAAAGGCCTTCATATTGTATGTGGGCCAAAGATGTGTCTCAATATCTTGCACTCCTAAATCATACGTTCTACAAGGGTATCAAGGGAATGAGTATGAGATACACATGTACCAAAACACAAGGGGATATACTTAAAGGGTATACAATGAGTGCTTAGGTCACATATCTAGAGGGCCATAATCCCTACACTAAATCAACCTAGGGTTTTCAAGGCCCACGGTTAAGATAGAGGAAGTAACCCTACTAATATATCAGTATTTGGGTGTGGAGAGGTATAGATAAAAACTAAATATGTATAATATGAATGAAATAAAAATGAGGGGGAGATAAGGAGCTGATAATGGATAATAATACTATGCTAACTAGCATCCAAACATGTATAACACTAAGCTAGCATAGCATAATGAGAAAAGGAACTGAACTAATCTATGCAAAATGACAAAGAAGGGTTAGAGCACTCACTTATACTGCGGGGGTGGTCGGTGATACAAATATCTCTCTAGATAATTAGTACACCAAGATAGAATCACTATTAGGTGGAATAGGGGAAGACCATTCCTTTCCTAGAGTCACTATATGAAATCAAGAAATCATCCAATAAGAAGAGTGTCTAGTCTAATCTAAGAAAGATGAAAGATGAACCAAACATTGATTGAGGAGATGTGAAGATAGTGTAAAAGAGTAGATAAAGTGGTAATTTAGATATTATAGCTTCACATTTGTTATGAATTTTAAATGAGGTCAGGGTATATATAGTACGCAATTTCCATGCGGGTGATGGTGTCACCCGGGGAAAATATAACACCGATATAATTACCCATGGGCGATTGTATCATCCAAAGATGCAAAAATGAAGTGATATGTCATGCAAGGTAAAAATAATGTGTCGTAGGTCATGAAAATAAGTTGAATGAGGTTAAAAGTGGTGGAATGCAAACAACAAGTCAAGAATATGATATGTATGAGACCTAAGAGAAAAAGGATAACTAATGCAAGGACAAATAAGGATTGGACCAAATAGTGACACTCTCTCCATGTACTAATTCTAACCAATAATGGTAACATGAATAACCATCCCCCATTCAGAAAAAAAAACCTATAAGGTACCCACTCAAGAAATATATGTATTAGTGATCCTTATCTATGTAAGAAAATTGTTACTAATATGTATGAAAGATGAAAAGTGAAAATTTGGGTGTATACATATGCCATAACCATTGATCACCGCATGTCATTGTTGGCCATTGTGTGATTGTGTTGTCATGTATTTCAACCCCATTAATGGAAAATGGTGTCATGGCATGGTATATTTCCCTATCAAGTGTCAATAAGATGTCGGGCATGAAGTTTGATTGGTAGTGTCGATATTTGGAGTGTTCTAAGAGCTCTTGGTGCATGGTTGAGTATGCCTAGCAATGGTTTGAGGTCTCCCAAGATTTTTGGATTATGTCACGAGGTCATTCATGTTAATGCAATTGTGTTACATGTGTATGAGTTTGTACAAGGTAATTATGGTCTTGTAATGTGGTTTTACGGTAAAGTAAGTTCATTCCAGGCATGTTTCTAGCCACGAAGCAAGAAAAATGAGGTAGAGATGTCGGTTTTAGACAAAATAAGTATTTTTGGAGGATTTTTGTGGCATTTTAATAGTGTACATGAGGTTTATGATGAGTTTTAGGTCTACATTCATTTTTTTGTTCTTGTATAAGGTCATTGGGAAGAAAGCATTTAGAACATGCAATTTAGCACAAGTAAATGAGATTGGATGGAGATTTTGAGAAGTATTTTAGCTATGTGGTGAGTTTGAGAGTTAGAGGATTTTTTCATGGTGATTCATTCCAAGTTTCATGTCAGTATGATGAATATTTTTGAAGATATGTAAGTTTTGGAAAAACTAGGTACGTTGTAGTGTGTTTTTCAAGCAAAGTTGAACCTTCTGGTGCTCGTTGTGAATTGTATGATTTGCATGGGAATTGGAGATATTAGGAATATATTATTAGTCCAGTTATGAATCTTTAAAAAAATAGGTGGTTTTATCCTCACATTTTTATGAACAATCATTAAGAAGGTAAAGTGGTCTAAAACCCTAACTAAACCCAAACTAGGAACAGGTTTGTAGAAAAGTGATTATAATAGCCCATTATTTATTGTTAGTGAAAAAGTGATGATTGTATGTTGTATATTACTCTTCCAAATTTCCAAAAAGGTATGTTTGAGCTTGTGACCATATGTGGGCCCCACCTAAAAATTTCAATTTCTGAAGAGTTTCAGTTTTAGGAGAAAGTTGCCAAATGAGGTATGGACTAATTTGCCATTGTGGAATGTATGTGAGTTTTTATTGATGTATATTAAGGTTTAAAATCATGTTTGTTATGAATAAGTGCAATTTGACGTCCATTCAGATTGACTAGTCAAAGGGTAGTTTTGAGGCCATAAAAAGTAGTCTTGAAGAAATGGGCATAATAGGAGCTACAAGTTGATTTAGGAAGTGATTAAAGTTGTGTTGGAAAGTATATTTAGATATAGTTCTAGTAATATATGTATTTACACATGATAAGGTGATTTGAGAGGGTTTTCAGGGACTTCTTTTAGTATGAATATTTTATGCGCTTCAAGACAAAATCTGTTTTGGTGAATGTTTGATGATACTTGAAGCATGTGATTAATTAGTTGATACTTCCTATCACCTTGAATGTGAATATGGAATATTTGGTAATCCAATGAATCTATTTTTAGTTATTTTATACATGTATAAATGTTTTTATGAGATAACCTTTAGAAACAATGTTTTTGGTAGTTTAATCGGTGAAGGAAAACATGGTTGTAGTTTTAATAGATAGATGTTTCAAGGATTATAACTTCCTTATAAGTGTTCCATAGGTTCTGCCATTTATTTTTAGGGGTCACATGGCATGTTATGGTTAATTATAAGTTATTCAAAGTGATCGATGAAGTTTCCAAGGTGTTGAAGGGTGCAGGAAACCACTTTTTGAAGTTTGTAAAGGAACTGGTCCCATTAAATGAAATAATCAGATTAGTTACCGAAAATTGTGACCATGGTTAATTTTTAAATGATGTATTACTCATGTTTTATTAATATGGTATCTTTAATAATATTTTTTGGAATGAGGAGAATTTTTGCATCCCAATACATGTGTTTTAGTGATTTTTGGATCATGAAATGAAGGGTTTTTGCTAGGCCGACCTACTTGGGTCACTTGTAGCTGTTATGAAAAATTTATGGGATGTTTTTAATGATGCATGGGTAAAAAAGAAGAAATGGCTATAAAAGTCAAGTTTGAGCTCATTTTGTGAGTTAGTATTACATGGGGAGTAGTGTGACCTAGAGGAGAGATATTTATAGGTATGAAGGCATGATTTAAGGTAAAATCAGATGTGTTTCATATTGAGGAAGAAATGACAACATGAGAGCAAAATTTTAGAGGTAAGATAAGGGAAGAAAGAAGGAGAAAGTGCAAGTTTGATGCCCTAGGGTATGAGCTAGGGTTTGTGAGCTGAATTAGTGATCTCCATTAGTTGTGGCAGTAGAATTTACAGAGATAAAACATATTCAGGTGGCTAAGTTGGTTCTTAGTCATCTTTATGGGTTTTTATCCTGCTTATGGAGCGGGTGCTTCACTAAATTAGGGGTTGGTGCTCTACTAAACTAGGGGTTAGTGTTCCTTGTGGGATTGGTGCCTCAATAAATTTGAAGCATGACAATATAATGTTTATGTTTTAGTGGGTTTTATTCCCCATGAGGGTTTCCCACTTAAATATTATGTCTATGAGCTCTCTTACATGTTTTTTGGTTCATTGTTTATATTGTGCACTTTTATTACGCTATGGTTAAATGTATGTGAATGGATAAATGTTGTTACTTCCTGATTCGAATGGTAAATGAAATAAGAAATTCGTAAGACTGATTCACACCCCCTCTAAGTCCATTTTTCTTCTAATAAACACTATAATGCAATATGTGTTAATCAATAGAAAAATACGTCATGTAACACCAATCTTGAAAGATGTTGAAAGTAAGTACATAAAGGAATTTTGAAAGGACTAATTGAAATGAAATATACCCACAAATGTGTACCTAATAATGTCATTCATTCGCCACACGCAGTGCAATCCATGTTATAATAAACCTAAAGAAGTAGAACTAAAATGAAACACTAGAGGATCATCATTAAAATAAGACATAAATCACCTAGCTAACAACCCACTAGAGACGGATGTCGTGATGTGGACTTGTCATAGAGGTATGGTGTCATCGAAAATAGGCCAAATTTCAAGATCTTCAAAAGGATATGTGTAATACATCGAAAGAAATTACTTGAGCTTATGATCAAGATGTAACAAACTATACGAGTGGATATTGGGAGTAAAAATGACGGGCATTTGAAGATTTATGATGAACATGACCAAATTTGAATATAAATTTGGAATTTATATAGTGATTTTGATTATTTATTTATTTATTTATTGTTATTTTTAGAATTGAGAGAACTGATCTCTAGAATTCCAAATTTGGGAAAATTTTGAACGATGTGGCATGAGTATGAGATGGAGATGGAGGACGAGGAGGAGAAGCATGCAACATCACTCAACAATGGGTAAGTTGTTGCCTTAAATTTCATTGAGTAGATTAAGTGATTTTTTTATTTAGCTTTTTAGAGATATTAGAGTGTCAAAATTATTCATACTTGTGTCGATGGGTAGGTTAAGATGAAATACAAGTGGGTTTGGGAGGGATTTAATTTTTATTTTTCATTTTGTATATTTTTAAAAGTCAATTTTGGGAAGGTCACAACCATGATTTGGCTAGATTGCATTGGCCCCCTAGAATAGTAGGGTTGATGGCCTCAAGATAGGAAAGGGAGAGCCAAAGAGCTAATGACATCTTACAGAGGGCCCATGGTGCAAGGAAAAATCATCCATGGGTTGATGACATATACTAAGGGGTCGATGGCACGTAAAAGATGTTGGGGATATGGGAAATTTTGATTTTTTATTATAAATTTATGATGCGGACATCTAATGCTTGTTTATTGTTATTTTTTAGATGGTAATAAAGCACATGATCTACCTATGGTAGACTGGATGTATCACAAATAAGTGGGATGATTTCAAGATCGACATAGGAAGATGTATCCCACCTAAAGGGTTGAGGATTTAGGGGTGTCATGTGAATTCCATGGATACTATTAGATATGGATACTATTCATGGTGGATATGATGAGAGACCATAGAGATGGCACTATTATGGAGGATGTAATCGGATTTTTGGGTTATCGATTAGAGGCACCCACATTTATTGTGATTTAACGCCTCATGTCATAGAAAGTAGTAGAGCATTAACCATATGGGGTACATGGAGCGAAGACATGTGATGATTGCATGTTGTAAATTCGGCGTAGAATAGTGCAAGCAATAGGGATTCTTGATATCTAGAAGGTAGTGATGGGGGATATGGTGGCACGGATAGTGTGTCATAAGATAGATGGATCCATCCCACTATTTCTATTGGAAGTATGCAAAGATTTGGTAGAACATGGGGTACTATTCGAGGTTGGGGCATCAACATATCGGTGCAGTTTGTTCATGATTTATACAAGGTGCGGTCTAAGGCCATATGGTCATTGGACCAATGATATTACTAATGGCATGGATATATGAGTGATTACCTATGTATATACCAGCAAGAAAACCACATATAGTAGTGTTAGATACCTTGAGAGTACTTTAGTGGGCATAGGTACCGACAATGAGAAAACTCATAGGATACTCTCGACCACTAGCACGGGTGAGTATAGATTATGTGACATGGAAACCCTACATACGAAATGTGGATCAATGGCCCAACTAGGCTAGGAATATTTTTAGAGGCCATAACAGAGGTGATGGAGAATTACTTCAGTATTGGGTAAAACAAACGCAGAGAGGCAGGTTTGGAGTATCAACACTAAAATTGATACCACCTTACCATCCTATCAGATTCTTCATGCTAGAGAGATTGCAGGAAGAGAGGTTTGAGTACTATCACTTCAACCATATAGGATATGAGTAGCATGTGCACCAAGTCAGAAAAACATAGGTGTGGTGGGGAGACTCATGTACCACCACAGATTATAGTCATAGCGAGTTAAAGGAAGGATTTGAGGATACAACTTAACATGTCAAGGTTACAAACAAAGAAAATCTGAGTATCAAGGGAGGAACAAGGTATCCGACACCATGGATCAAAGAGTTCAAGATTTGATGGCCTAGTGGAGGATATTTAACACCAATAGAGGTATATATGGTCATGCATCTCGAGACAAAGGCTCAAACTATAGAGGAGAGATGAAATGATATTGGTACCTTAAGGAAGATGGGAACAATATGTAGAAGTGAGACATCACCGTGATGATGAACAAGAGGATGAGGTATTAGGGTGGCCAAGGAGTAGGTGAGACCATCATGGAGATACCTAGGTAGCTAGGTATGATAATATTTATATTTAGATGATTCATGAGGAATGATATTGACATGGATATAGTGAGTGATATGTCTTGGATTTTTTTATTTTACAGAGTGGATTGAGATCACACACCATGAGATGATGGATCCATTGTTGGATGTCTATGATATTGTAGTGATGGTGGATCTAAGTAACACCAATGTCCGGGGATTCGGTGAGGTCATTTTGGTTGGTGGGGGAGGAAGTGAGGACCCTACGGAGATATAAGCACTCACAAGTGTTGAAGGCTACCAACAACATAGATGTGATTCTGCATATTCTACTATATGTGTAGGAAGCACTAGTACAGAGTAGGTAGCTCACCCAGCAGATGCCGAGAGAGTGCGGAGTGGATCACATCATTGGAGACAAAAGTATAAAGAGGATAGGAGAGGCCTTAGGAGCCCAATCTAGGGTGGCATCCCCATCTCATATAGCCCAAGCCACCAACATGGCCACATCAGCTCAAAGAATCTAGATACACCCAAATTGGGGCGAGGGTACTTATGTCATTTTGTAGATGGGACTGATCCATTTTGTATGATTTATTTGATGTTTAAAACTTTATTTGATATATATGTATATATATATGTGTGTGTGTGTGTGTGTGTGTGTGTGTGTGTGTGTGTGTGTATACATATATATGTATCTATATATATATATATATATATATATATATATATATATATATATATATACATATGATGAGTTTGATGGTATTTATATATTTTGATGTTGATTAGCTTACCATTTTCCTTCTTTTTGCATGTATGTTTGTGATAATACCATGGTACTTAGGAACAATGATAATGAGATGATTAGATGATAAAACTTAGTGAGAATGGGATTGATAGGATAACCCACCTCACACGATGCAAAGAATCCAATAGGAAGAACATGGCCAAGACATCCAATGATAGGATGTCAAGGCATAATTAGGATATTTAGGAAGCATGTGAAAAAACCAAGGGGGATTGAGATCCCAAGCAAGGGAAAAGATTTTTATTTCAAGGTATTTATGTAACACCCAAGTGGGGCTGAAAACCCAAGCGAAAGTTAGGGATTAGGTAAAAGAAAGTGATATATGACCAAGGCATTGTAGATAACTAGTCATGAGGGGAAAATATTGCAATATATTGGTGATTATATCATCAAATTGATTTAAGATGTCACTCCTAACACATATTATGAGGTATTTAATGGCATGTTGTGTAATAATGACATGATGATGAACTCCAAACCTCATGGAAAACAATGTGTCATCAATCCACTCCTCCAACTTGAGTGAGAATATCACGGTGAATGTTATTAAGCATGGGGTGAGGATTAGCTTAAGGTGGAGGCCCATACGTAGGATGTGGATA